>CM068824.1:77487881-78087881 GCA_028554795.2 Sinohyriopsis cumingii
GGCAAGAGGCTCGTTTCCAGTGCACTACAGGACAACGGAAAGCCATTTGGCACTGAGGTGGACACTTTGCTAAAATGTATGGCTACTGTGTATAGTTTTCGTAAAGATACAAAATTTTGTAGCAGTAGTAAAATTTATTGAAAAATGAAGACTTCCATACTTGATCAACTTATTTCAAAACGTTTTAGAAAAATATTAAATGAGCCTTGAATACTAAGTACGAATATGCAAACTGTGAACAGATTTATCACATAATTGCTAACAGAATCTTTCAGAAACGGTGCGCCTGTTTGAGTACTTCAGTTTTAACCGCCTCTTTGTCTGCGTAAACTCTATAAACGACACCACTTAACGCGATATCTTGATCTACTTCAGTTTTGAATGTAACTGTAGTTATGATGAGCTTTTTCTCCACATCAATTGTCTTTTTCTCTATCACCTAATCTGTACAACTGATTCATCAATAACAATGCCTATATTACTGGCCGTTGTTTGATCAACGTCCTTTTTATGTGTTTCCGATTGTTCAGCTTCAACTAGTATTCTGTTGCACAACTCTGATAATACATCTTGTATCGGTTTCTATTTTATCATTCTAATCTGTAATTGACAGACCCCAAGTTGCCTTGTAGTGCTTTAGTTCACATTACGCTTGTGTTTTACGTCATCTATTGCTTTACGTCTCCTCTTTTTAAGCATTTGTTTCTCCAACTCAACCAACGTATTATTTGTTAGCTGTGATCTGGTCATTTAGGCAAATAATGTACGTGCCAAAAACGCTCAAATCTCCTGATCGCTCTGGTATATTCTTTGTATTAAAGTCTCTCTGTATCTGATCCAGCTGAGATTTTAGTGTGCCATAATTCTCAAGAGATTTATTTCTTCATGTCACTTTCCAAAGATTCATTTCACTGTTTTCTCCTCTTTTCAGTCGACTGTACAAATTGACTAACTTTCGGTAAATCGTGTGCTTCTTCCCTTATTAGTAGTAGAGCTTGTAAGGCTGGCTAGAACATATTGAATATCAAGTCCTGAGTTTCTACGTTCTTATTCTTCTGTTTTCCATTTTTTTTTTTTTTTTTTTTTTTTTTTAATTTTTTTTTATACTTCTCGCATTTTGCTGTCTCTTTCATTGCCTTTGTTTTAAATTAAGTTAATTTATTACACAGATAACTCGTACTCGTAAGACATGCCCTCTATTTCATCTCCAATCCAATTTTCCAGTTCGTAAACTACTGGATAGCATAGTGTTACTTGACCGATTACGAATATGTACTCGGGCAAGTTGGAAAGGAGCCCTTTGCAAATTTGTTTGTATTTCGAAATTCTAATCGCTTTACCAGTTTTTAATCTTATGTGTCTTATATATACTAGTTAGCAAATAAGCGAATAGATTTATCTATATTTAAACTACATTTTATTTGTCCTCGCTATCTTCATCTGTAATAATAACTATTGATTTGTGATTGGGTTCTTTACTGGGTTCTTGAGTTAAATTTGGTAAAACGTGAAACCATTTTCTGGCTCCATGTTGAGTGCCATCAGAATTCTATCAAACCTTTCATCTACTGGTGCTATTTTGACCGAGTAGGTTAACGAGCAGGTGACGTTTTCCTTCACCTACAAATCTTTTACTCATTTGTTGTAAAAATTATTTTCCCTCTCTTGAGGATCTTGTTTCTTCAAGATGTTACTGAAGGCACCTCGCCTCATATATGATCTCTCTTTTTCCTGATTATTTTATGCGCTCATTCATATTTTGATTAGAAAATATATCACAATTAAGACGTGTTTGTATCCATCATTGCATGTTTTATTGTTTTATACTGCTGTAAATAATGTTCCAGCACTGATGATGTCGTTTGCGCAGTTTTTATCAATAATAAGGGAAGTGGCCGAGCAATTAGTATGTGGTATTTGAAAGAGGAATATATTTATTGATACATGAATATTTTATGTTATTTATTTTGTGTGGGCAACAGCGAACGACAAATATTTTTATTTAAATTAAATTTAATTACTGTAGTATCATAACATTTTGTGGGGTACCAATTTTCGTGGATTTCGTTGTTGCCCCGAACCATGAATTTAAAGATCAGATGAAAATTAGTTGCATGTGATAACACCCTCATCCCTAAATTCTATCTGTGTTTCATTTAAAGAAATCGACGAAGCCATTTCACAAATCATTTAATTTATGTAATCTGGTAGTCTTAGTTTATAGATGTGTTTGTTTTATTTTAACGCTTTAAAAAATTATAATGACTTTCATAGTGTTTTAATCCACATGTATCTATACGGTATTCGATAGCAGTAATTTTCACTCACTGTCATCAGTTAATGTGCTGTTACAACATGACTGGAAAACATTAGAATTATTGCGTGAAAAAACACTAATACTTATGAAACACTATGTATACACACTAATTGCTGCAGAGTATAGAAGCTCGCACTTCACTGATTTTTCGACACACAAAACACTGAATCATTATCGTGTCAATCAGATCAGCTTGTACACAGACATGTGTCAGGTAAATAATCTTGAAACTGTTGAATTAAACAAGCCCAGCATTCTCAAAGCCACATATAATTAGGTTTTATCTTTCACACATTGTTGCGTGAGTCGCAATTATCCATTCAGCATGAATCGGATTGATTGATAAAATTTAAGAAAAGTCTGGTAGGTAAAAATCGTTCATACGCGAGGCAGGCTCAAACAAATGAGTGATTCTGTTGTTTTTCAGATTAGTTAGCAGCTTCACACTTTGATAGACTCTTAACACATCAAATGTTGATACTCCTTTGCTCATTGCAGTGAGCAAGGGACAGCTGGTCACGTGTTTGTTTCATGTGAAATGTCCAACCAACAGGGATCTAAGATGTTGTTCTTGTTGTTGTAGGGTTTAACGCCATTTTTCATCACACAATAGGCTATACATGGCGGCCAGTATTAATGGTGGAGGAAGAACCGGGAAATCCCCAGAAAGAACCACCTACCCTCGAGAAGCTACTGGCAAGCTTTCTCATATACCCACACTGGCCAAATCCGAGACTCGAACCCACGCTATGGGGCTATGTCACATGGCGCTATGCGAAGTGAACAGGCCCATGAAAGAGTTTGGAAAAAGAACCCTCTTGAGACAGGCTGAAATAAATAAATATATAATTTGTTGATGATCTATCTTCTTTTTTACTAAAAAGTGAACATTTCTCTAAAAAAAAATTTCAAAAACAAATTATTATCATTACTATTACTATTACTTCCTGGATCATTATAAATAACAGATAGACCTGCTCCATGGGGGAGACATACAAAAAATAAAAAAAAGTGTGAACCCCTCCTTGAGCTCAGTCTCATCTTCTAAATAGAGAGGTGATTTAAGTACACAACATAAGAACCAATAAGGTTCCAAACAATTAAAGGGAATATCACCGATCTTCAAAATTCAAAATTGCTAAATATAAATTCCGTGGTAAATATAAACACGGAATCAGATTTTAAAAAAAAAGAACCCACGCAGACAGAGGTGAGATGGCAGTGATCCGTAACAGAGAGCGCTTTAGACCACTCGGCCACTCGGGGCCCCTGGGATCTAAGATGAGTTTTCAGTACTCGTAGTCCATTGTGTTAATGCCATGATCGTCAGAAAGATCTGCTGATGCAACTTTGTTGACAGTGTTTTAAGGAAGAGAGCTTACGCGTGTAATTTAATAAACGATTAACTTGGTGTTGTTGTCTGGATTGGCTACCTTCCATTTTGAATGTAAGTTATTGATCTTGACAGTGCTTGGTTTGTATTTTTACAGGTGGTAGTTTTGTTTCATCCATTGAATCAGCTGCCGTTTTGTGGTCGGGATGGTTTTGCTTTTTTTGTATTCTTTTTTTTAGGGGAATATGTGTAGAGGCCAATCCACGAAATTAAATACGTACAAATATGCAAACTTTTGACTTGCAAAACCACGAGTTTAAATACCCACAAAAACGTCTTTTTTAAATTTTTTTTACAAAACTACAATAATTGAGACACACGAAAATAAAGTTTGCTACAGTAGTCTCATATTTTCCTATAATACATAATATTCTCTCAACTTTCAGAAAGTTTTAGTCATAAACAGCCAAACTGAAATACCTCAACAGACAAACTCCAATACATCAACGTGTTCAAACCGTAAAAAAAGAAGAGAAAAGAAATACTAAAAGAAACGGGTTGTCCAATGCGCCGAACCTATAAACCGCTATAAATTGCTGAAAACTTTTATCCAAGCGTTCATAATTTTACGATCGCAGTTTATTTTTCTATGCAACACTGCTGGTTAAACATTAGGGCTTTAAATATCATTATATGATAAATATAAGACATAAAAGACGAGACATACTTTGAGTGGTAAAGGAACCTCATTTCATACACTGTAGATTAGCTGTTAATTTTTATTCACATTTTATTTTATGATATTTTAATCGTTCGGTCTTGTCGTAATGGAGCAGATTTATGAGTATGTAAATACAAAACCCACAAGCATCTCCACAGGTCGTGGATGACGCTCTCTCATTAAATAACTCTAAAGAGCAATTACTCTGGCAAAACTCACTGAACACAAAGATTGAAAGATACACGTGTTCTTGGACAAATAGTATTACGTATGCTGTGAAATCGCATGATAATCCATCAAAAACTACAAGAAACACGCAAGAACGATTGCACATCGCACGTATGATTGAAATCGCAGCTCTGAAATACACATCTCACTGGAGTATAATTAATAAACAATACATGCATCTTGGTTAGATGGACAACGCGTCAGCTAAGCAGTATAAGAATCCATCAGAATTTGCAAGATTGTCTGTACATACGAAATGTATCATACTTGTATAGGACTGGGCTGGTCACATCAAGGGGCATAACTGTAGGGGAATGTTTAGGTTTTGCAACAGCACATATCAACACATTTTTACAAGAATTTTACATTGTATAAATTACAGTCAAGACGTATATCAGAATGACTTTAGTAAATCATCACAATAAAAAAAAATGTGCAGAGTTCAGTGTGGCTAACTATCTTGCTTTGACACTTAACATACAAAGGTGTCGCTGATGTGAATGTCGCAGGGACAGTATATAAAAATGTTCAGTGGGTCGCCAGATAGCTTAGGTGCTTTATGGTTACGGTTCAGAGCGCAGAAAGATTTGCACACCTTCATCGGGTCAATTTATCATGTCTATAAAGTTTCAAAACAATTCATCAAAACCTGTAAGATTGCACACACAAGATTGGCCATGCATGAAAAGTAATTTGAACGCCTACTAAGGGGAAATTTTCTAAATATACTACATATTTAACTGTGAAATATAGAGATTTATTGGCGAAATAATTTTCATATATCTATCATTCTTATATTTTAACATGTGAAAAGTATATCGTTATATTTTCACATGTGAAAATATAAGCTTTCCCACCATGCCATGCGACGCTTGATTGTGTGTGCCTACAAAATGTGTGCACCCCCCCACACACACACAAAAAGATTACTTTGTGAGCTAGAAGAACTAAAAAGAAACTGCCTTACATTTTAGTCATAGAAATTAATCTTTGATGAAATAAATTTAAAAAATCTGGTCAGATGCCGTTCACGTCTCTGAAGTTGTTTCCCCTAACTTCCGTGACTACAACGACAAACTCGCTGTGATGCATTGCTGAATCGGACTTGCATTGTATTCAGTTTGGGTCAAACAGTTTACAAAATGACAAAAATGTAATTTACTTCGACAAGCTAAGTTAACCGCTCTGGTGGCCAAAGTGGTTATAGCGTCCGCCTCTGAGGTTCGAACCCCGGCCGAGTCATACCAAAGATTTATAAAAATGATACTTGCAGCTGCCTCGCTTGGCTCTCAGCATTAAGAGGTTAGTGGTAGAACTGGTCGGCCTGTTGTCAGTATAATGTGACTGGGTGGGACATGATGCTACATGTCTCTGGCATGATGCCCCAGTGCTAGACATCACTATACACTGCCACTCTGCAGACATCGTAACGATAAGACTGGACAATTATTAAAGCTATGTTAAAAATCTAAATCACACACACACACACACACACAAACTTAGTCAACCCAATCCTACAGCTTTATTAAGTGACGTATATTTATATATAAGTATGTTCAGGATATCAAATTAAGTAGAATTTACGAAAGGGGTTGGGGTGGGGTGTTGTTCGGCTATAATAAAATGAAAATTTTCTTTTCCTACGTTAATACCGCAATTATTTCATAGTGTGATATCACAAACTATATATTTTAATTCGTATTACATCCGAAATTAATGTAGGAATAGGAATATATATATATATATATATATATATATAGAGAGAGAGAGAGAGAGAGAGAGAGAGAGAGAGAGAGAGAGAGAGAGAGACGGGGGAAGGGGGCATGACTATTGCAAATAATGATTGAATCACGTTGACTGTGCGATATGGCATCTCTATCAGGATTCATGATAATTCAAAAAAATCAAAAGTTGTGGAACTAGTTGCGTAAATAAATTTATCAAAGTGTGTATATTAAACGCAAAAAAGGATTTTAAAAATCTGCATAATTTCTTGGTTTGGAGCATGACAATAGAAGTTCACTTGATGTGGATTATATCTGCCAAGTTCCACGATCACTGCAACATAAAATATTACTTATGTGTATTGGATTGTATGACGGACATGCCTTACGTACGCATGAGCGGTCAGACATTATTAACGATGCATGTTCAGATTACATTCGTGGCGGAGGAATACTAAAATTCGGCATGATCGCATTCTATCGCCATTCAAGTTGCGCAGGAAAAAATACAAATATCAAGTTAGTGTTTAGAACACGTGGAATACAACAATCTGCAAAACATCATGTATATATGTAGACTTCAAGCACAAGGAAAGAGGAAAAAGTTGAAACAAATGACAACGCCGTTATCCAGGGAGAAACTGACATTTGCAGACTGCGACAGCAATTGCGTTGGACGAGGCAAATTTAGGTGCTTGACATTTTCAGAATGCAATTGCTTTGTTCGTATCTGCTTTTATGTAAATTTGGACATGCAGAATAACTTGCGTTTAATTTATCTAGTAACAGCTTATCCGTGCATCGTGAATATATGTTCCGTCCTGAAAAGAACGTTAAGTCATAGATACACCCTTACCAACAAGTCACTTACATATCATTTTAATCTTCATTGGTCACAAATTTATTTTTGCGGCGACGTGTACGCTCGTAGTTTTGTTAGTCTAATACTTGGCAACCACACTTGCCATTTTGCATCTCGTCATACAAAGAGAAAGTCAACATATAAATTACAAATATAGACACCGACACAGTTGCTTTTTCTACCCATTATATTTTCTTCAAATGTAACGATTGTATTGAAGTGGCCAAAGTGCCTGTAAAATCAATAGTAACTTCTGTTAATCGTAATTCAGTAGGCAACAGTGTATATCATACTGAAATGGTATCCCCCACCCCATCAAACAACTTGATTCAGTATTCGAGTAAGAAATGTTTCTCAGAAATTGAAAATCTTACTCACAATTGACATATCAGGCCTTTTGATTGGTCTGAATAATTTAAAGTCAGAGCTGTATATACCTTTCTTTCAAATATATTCTAAGAAACGATTAAATAATTCATAGTTGAAATTATTCTTGTTGTCAATATTAATTTTACTTACCTCATTTTACAGATAAATTCCAAGAAAAATCACTGCAAAAATATACGAACTAATTAATAATGTCCAACTTCCATTCTTAAATATTGCATACATATGTGCATATTTTATTAAGGGGCAGTATAACACAGTCATAGATATACACATACATATATGTTGCGAAATGAATGGATTGATTTATCCATATACCTACTTCCTTATCTTCCGATCTACCTACATCTATATAACATGCATACACACACATACCTGCGAATAAACGTACGTACGCATGCGCGCACTCAAATGCCTTCCATGATATGCTGCATTATATGATTAAAAATGTATCCCATCCTTTTCCGAAAAAATGTATCCCATCCTGCACCTAAAAATATCAACCTAATGATAAAAGACGCACACATCAGCATGGCTATGCTCTCTCTCTCTCCAATTATCGTTCTCCAATGATATCACAACGAAACTGATTCCTAATTGAAACCAAAGAACCATTGGCAAGGGGGGGGGGGGGGCTTCGATTTCACTATAAACATGTTTTGGTCTTATCCGTGCAACTTAGTAGCAGAGCACTGCATGTTGTCCCCTCCCACACACACACACACAATAATTCTGCGGGCGTTCCTGATAGCACCATATTGAAATGTTGTTTTCAGAAAAATGTAATACCTGTATCTTCCGTTGTGCCTAGTAAATATACTCCTAGATTATACCATTAAAATCTGGTTTGCTAATCTGAACTTTATATGTACAATTTACTTGATATGGAGGGCCGAAGGGTGGGGGGTACGAAACAAGGCATGATTAGTCACTTACCACTTAAACTTTGACATCGTTTATTTTTTTGCGCATGTTTATTGGGTATTATGCACACTATGAGTACATAGATACATAAACTTTAGATCTGGTGCCCTTTCGAGGAAATTCAGTGCCCTTTTGACCTTTTAGGACACCCCCGCTAACACTTGATCTAGCCCAGTAAGCAGTTCATTGACAGTAGACGGAAATGCAGTGTTTGTTGTAGCCACGAAACAGTCTAGATTTGTATTTATTATCAGCTTAATCGCTAGTGTGAACTACGAAAAGCGAGAGAAACGTCTACATTTTATCGGGAATAATGTTACGCCTGAATGTTTACGAAAACCTTTATAAACCCCCTATTAAATTCTCACAATTTTCCCAGCTTTTTTTCTTTCTTCCATAAAACCACTAACAACATCTATAATAAATATAACGTGCAAAATTTCTGAATATCAATAATAGCTGTGAGCAATATCTGCTAGCTAGCTAGTGTATGTGTGTGTGTATCCATTCACAACTAAGTCCACTGGTGCGAGCACATGGTTATACCATTGGGCGCCGTGTAGCGTCATACTATCGGCTGCATAACTGGTTGGAAGACTTCGTGTGGAATAGATTATCTACACACGTAACGGAATTACCACGGTCAAGCAAGCGCGGACTCTTTTTGAGCTTCACACAATCATTGCCTTTATCTAGCAGCAATTCTAGAAACAATTGAGTAGTGAGCCTAAAGGGTGGAGTGTTGGAATTTATGTGTACCAGTATTATCATAACATTTTCTAGTTACTATGGAGACTAAAAGCTAGGTTTTGCAGGAAATAAGACGCTAAAAGAGAAATTTTGGCCACATAATGGAGAGACAGGAACCAAAGGGGTAAGTCGATTGTATTTTATTTACGATTCTACAAAATCAGAACTCGGCATCGATGTCTTGTCCGCCATTTTGCATTGTAATATTTATTCGGCAGCCTCTTCAACTCTAGGCTTCGTTCTGTACATCTTAAAGGGTATACATCAGTCAGGAATTTCATTCAACATTGCATGCTAGTCTGTTGCGCTCCGCGTATGAGATACACAAATGGTCTACTGACTATTGCATTAATAGCCTTGCAAATAGGATTTTTATTAATAATAATTTAAATGGGAAGAAAGTTAATCTACCGGGGCAGACGTGTCGTCTGCCAACATGTGGGCTGACTCACGCTACAACCCTTGCATCGATTATTTAGATTTTATTCGCATACTTAATTCATGCAACAGATTTCCATGGTCTTGGTGGCTATTCAAGTTATAATTAGTTTCAGGTTTCACTTTCCGTGGCATTTCACCATTACTTATATATATATATATATATATATATATATATATATATATATATATATATATATTAAAAAAAAACCAAAAAAAACCAAACAAACAAGCCTCTAATTGCCACTGACGTGCGATCATGGCCATTACCTGTTGTCTGCACTACTCTCTCTTGTTTGACACGACGATATAGTTAACATAAGGTCACTACGACTTCTGTGCATAGCAGGTGATCTTTGATTGTCTGCTCTAGGGTTCATATTTGTCTTACGCGTGTAGGGTATTCTGGGCAAATGCTCACAGTGATCGATAAGATGGAAATGCCCGCAATGATCGATAAGAAGCAAATGAATTAGATTGCTTGCCACTCGATGACCTCTTAAGAGGACGCACTGGGTTCGTCAGAAGAAAGTTTTAGTGTCCGGGCAACTCTGAGTTTAAGTCAAGCTTTTCTTTTCTTTTCTTGCACAGAATGAATTTTTGACTGTCGGTTGCTATCTACATTCACAGACATAACATGATACCACTCTAAATAAACCCTTTTTGGGGGGCGAAAGTATGTATATACAAGTGTTTATAATTGTACTTACCTACGTACGTCCGTATCAATAAAATAAATTGTTGTGTAGTTTTTGTGTACTCTAGGTGAGGCCACTAGGTACAGGTATTTTTTTTCTTTTCTTTATTTTTTCTTTTAATTTTTATTATTATTTGGAAATAATTGATATTACCGCTTGCGTGTTTTTCCTGGACACTTAGAATGGCAAAGAGAAAAACGTGATGAAGTTAATGAAGTTACAGCCAGTAGAAATGACTCACAGTCTAAAATGCACAAGAACATAGTATTATAAGTCATTTTTTACAGTTTACTTTATTAAAAAAAAAAACAATAACGTCCACATCTATCAGTTAAATAGCCTATTAAGTGCCAGTACCACAATGAAGACGTATAGATATCAACCAATGCATGAAAATCTTTTGAATGAACTTGGGATCATTCTAAGCTAAGTGGCATGCTGTGAAACATGCAGATATTATTTTCTGTCAATCAGCCACCCGAAATTCTCATTGCATTAGCTATATCGTACCAACAACATATATAATGTAACCAGAGATAGGTTATATAAGCTTTACACAATTTTCTTTATCTTTGAGCGTCATTTCGATATTTCCAATGATATTTCAGAATGTAGTGAGTATTTTGTATCCCAAAAAATGGCATTAAACAAAATGACAAAAGCAACAAATACATAAAAATAGTGTTTTTTTAAAATATATATTTTTCCGTGAATTTGTGGATTTTCCGAGATAAATAATGCTGAGTGAGTTATCCGATTGTTTTTCAGTCAAAAACGTTTGCTTTTTTCAAATAGGCACCAATAACAGTATGACTGCAGAATTTCATCCGCCATGTTGTCAATGCATTTTAGCTAGTACAAATGTTTTGCCCCTACTTCGTGGACGGGATGAGTACTAATTGCCAGTATGTATCAACGGAGCGTCCGAGTGTGATTTACACATGGCGCGTTTTCACCATACTATCATGTTCCTTAAATATATTGAAATAAATTAAATAGTCCTCTTATTTAATACAAGAATTGCTGCATAACACTGTAGAAATACTTGCAAAATGTTGCTTACTTTCTTTATCCGATATTCGCTTTTGTATTGTCTGCCATTTTAGTTCAACTAACAACAACTTCCGTTTTCAGCCTCGCCTTTTCGTGTGCAAAATAAGGTCATCGCTGCTTTATTTGGAAACAAACATATCGTAATAAATGGTGTATGCACTGACTCGTATACATTCATGGATAACTAGCCTTATTCGGAAAAAGAATTGCCGTGAGAATCTCATGTTATCTATTGGGTGGAAAAGGTACTGTTTTGTATACCAGTAAAATTTTCCTGATAAAGGCCTAATGACTTTATCATTAGCAAAAGTTCCTGGGGAAAAAACTTAACTGTACTTGGGAAGTAGAATTTCGCTTGTAATCTTGTTTTCTTTGGCAATAGTTTTTTTGTTCCGTTTTAAGGTATAGGATCAAATCGTAGCCTCAGCCACGTTGAGGCTATGACATCATAGCTACAGTAGTAGTCCGAGTTTCCTCTGACCCTTGCCACCCCATTTTTGATATTTGGATATGTCCAAATATCAAAAATGGGATGGCAAGGGTCAGAGGAAACTCAGACTACTGCTATAGTAGCGTGCCCACCTGTCACGCAAGAAACTGTTTCAATCCTACTATAAAGTTGGGGGTGGAGTCTTTTCCTCTCTTTCAAGTGTGTGTTTTCTTCCTGTAAATTATAAACATAATTTTGTTACTACTTATATTTAATTAGTGAATATACACAAAACACAGCTGAACATAAACGGTGAGCAGCGGACATTACTGTAAGATATCTCCTGCTTCTTTCTGTTACACAATTTAGCTAACGAATACGTTTGATCATACGAAAAGAAACATGCAATTGTAGTGTTCCGAGAGAGAGAAAAAAATACCCTAAACTTATGCCACACCTGCTAAATATGAAAATAGTATTCCGCTTTAAATAGTTTACCTGGACTACTTTTCATGTCCCGTTCCACTAAAATTTAAAAGAGAAAGGTTTCTTTGATTCCAGATCAAACAACGAATTGAATATAGCGGGGCTTTCAGGATTTCTGGAAAGTTAATAAACGTTCTGCATTATTTATACTAGTTGTTGGTGATTTTCTATTCCTCAGAGTTGCAGATATGCGTTTAGCCATTACCAATGTAATTACAAATCTACGCTGGTTAAGGTATAAGTGATATAATACATTGGTTTTTCTCCACGCCTAAGTAGTTGTCTCGTAAAATCAGAGGCGTCAAATCCATGTAAATATTAAATGAAGGAATATCGTTATTTTGAATGAAATTATTCTCCTTCAATGAAGCTGTCTTCGAGTCTATGTTAACTCTTGCTTGATATGCACGTACTGCCATTTTATATTCTAATACATGTTTTTTTTATGTATGTACGTACGTACGTGTTTGTGTATGGATGGATGGATGAATAGATGGATGAATACCTGGTCTTATTTACTAAATTCACGCTAATGTTTGAAAGTTGGAAATCTGCAGTTGCTCAAAATCTCCCTCTTCTTCCATGATAGCATCAAAGTAATGCCAACATATTTCAGTATTGATGGGATGGTTCTACCTCGCTGCCCAGTGATTAACTGGAATAATGACAGCATAAATCATCCATCACCGGCTATACCAGACTCGACTGCCTTGATGAGGAACATACTAGAATACCATGCATACAGTAATATCAGATTAGCCTCATGAGAGAGAGAGAGAGAGAGAGAGAGAATATATTGTGATTTGAAAAAGAAGTTAACCGTAGAATAAAGCGCAAGCAGGTCAGGGTTTATATTGTTTGTTCTACTGATTACTCCAAAAACACTGCACAGACTGACATCTGCCGGTGCATCTGTGCAATTTGCAGTTGAACTTGTCAAATATGGGAAGATTTACGGTTGCAGAACTAATTAAAAAACTCAATCGAATATGACCGCATACAATTCCAATGTTATTATGAATAATTAAATTATAAATTGTACAGAGAAATGAAGATTCATAATGGCCTGATCAAAGGCATTCTGTTGTCCAAGCCGACGTAATAAACTGTCGATCAGTGATATATGGGGACTTGACGGATGATGAAAGTTAATCACCTACGGGCATAAATGTGAGAAGAATCCAGGTCAGATGAGCATACCGTGATCAAGTCAAGTTGACACTCTAGTCTGAAGACAGCATAAAATGTCACTCCATCTAGTAAATGATATCATTCAATCTTGTATTTGCTAATACATATACAGTCAAATTTACGATTATCAGACTAATTTAATCCAGCTATAAGTACTTCCATTCACTGTTCTACTTCTTTACCAAAATTACATCATCCAGACGACCGATTATAACGACAAAATATACGTCGCCCAATAGGTTAGGATAATAGACGCTTTACTGTTGACAGTCTTTATCACACCGACCGCCATCTTTGTATGGGTTAACCTATCTGGACGTTGATTATACCGTCGTGTATTCTAACCTGTCGGGCATGTGACAAACTTTTGGTCGCTTTCGCGAAAGTATCTGTTCGGAGTAAAATTAGGGTTACTTCTCCAGAAACACACAGTATCGACCACAGGTGTTCGACGCGAGCTTGCTGTTAAGAAAAAAAAAAAACAATCATCTAAAGGAAAAAAATCATACAGTGTGACAAAAATACCTTAAATTACCCCGATGACCCGTTCTGACATAGGACCCTCTCTATCATAATATATAAGAGAGAAGGTACGGAACTTCCAAATACTTCGCTCCACCCATGACCCTCGATTTCCCTCTGCTATTTCCATCTTTAAAGGCACGCGACCATACTATATGGCTTGTTTTACTTCTGAGATATTTTTCTATCCATCAAGCCATATTGACTTTTCTGCGTTGTACCAAACTGAAGTTACGGGCTCCAAAACGTGCGATTTTCGCGAAGTTTTCCTTTGTGGACACTTCCGTACTCCTATGATAATAAGAATAACCTTTTGAGCCAATCATATTTCGGCGTTGACGTTAGTGCTGCCTATTTTGAAAATAGAGATGCATGTATACGATGTGTTGTGCAGTGAAGAAGACAATGTATAATACTTGCATGGAACAGGATTCCTAAAGTTGAATCGAGTTAATGGTAAGTAAAAAACTTACTTTTGCATCCACCGCTGTTCTGTACTTCAAGAAGGGATGCACCATAGAGTTGAAAACATTGTCCATATCGCTCCTGTCACCGGTTTTCAGATGAGCACGGAAGTGTCCACAAAGGAAAAGTCAATTATGGCTTGATGGATAGAAAAATATCTCAGAAGTAAAACAAGCCATATAGTATGGTCGCGTGCCTTTAAAGACGGAAATAACAGAGGGAAATCGAGGGTCATGGGTGGAGCGAAGTATTTGGAAGTTCCGTACCTTCTCTCATATATTATGATAGATACCGTCGTGTAGTCTAACCTGCCGTGCGCTATCATCAGCGACTCCAGACCAGAAACAAACTTTAAATGCATGGACCCACATTTCTTCATGTGGTATTCGTTTTCTGTCGGTTGTACATTTATAATCTCTTATCACTTCTTATTTTGGTGTTGAATTTTCTATACGTCTTGAATTAAACATATGGCCAGATACGCATTTCTTTCGGATACGCTGGTCATCAGAATTCAGTTATATAATTTTTAAAAATAAAGACATTACTTTTCATGTTATACTTGACCGTGTAGGTACGGTCTCATTTTGCGCGTCCAATCAACTATTGACGTAAGATACCCAACGTTCTGTTTCTTAAAATGACATTACCTGAAGGGACCTTGGAATAAGTATTTAAATATTATAGTTGTTCTCTAAGAGGTAGAGTGTGTCAAAATTTACATTAAATCTGGTACATGTAATATGTATGCTGGTTGGCATGACTTCAGATGAGAGTGTCAGTATCAGATGCTGATGTTATTGAATGATCTCAGAGACTTTAC
This sequence comes from Sinohyriopsis cumingii, assembly GCA_028554795.2. Classification (NCBI taxonomy): domain Eukaryota; kingdom Metazoa; phylum Mollusca; class Bivalvia; order Unionida; family Unionidae; genus Sinohyriopsis; species Sinohyriopsis cumingii. Next base: position 77,503,234 of record CM068824.1, read on the forward strand.
GCTTTGGCATAACTATCATCCTTCTGGAACCAAAATACATTATGGTGATCTACGGTTAATTTTTGGTGAAGCTGATTTATAACATAATATATAACCCTGATGTTAAAACCTCGACTTCATTGACATGTACTTCCAACCGCCCATATTTGCAAGAAGGACCAGAATAAAGAACGCAGTGAGAAGATTTTTAAACAACCAAGGCGATGCATGCACAGCGCATGCCGTAGAACAAGCACTTTTCAAATAATGAGACCTTGATTCTGGTCTACATTGTCATCTTTTTTACCGATATAATTTCTTGGAGCATCCTATTAGTACAGCTAATTGTATTGTGCTACTTTTAGAAAACATTATCTCATCTTCGAAGTGATGTTTTTCATAGAGATCCTGCAGATTGTGAAGCTTAATGTATACGCCAAAACGATAATAAGCAGAATATGTACATCGCTCTGGTGGTCAAAGAGGCTAGAGCGTATCATTCGGATGCGGGAGGTCGCGGGTTTGAACCCCGGACGAGATAAAACAAAGATTTATAAAAATGGTATAAGCAGCTACCTCGATTGGCGCTCAACATTAAGAGGTTAGTGTTAGGACCGGTCGGTCTGGTATCAGGATAATATGACTGGTGGAACATGATGCGGCATGATGCCCCAATGCAAGACATCGCTATAATTTACCACACTGCAGACATCTTAGCGACATGACTGAAAAATTGTTAAAAGCTACGTTTGAATCCAGATAACACACACACACACTCTCTCTCTCTCTCTCTCTCTCTCTCTCTCTCTCTCTCACACACACACACACACACACACACACACACATAATATATACCCCACATCGTCTGTGAGCTGAAAGTGTACGACACAACGTTTAGGGTCAGTATGCGCACGCCACATCGCCTATGAGCTCAATGTGTACGCCATGACATCTATGAGCTGAATATATACGCCACAAAGGTCTTTTATCTGAACGTTTACGCCACAACATCAGGGAGTAGAATGTGAATGTGCACGCCACAAAGTCCAGCAGCAGAATGCGTAACCCACATTGTCTATGAGATGTGTACACAATAGCGTCTATGAGCTGAATGTGTACGCCAAAATGTCCAGATTCTGAATGTGTACGCCACAACGTCGTGGAGCAGAATGTGTACTTTACATCCTCTATGAGCTGAATGTGTACGCCACAACGTCAAGGAGGAATATTTATCTCTTGATACGCTCTGGAAAGCAGTAGTCGATTTAGGAATACAAGTTTCGGTTCGGACTAGCTAAGACCAGGGGAAATAGAGATTATAATTATTAATGATTGTTCCTGCTAGGCATACTATTAATTATCAAGTCGTCAGGACCTCGAACACCCAAAAATCTTCGGGCACTCACATGTATAATGTTTGATCGATTCAATAATATCCAGGGGTGTTTGACTAGATTTGATTGCGACTATTTCCTTTTGATTTATTACTGACAAATTGAAACAAACTGACGATGTTGGGTATGTATTGTGTGTGTGTGTGTGTGTGATATCTGGATTTTTAACGTAGCTTTTAACCAATCTACGGCAGCGTCTAACATTGATGTCAGGGTATAAGACTGGCCGTTTCTCATAAAAGAAACTTCACTCTTCAGAGATATCGATAACTTTAGGAAGAATTGCTTACTTATATTGGGTATTAGAATACTAATTTACAGTATTGACAGTGAAAACAGAGTATAGGATAAAAGATAGGAAAGCTATAGCAATCTTGCAATAGGTGTTTTTACTTTGTTCTTTTTTATTGAAAGAAAACTAAGTTATGTAGACTTGCACTAGAGGAAATATGCAACAGAGAAACTGGCGAATATTCCTCTTATCTTTGAGATGACATTACGCCAGGCCTCTAAAATGATATAAGGTTATGTTTTATCTGTTTTCAAGTAGATGTTCTGAAGAAAACCGTCATATACAGCCATTACTCGAATGCCAGGCGAATCATTGCATCATAAACGGTTTCTAGGTCGCATTTCGTCGGTTATGACTGAGATTAGAACTCATCCTTTGAGCCATATCATGTAAAAAAATATAATATTGGTTTGATTTCTTCACACACATATATCTAACAAGCGTTAAAAAGGCAAGCCACATAAAAATATAAAAAGTACAGGAAACGAAGTATATTGATAGAACTCGAATACGGACCTCGTCTTACCGTCATTTGTGCACGAGAGACTGGCTTTCATCGCAAAGTTTCGAAGAAGTAACTGAAGCGTTAAATTTAGGTCACAGTGGCCTACTTTAGGCATGAAGTCGCTATGCTCACCAAATAGAAGTTGCAAGTTTCTTTGCTTTCCATATACATCACATGTATTTTTTTTTCTAACTCACTGTCTGTCTCTCAGGTATAAAAAAAAATAAACGAATCATGTGGGTGCTATCGGATACCAGATGGAATAGGTCCATTAGTATTGTTTAATCTTCTGTAAATGACCCGTAATGTTCTTTTGACATAATAAGTATGTCATATTTTAATTTAGGTGAGCAGTCAACATCAACTATGAAGAGGGGAGAAATAATAAAATAATCCGTACACTTTTTGAGTGGGAAAAAACAAAATCTACTCCCAAATTACACAGCCTTCCAAATGTAAATATTTACTTCTTCCTGGTTAAACACGTTCTATGTTTGCTTAATAAGCGCCAAGGAACATTGGTATGAAGTTGTCAGCATCTGGAATGTCACTTAACCTCTTATCCAGATTAATTAGGCGACAGTCTATTTTGATGAAACGCCAGTCTATCTTAGCATAAATGAATCAGTCGCCGCTCGTGCACCTCTGTGCTTCTGCCGGACTATTTTCTGGATGACCCTAAGTTCGTGTATTTAAAATGGAACGGTCATGGTTTCCATCTGTCTTATGGTCACTCTAAGTGAATCCTTTTCATTCCAAGCAAGTATATGTATATCTACTACCCAGGGGCAAGTATACAAGTGGAGGAGGTAATTAAAGACATGGGGTCATTGCCGGACGCTCATATGACTTGGCTAACGCCGAGACGGAGGCATAGCTTTTGCACACGACGCAAATTTTGCGCTGATATCGGCTCAAGTAATTACATTCTTTATTATTATTATTATTATTATTATTATTATTATTACTATTATTATTATTATTATTATTATTATTATTATTGATGTTGTTATTTTCCCTTATCCTGTTGTTCTTGTCCCTTATCCCGATACACAAGTATCATAATATCTTTCCTTCAGAACCTCCGGAAAATAATTTCTTTTCCAAATCCTGCAAATGGCGTTGATCTCTCGCCAGGCTACGTTTCCGTCCTCTGTTCACAAGTTAGAATTAGGTTAAAACATACTGGTTCGCTACGTGATAGACGCAAGAACCCGCTTGTCTATTATATTTGCACAACATTTTACTGTTATATCTCCTGTTGTAAATTGGCCCTAACATGTAGGAATCCAGAATTTTTTTTCGTACATTTTGTGTTAAGTGTTTGTTTTGTATAATGTAAGTTGTTGTTTGTTTCCGCTGACGGAGAGATTGTTTAATCCGTAACGTTTGGAAATGGGTTTGAATATATATATATATATATATATATATATATATATATATATATATATATATATATATATATATATATATATATATATATATATATATATATATATATACCAGACAGAACGGAAAGTGCTGTCCCTGGATTCCTATAGATGAATGCTTGATAATAGTAGGCAGAATTAATATCTTAATACAAATAATTCTATCAATGGCACCCATCGCCTTGCCTGCACACACGAACCCTCAGACTAAGCACACATCACCAAAAAATGATGTTGCTCAGTCGGTGCTATATGCACTTGTGTCTAGCAGACACACTCGTATGACGACCTAGTGATTAATTCTCATGTATCTACACAGCCATTGATGATTCCTATGAAAGAAATCAAGGTATATATATATTTTTTTATAGAGAATTATAAATATAAACCAGACAGAACGGAAAGTGCTATCCTGGATTCCTATAGAAGAATGCTTAAGATTCGAACCCAGGTTCGCGGGTAAACGGCACCCATCGCCTTGGCTGCACACACGGCCCATATTCCCTCACTACTAAGTACACATCACCAAAAAATCATGTTACTCTATCGGTGTTATATGCACTCGTGTGCAGCAGACACTCGCATGACGATCTAGTAATTAATTCTCATCCTTGGATTCCTATAGAAGAATGCTTGATACTAGTAGGCATAATTAATTTTTTAATACAAATAGTTTCCTTGAGATTTATCTATAATTGAGAGTAGTTTTGGCCTACCTGACTTTTTTATTTTGTTTAAAGATATTTACTAAAATTTAAGTGCAAGGCGTGACTTTGTTTACGAATTAAAGAATTTTCCCATTATAATTATTTTTTTCCCATAACATTCTGTTGCGTTATAGGTCAGGTGACATTTTATATACTGTGTTGTTCGCATATAATTTCAGAGGAATCATTTTATATTATTCGTTAGAATTAAAAAGAGCTCAGTGAAGTTTTGGACTAAATGAACTACTTTGGGATTATTGTGAAATCATTTAAAGACATTCTGGATTATATCATTGTTATACATAAAGACTTTTGGTACATTAGCACATTCAAGAGTATCGGTCCATCAACACATTAGGTATTGGAATGTATTCTACACATTCTAAACTTTTGGACCTGTTGGTTTCATTTCTATCTGCTATTTAGTCTAGAACCACACCCCCACAGACACCAACACAGAAACACCCACACAGACCCCCCACACACACAGTGTCAGATACGCACGCACACACACACACACACACACACACACACACACATATATATATATATATATATATATATATATATATATATATATATATATATATATATATATATATATATATATATATATATATATATATATATATATATATATATTGCGATCCCTTCTTTTAGCCCCGCTGTTCTTAGACTAGAAGAGCTTATGGTATTATCTCTTCATCTTCTCCTAAGTTACATAGTGGTTTTTGCCTTACAGCAGAAGACTTATGAGTTAGTCTCTTTGTCTTCTAAATTACATAGTGGTTTTGCCTTACAGCAGAAGACTTATGAGTTGGTCTCTTTGTCTTCTAAATTACATAGTGGTTCGCCTTAAAACGCTTCACACACATTTATCCCATGGCTGTCGTTCGTCATCAATAAAAATGGTGTTGTTCAACATCCACTATGGCTGCCTGAACGGACATTTTGAAATTGTTTTTAATGCAACGTCTCATGGATGAATGGTCATATCAACATGGTATTTTCGGTAAAAGTCTTCTTACGATGTGTACTTAATCTTAAATGAAAATGTTACCGATCTGACTTCAAATATGGCCATATTGGAAATATATTTTCATTGATACTCCTCTTGAATTGATAGTCATACAGCATGGGATTTTCTCCACAAGACGTCCCTTTATGTTTAGTTGATCCTAAATGATGACCATATCAGCCATGTTGAAAATCTTGGTATTGCTATAACTCATTAAAGAATGCAGCCAGTGTGACAATTTTGTTATTCCTACTTCCCCTGTACAGATAGTCACATCAACTTTAATTTTGATTGAAAAGACATTTTATAACGTCCAGTCTAACTGGAAATTGTGCCAATCTGACATCGAATATGGCCGCTTTGGAAGCCATCTTGTAGATCCTGTTCTAGCTACTGGTCCGAATGGATGGTTGTATCAATATGATGTTTTTCTTTTATTAAAGATTTCTTATATTTAGCTGGTCCTACTTAAAAATAGCACTGACAAGAAATATGGCCCCCCATCTTAAAAGTCTTATACAACTCTGACTGAAAAGAAAGTTATATTGGTGTGTGTTTTCACCAGAAGATATCTGATGATGTCTAGATGGAATGAAACTAATATGCACTGATCAGACTCCAGTATGGCCGCCGCAGTGGCTGTCTTGAAAATCTTGTTATTTTTTACTCCTGATGGAAGTCATATCTTGAAAATGTTCTTTTCACCAATGAACTTTATTATGATACTTAGTTGTCTTATATGAAAATTGTGCCAGTCGTACATCTAATATGGCTGCCACAACGACTGTCTTAAAAAATTGTTTTCACTACTGCCCCTGATTGGATGGTCATGATAACAATGAGTTCTCGCCAAGTCCCAAATGAAGATGATGCCAGTTGTGCATCCAATATTGCAGCCACGATGATTGTCTTAACAATATTGTTGCCACTAGTTCTACGAATGAATAATCGTTATGACCTGGAGTTTCACCAAACAACGTTTAAAGATATATACTTTGTTCTAAATGAAAATGGTGCCAATCTGACGTTCATTATGTGTATCACAGCAGCTAATTCGAAAATCTTGTCATCGCTAAAGAACATCAGAGATTGTTTGAACACTCGACAGTTAAAAGCAGTAAATTGTCTTACCTTGAATTTTTGGGGAAATATTTTCGCCCAGTACAGCATCAGTCCCCATGAGGGACTCTTGTTCTTATTTGGATTTATTGTAGAGTGTAAATGTTCGCTTAAAAGTTATGGGAATTTTTGTTGTCTTTTTTATGTTTTTGTTTTTATGCTGTTATGAAGTACCACGTGGGCAGACAGCAATATACCGAAATGCAAAGATAATAATGTTATGAAGTACCACGTGGGCAGACAGCATTATACCGTAATGTCCTACGATTCAAAACATTTAATGTTTCTTTGTTCCTTATTCTTCATGGAACTTCAGTGTATGCTAAGGAACAAAAGTAGGATTCATTCTGCGTCGTACTAAACTTATACACGAAGAGGATGCTTGTGGTTTTGAGAGTAACATGAAACATTTTGAAGAAAATTAAACCTTTTGATCGTCCTTAATTCTTCTGTAAAAATTAAACCTCAGTCTATTCGGACCACCTTGGCTATTGTTAAGATTGGATTGACCATATGATTGACCGAGAAGTTGTGAATGAGACAATAATTCGATGCATTGTGGTCACGATTATTATTCATGTATGGTCTCTACATTTGTTTATTAGTACTGAACCTTTCACCGTGTCCAAATACTAATAAATCATGTTAATCTGAAATGTCTTCAAATCTGAACTCACGGTGAAGTTCTTGTCATAGGCTATCTGACATGTTTTTAAAAGGCTTGACAGTAACAAAGCATTGTGCAGTGGGTCACAGATTTCATTTCCGGATCAGTATGCCTCGTTACTCACTGGGTGCAGTCGCCGAAATACACACTGATAAGAATACAATAACGTTGATATTAAAGAATAAAGAATTACCGTTAAACCAAGATCAAGAATGTCAAGAGCTATCTCTTGTATTATCACAAAATAAGAGAAGAATACATGCTCCAAATATAGACGGAGCCTACATTCATGGGTACTGAACCGTAAGTAAAAATTGGGACCAGAATCCATTTGCAGCCTCTCGTCAATCCTTATTTCACAAAAAGTTGAGCTGGCTCAAATAGCAGTTCTCAGCATACATTCGTGGTATGATCCGCAGGATTTGGATGAATAATGTTTTGAGAAGCGCAATAATTTCTGACGCTATATGTATGCTTTTATTTTATGTTTAACATCTTTATATTAGATGTTTCATTCTGATACTTGAGATACATATGTCAGCACTTTTAAAGTTTTGCAGCAGCGGAGACAGTAGTAGTAATGTTTGTAAAGAGTATGTAATTGCGAAATGGATTATAGGTTTTAATAGAACATAATTTTGTTTATAAGGTTACAATTTAAAGGTAAGCTAAATACGAAACAAGAAGTAAGAATTGCAGCAACAATAAAAATTTAGGAAGACAAACGTAGATTTGTAGCACGAAAAGATTACAGATAAACGGAATAAAGTTTTTTTTTAAAAAAAAAAGTGGTATATAAAACAAAAGGTCAGACTATTAAATTCTTGGTGAGTAGGGTCACTTTTTTCTTTTTTACAGGAACCGCATTCCTTTAGAGGGTCCAATATTTTCTCTGGTGGTACTCACGAGGTACTGAAAATATTGTTGTTCTTATTGTTACTGCTGTTGTTTGAAAGCATCTTACTGACACACAGCCTAAAACACACATTTTGATGTTTTCTAAATAATAATTAATTTCTTTCCACGAAGCCTTCTTATAATGCTAAAATATAATAGTTTGAAGGAAACAGCACTTTATTAGTAGCTGATTTATTTGAACAATACAATAGAGATTCTCTGAACGGAGGGAATGTACAAATACTGTTACGACTACGATGCTTCAGCAGGCCCGGCCCTAGGACAAGGCGAACGAGGCAACCGCCTTGGGCAAGTTTTTGCTTGGTTAGCCGCGTTCATCGCTTGCTGCCTTGGGCCCCGCACATCATAGGGCCGAGCCTGTGCTTCAGAATAGGAAAGGAATGTTCATCCATGTCTTTCTTCTTTCAGGTTTATGGAGCATTAATCGTATTAGACGTTGTTTTACGGTACAGTAATTATTATAGACATTATGAATTATTATGTTCTGTTTCGTACAACATGCTTTGAAGAGGTGTCGATCTTATGAGATTGAATGCTGTTTTGGAAAACAGTGTTTCCATCTAAACTCGGGCGATTCTAGAGTCACATCAGTGTACGAGAGTATACCACAGCTGTTACAGATAAAAAACATAATCTTATTCAGTTGAAATCAGTGTTTTTTCAACGTAGCTTTAACAGTTTTTCAGTCATATTGCTACGATGTCCGCTTTGTGACAGTTTGTAGTGATATCTAGCACACTGGGGCATCATGCCGCAGATACGTAGCATCATGTCCCACCCTGTCGCATTATCCTGGCGCAAGGCCGACCAGTCCTGACACGAACCTCTTAATGCTGAGCACCAAGCGATGCAACTGTTTGTACCATTTTTTACAAGTCTTTGATATGACTTGTCCGGGGTTCGAATCAGCGACCTCCCGCATTAGAGGCGAACGCTATAACCACTAGGTCATTGAATATATTATAACTCTTATCTTTCATATTTGACAGGAACCATGTTTCTTTTAATTCTCCGCCTTGCACGATTCGTCATATTGTTTCATGAAGGTAGAGTATGCTCAATATGGACTAAAAAGATTGTACTTTGGTGTCATAAACGTTTATGAAGTTATTAGTGAGGGTGCGTGACAATTGTTTATAGAAAAGATGATAAGGTTGAACAATTTCTAAATATTTTATCAAAGAATTGCCCTACGGAAGCCAGTAGATAGTTGTGATATTTAATTCTTGGTCTTGGATGAACGGTAAAATCAACGTACTAGTATGCCTTTCATTGTTCCAGTTACCATGGACAAACCGACTTGTGTTAGTGGAGAATTAACAATGTCAGAATGCATGACGGGATGCCAGGAAGTGATTAAAGCACGCCTATCTAGCTGTTAAAGTATATAAATTATGCTGTGTACCGATTCCCAATTGCTCTTACTTCTTTAAGAATTGCCATGACTGATGTAAATGTGGAAAGAGGTCAAACAGTCAAACGCTAGGTATTGGACCTGTTATCAGAACATTTACATCTTGTTTGTGTAGTCTTGTAAATTTACGTGGAAACGACTGATGTTGAAGTTGATTTTAAGAACGAAAGACGTACAGAGTTGTACATCGAGACAGCTCTTTCGAGTTAAACTTAACTATTCCGGTCACCTTGATGCAGCAACCACCAGATATAAAGATCAAATACCTCAGTTATTACTTATTTAATCGCGTGTACCGCGTTAGTACATTTGTAAAGGTATTTAAGAACCACTTGCTGATTGGGCCAATTTCTACCTGACCTTCACTAAACATGTTTATTTGGACTTGATTCTGTTTTTAGCAGACGAGATCTCTTTTAACTAGTATCGGACTTGTGCCAATTTTAAAGGAAGTAAGGTAAAGTAATTTAATTAACATAAATGCTTTTTGAAAGTGTCTAAACATAGTAGCATGTAGGAGCTTACTTCTTGGAAACACTGTTGATCAATGTGATGTCCCCTATCCTATGACCCCTCAGCGGTTGCCCGGGGCAACCTTCCCGACGTAAATAAAAATATTCTTGGCAACCCCAAACCCCTTTAGTACGCTAATCTGCATCTCAAAAAGAGACTGACCACTAAATCTAAATCACATGCCACTGAATAGCAACAACAAAACCTGACCACTAAATCCTAGGCAACTGGATAGCAGTTAGTGTTTTTATGAGTTTATCAATAATCACTGTTGTCTATGCTATTAACGCTGGCCTCTCAACCCATGGGCGCCGCATTGACGATTTTTTAATACACGTATGATTTCTCTGCCATCACTATCATCTATGTTTTCTGTAAACAAACGTAGTCATACGTGTTATAGTTAGCAATGGTCGGTGCAAATATACGGCTGCAATATCACATTGTCTTCATTAATATGTCAAAATACTGAATAGTCAATTAAAGTATAATATCTCGAATTAATCAGTTTTATGGTATTGTGATGGTGAAATGTCCAGCTGTATTTAATTGCGTGGATTCCATTTTTGTTTATGCAATTGTAGAGTCCTTGAATGCAAAGAGAGTTTTTGCTCATTGGGATTTGTATGCCAAATCTTCTTGGCAAGCCACCAGTCCAATGCTACTTACTTTTTTTCACCACGCTGTCTGCTCCAACATGTAACAAAACAACTGAAGAAAAGATTCCTTTCACCTACTGTTGGCATGGTGACCGTTAAATAGTTGGCCAATATTTCATATGTATCCATACTTATCTATTGTATCTTCTGTACAGAGCTTCGAAGCAATATACAGCAGTTTAAATACAATCATTGGTACAATATCCTAAGCGGTACCATATGATACTACAGTTTATGATGTTGATCTTATCTACAGTTTGTACCGTCCTTCAGCCGAACCCACTCCACTCAAGAGAACATATTTTCCCCGACCATAGTATAAAAAAGACAAGAAAACAGCCATAAAAAATAAGTGGAGAGAGAGAGAGAGAGAGTTGATTCATTATTTACCACGATATAATACAAGCCTTTTATGTATATAGTTTGGCATCTTATTAAAAATTTTTTTTATTTATTTGAGAAAAGCATATTTACTGTCAATTCCAGTGTCAAGATAACGTCATTTCCAAGGTTAGCTCAGAAACTTACCTTACGTTTTGTTGATTACATCACCGAATGAATCATCCTCGGTAACTGTCAGACTCGTGTGACCAGATGTTGATGTCAGTAGGTGAGAGATTGCAAGTATTTGTGACTCGTGTGACCAAATGTTGATGCCAGTAACTGACAGACTGCACGTTTGTAACTCGTGTGACCAGATGCTGATTTTAGGAACTGACAGACTGAATGTATTTGTGACACGTGTGACCAAATGTTGATGCCAGTAGCTAACTGCACGTATTTGTGACTCGTTTGACCAAATGCTGATGTCAGTAACCGACATACTGCACGTTTGTGACTCGTGTGACCAGTTGTTGATTTTAGTAACTTATAGACTGCAACTATTTACGACACGTGGGACCTAATGTTGATATCAGTAACTAACTGCAAGTATTTGTGACTCGTGTGACCGGTGTATGTATGTATGTCAGTAACTGACATACTGCAAGTTTGTGACCCGTGTGACCAGATATTGATGTCAGTATTGGACTGACTACATGTTATCTGTGACACGTGTGACCGAATGTTTATGTCAGTAACTGACTACAAGTATTTGTGACTCGTGTGACTGGATGTTGATGTCAGTAAATGACAGAATGCACGTATTTGTAACTCATTTGACCACATGTTGATGTAAATAACTGTTTGGAAAAATTTGTGACTCGTGTGACCGGATGTTGATGTCAGTAACTGATTGCACGTTTTTGTGACTCGTATTACGGGATGTTAATGTCAGTAACTGGCAGACTGCAGCTATTTGTGATTCATGTGACCAGATGTTGATGTCAATAACTGGCAAACTGCAAAAACTTGTGACTTGTGTAACCAGATGTTGATGCTAGTTTACATGCTTTTCAGGTTTAAAATATCATTAACACATAGATAGGATTTCTCCACTTACTAATCGACTTTATTTTCTTTTTTATATCAGTTTCATGTATATACTTTATCTGATGAACGACGTGAACACACACATAAAATAAACATCACACCTTTTTCCACGCCTGTGATATTATACATTTTTTTGTGCTATGAAGTGGTAAAAAGGCGCGGGGAAAATAACAATAAAAGTTCTACATATCAACCAAATAGAGTTCTTACTCAAGGAATGGTATAGAGGACGCAGAGAAGGACACCCACACACACACACCCACAAAAGAGTACGTGTATGAGCATACCCTTGTGTAAGTAAGTGACGACCTGTTACAAAATTTTGAGACCACATATCAGATGGGGTTCTCGTTACCAAATGTGTGTTACTGCAGTGTGGCAGTTTAAAGTGAATTCTAGTATTGGGGTATCATGTCGCAGACATGTAGCGTGATGTCCCACCCAGTTACATTATCCTGACACCAGGCCGACCAATCCTAACACTAACCTCTAACTGATGAGCGCCTAGCGAGGTAGCTGTTAGTACCATTTTTAGAAATCTTTCTGTATGACTCGGTCGGGTTCGAACCCACGACCTCCCGCATGGGGGGGGGGCGCACTAACCACTAGGTTATATATATATATATATATATATATATATATATATATATATATATATATATATATATATATATATATATATATATATATATATATATATATATATATATATAACAGAGATTGAGATCAACAAGTTGTTGTAGCAAGATTTCATGAGCGCTGGCGGATCAAAAACATTATATAACTGCTGCAGGCGAGATTTCGTAGTGACTAAGACATTGGCAGCAATAGTTTGGTCGGCATTCTTGAAATTAGCATTGTTTTAGCGTTAGATTAACTGGTTGGCGATTCGTCAGTATTGCTTGCTGTGCGGTGAAATCTGAGAGAAAACTAGTATATCATCCATAATCAATACTTTATGTTTTTCATGTCTCATTTCTTTGTACTATAACCTTGCAATAAATACGTCTTTCTGCCACGCTCACAGCTAGCTGCTGTTAGTGTTTGAACGTTTTAAATTATAATGTTTTATGTTATTCTAAGTTAATACCAACGAATAACAGCCTAGTTTCTTGTCTATTAAAAGCATCCAATCACATTTATAAATTATCTTCAATTAAAATATGAGTATATATTAGTATATGCAATAGACCCCTCGACTGACTGGTATCATCTGTCAGTCAACAATCGCATACGAGATTATAATGGAGCAATAATTAGTCCGTAGCATGCTAGGGGTGTTGCGTGCTGAAAGTTTACCCGATAGAGTTGGGCAGAGAGACAGATTTTATATATATATATATATATATATATATATATATATATATATATATATATATATATATATATATATATATATATATATATATATATATATATATTACACATACAAATTCAGTTACAGCTTCTATAACTTCACCATTTTTCGTCCAACTTCCAAGACGTGTTCATAATGTGTATATGTCTTGTTTCAGTTAGTGGAAATATTCTCAGAATGATAAACGCTGGTTTGAAATAAAACGATATACAAATTAAAAGGTGGACCATTCTCCGTTTCTAGATCTACTGATCACAGATCAGGCTAGCTTTTAGGGTAGCCTGTTATCCGTCTTCCATCTGTCCGTTAGCACAAGTTTGTCATCGCTTCTCAGCCTAAACTACTTGGAGGATTGCCATAAAACATTACGCATACATTCAACTCAAGGTCGAGTTTGTCCTAAATAAAAATTGACATCCAAGATGGCCACTACGACGCCCATCACGAAAACCTTGCTATCGCTACTCTGCTCAAATGAATGGTGGTGTCAGCATGGGTTTTCCACTTAACAATTTTCAATGATGTCTAGTGGATTCTAACTGAAAAGGGTGCCGATCGGATAACCGGTATGGCCGCCACCGTTGCCATCTTGAAAATCTCATGGTTGTATGACAAGTCCTGTCAGCATTGTTTTCACCGGAAGACTTCTTTTAATGTCTAGTCATTGCCAAATAAAAATGATAACGATCTGATATCCATTATGACCATTATGGCAGCCGTCTTGAAAATCTTTATAATAATATTCCTAAATGGAAAATGATATCGGCATGGGGCTTCACCAGAAGACTAATTATGATATCTAGTTGGTCCTGAAAATGGTTCCAATCCGATATCTTGTCACTAATTCTTCTAAATGGATGGTCATATCAGGAGGAGGTTTTCAGCAAAAGTCTTGTAATGGCATCCATTTTGCCCCAAATGACAGCGATCTGATAAGATTCGCGCGACAATTTCCTAACTGTCATGCCCGCACTCGGACATTCGCATATGTTGATCAATTAGAAAACGTTTGATTTTGTGCTAGACTATCGTGTCTTATTTGTTTACCAATCAATGCAAGGCATATCTGTTAGAGTTTGGGTAAGGAAAGATTCTATTTTTTCGTGTCAGTTTAACTTTCAACAAAATTTTCTACGTAAAACCCAGTGTTTGGCAGTTTATTAAGGCTTCTGAAGGTTGGAACCCTAAACAATACTCTGAAAACATTTTTAAAAAAGTCTCACACAACCGAGCAACCGTGAAAAGTGGGCCTTAACAAGACCTGTAGATACGTGTGTTATATAACAATTGTTGATATTATAATGGATTCCGAATGTATTACTACTGTTGAAGTACATACTATGTTTTGTTTATTTATCTGTTTATTTATTCTGTTTATTTATCTTCTGATCTGGGCATCAGAATGTTCATGTTTTCAAATACAAATTATATTTGCAGACATTGGTTATCGGACATTACTTTGCATTGTGGGATACCCTGATATGCTGATGAGTAGAAAGGTGCAAATTACTTTAAATCTTTTGTATCTCTCTGTACGTGTGTGCATTTGTTGGCTCCGTGTGTCTTCTAATTCAACTTATAACAGTCGATATTGATAATTTTGTATTAAAGAGCCCTTTAGTTTTTTATTTTTCTTGATTTTAACAAGTTATTGGCTATACCATACCAAAGAAATGGAAACTAATTGCCTTCTCCAAGGACACACTGAGGAGGTCTAAACTGGTTTTAATCGTGTGTCACTTAGATTATTAATCTGATGCGCTACGAACTTAGCTGCTGCCATGTTAGTGAAAGTAGCTGCACCTTTGAAGTCTGATGATGATTTTAATCATTCAAGCTTGCGTTCTTTAAAATAGATTAGCAGAAGAGTAGCTTACTTCATGCTGTTTTGTCCGTCGTTTGTTAGCGCAAGATTGTTATCGCCATTCCTATCACATTACTCAGAGGATTGCCATGTAACTTACATATACGTTCATCCAATGTTCTAGTTAGTCATATGAAACTGGTGCAGCACAGACATCCAGCACATCCTGAAAATCTTGTTATTACAACTCTCCCTGTTACTAAATGCTTTTTATGACCTTAGGTCCTAAAGAAAATCGTATAGATCTGACATCCAATATGGCCGCCTTGGGACTATCTTGAAAATCCTGTTATCGCTACTCTGCCTGAATGGGAGGTCGTATCAACATAGGTTTTTGAATAAGAGACATCTCATGTCTAGTTGGTCCTTAGTGAAAATAGTGCCAATCTAACGTCAAATTGCCCGCCACAGCAGCCATCTTAGAAATCTTGTTATCACTGTTCCTTCTGGATGGAAGGTCATATTAACATGGGATTTTCACTGGAGACTTCTTATGATGTCTAGTTAGTCGTGTAACAGAAAAGAGTGAAAAGTGACAAGTTTTGTAAAATTCAACAAATAATTTATTTCCTTGGAATACATACACAATGAAAATTTAAAGAAAACTTACAGCATTGTTAATTAAATCCGAAATAATCCGAAAAGTTCTATCACAAGTCCACGTGTATGAAATTCCTATTGAATTCCAGTGGCGTTCAAAAAGAAATGCCAGTATTGAATATGTTGATCTGCCTGTTGTCTCGAATGTGTTAGTCTCTTAATATCCTGGAATTTGGGCGATATGCTAACAGTCTTTTGATGTCCTCGACTAAATTCACTCTAATTCCAAAATAATGTGCATATTAGCATGGCTGTTTTTAAAAACTAAAGTACATGCTATACTGTTTCGTTCAACCTAAATTAAAATGATGATCTTACGTCCACTTGGCGGCCATCTTGAAAATCTTGTTATCGTTACTCTTCATAAATGGAAAGTCAGTTTGACATGGAATATTCAACAAAAGATTTCTTATTGTGAGCAGTTGGTCCTTAATGATAATGACTAACTCAATATGGCCACCATGGTGCCTATGTTGAACTATTTTTATCTACTCCTCCCAAAATTAATGACTCTGTCAACATGGGGCTTTCACCATTAGATGTTTTATGATACCAGATTGGTCCTAAATGAAATTGGTGTCAATTGTACTTCCAAAATAAGAGCCAAGACGACTTCTTAAAAATCGTCTTGTTACTACTCCAGCTGAATGGATGATCATTATGACATGGAGTGTTCGCTAAAAGACTTTTTATCATTTCTACTCTGTCCTAAATGTAAATGGAACCAAGCTGACATCCAACATATGCACCACAGCAGCCAATTTGAAAATATTGTTATCGCAGAAGAATATCAGAGATACTTTCAACACTCAGCAGGTCAACGGAAGAAATGGTATTTTCTTGAACGTCTGGAAATTATTTCGTCCTGTAGAGCTTAAGTCCCTTCTAAGGACTGTTTTAATTCTAAAACTCGTTGGTGTTACTTGTTGGTTAAATTTTGTGACACATATTACACAATAATTTGCTAAAGCCGATGTGCATTAGGCTGATTGTTTACAATAAACAAAGTGTAGTGGAAGTTTGGATGCTCTTAGATTTACACATTAAATAACTAAATGTTTGAAACACGAAAAACCTTCAAGCGTCCTAGTTTCCACACAATATATTTCAATTTAAAATTAGAAAGGCTTGACTGAAATCCGTCTAAAAAAGATAGCTCGTGGAAACATTATTATTCATTTTAATTTTATGTACAAAACCGTTGTGACTGGCTATGTAACGTTATTTATATACAACATTTCTTAAAATAAGTCTATATGTTAAAGAAACATTTACGTGTATGATGTTTTCGAGTATCTGTGGACTGCAAATGTCTGATTTACTGGGTTCTGTAATAGGTCATCAGACCAATTGTTGGCATTTTCTTCTTATAACACTGTTACATGAACTAGATAGCAAAGACTGTCCTAGTAACCAGGTACGCTTTATGTAAGGCAACACTCTACGTTGCTAGTACCCTGATCCATGCTAATTGGACAATGGTCATATAAATTAGTAGATTAGGTCCATTAAGGTTATCAAATATATGTTCGTATGTAATTAAAGCAACCAGTCGCTTTCTGCAATGAATTTAGCCAGTTGTGGTCTATGACACTACGCAGTGAAGGTAAACCCAATTACAGCAGCCATCCCTTCTATGTGTTCTTATCAACTTACAGCATCGTGGCGAACGTAGTAAGAAGTTGTGTCTTACCTTTTGCAAAATTAATATCCTAGTGATATGTGGAAAAAGTAAATTAGGTCGCATTGTACAATCTAATAAAAGGTACAACTAACAAGTTTATTAAAATTCAACAAATAATTTAATTCTCTGAGTTATAAAATGAAAACGTAAGAGGAATTAGCAGTATTGTGAATTTAATCCAACATAATCCTAAAAATTCTTTCACAAGTTTAAAAGAATGGTGTTCCGAATGAATTCCTGGTCTTGAATATGATGATGTACCAATAGCCTTAACTGTGTTCAAATACCAACAGTCATGTTGTATCACAACGATGTAATCCAGAATGTCTTTGAATGAATTCACAGTAATCCTAAAATAGTGGTTTCTCAAACAGTCATATGAGCACTTTTTAATTTCAATAAATATTTTCCTCTCAAATTTAAATCTAAACAAGATGCGGGAGGTCGCGGGTTCGAACTTCGGACGAGTCATACGAAAGATCTATTTAAAAAAATGGTCATAGCAGTTGTTTCGCTAGATGCTCAGTATTAGGAGGTTAGTGTTAGGACAGCTCGGCCTGGTGTCGGCATGGTGTCAGGATAATATGACTGGGTGGGACATCATGCTACATGTCTGCTGCATGATACCCTAGTACTAGTCATCGCTATAAACTGCTACAATGCAGACATCGTTCAGATATGACTTAATTTTTTTAAAAAGATGCGTTAAAAATCCAGATCACACACACGCACACAGACGCAGACCGAGTTCACTTCTAGCTTTAAGTTCTAATCTCCCGCGTTCAAAAACCTCTATTTTCGTTATGTCAATCCTCTGTTAGCTTTTTTTCATGATCGAATGACACAATATTTGTGCCCATGATTTTACAGCATTAAATGACATCAACTTCGTCAGCTAAATCTTGCTTTATTGTAACATAAAAGCAGAATTTAACTGGTACTGGTAATTCCTGCGTGTATTTATAGCAGTGAGATATCTCGTAACATAAAAAGTAGAATGTCACTATAATTCTTCGCGTTTTTATAGCAGTGAGATATCTTGTAACATAAAATGTATAATGTCACTGGTAATTCTTCGTGTATTTATAACAATGATATATATTGTAACATAAAATGTAGAATGTCACTGGTAATTTTCGTGTATTTATAGCAGTGAGATATCTTGTAACATAAAATGTAGAATGTCACTGGTAAATCTTCGTGTATTTATAGCAATGATATATATTGTAACATAAAAAGTAGAATGTCACTGGTAATTGTTCGTGTATTTATAGCAGTGAGATATCTTGTAACATAAAATGTAGAATGTCACTGGTAATTATTCGTGTTTTTATAGCAATGAGATATCTTGTAATAGTACCTCTAAACAAAAAACCAGAAATGTAATCTGTATTGGTCTTTGAAGATCTGTTACATTAACGGTTCTTATTTCTCTCGGATTATTGCCGATAAGATTTATTCCGTTTAATAGTTGAGCAAGTCATTGATGGATAAACCCTCGAACTGACATCTCGAACTTTAGTAGTATGTCAACCACCAATTTTGCATAACATATTGGTGGTTTGATGTCTCATCCGATCTTTTAATGAGACATTGCAATTTTTATATACAGATTTGTCCGTAACATATCGTTGTACACATCTACCGTATTTAGCACCTTAACGGTAAATGTCCCTGCTCTGGAGTCACAGTCGATTGAAGGGGACTTATATATGCGATCTCTGCACAATATTTTCGTACTAAATCCCACGTTTGACGACTTGTAAATCCATGTGGAATAGTACAATCCTACTGCCAGTTGTCATTTTGAATTATCGGGCTATATCAACGGGTAATCGGCTATTCCATCAATTTCGCCCATAAAATCAGATGTACCTTTCGCACAATTTGAATATTTGAGTGTTTTTTTGGTACTGTGACTCGAGCGTCCGTGGATTGGTCATGTGACTTGAACGTCTCATCATGCTACTAGTATTACGGTTCAAGAACACTCCAGATTTCAAACGAGACCGGTTAACCTACACTGTTGGAATTAGTTTCCTTTACAGTGTAAATTTTACCCGTCCATTTTGTAATTTGGCGCTTTGCTGAACACTGCTAATAGTCACATGACGAAGTGTTCATCCTGTGACAGTGACACTTGAGTACATGACCATAACGACCGAAATATTTATGATCAGTGAAGTTGCATCTGATCGGTATATAAGTATGTGCATTAATCTGAAAAGGTGAGGTCCGATCCTAAACCACCAACATAGTTTTGGGTCTGATTTGAGGAAAATGCTTAGCCCAAGAAATTTCATAGCTATTGATTTACAACTCTGCGTCTTCCACTCACTACGCCTGTCCCCCACACCGAATACAATCATGGCGATTGACATAATACGTTATAATCAGCTATGCTCAAGCAAGTGGGGAATAACTCTTAAACAGCTTTCCGAAAATAACTTTGGATCCAGTTTCTAATGATAATGCTCTTCAGTTTCGTATTTTGCATAGGGTTAGATTTTTTTAAAGAAAAATAATTTCCCACGTTTTCCTCACTGGTTATACTGGCTATCTAACAAAGATCTTGTATATCTTAGGTATTTTATAAAACTTTTAATTCCCTTTATTTCGGTGTAAGTCTTATTGATGTAGTTTGGGTTAGAGTATACAGCTTGGCCCTACTTAGATGTACACAGATCAAAAACTGCTAGCTTGGTCATTGTCACTTCGTAAACTTGCGAGGTAAATTGTAAACAATTTTTTAAAATTAAAACGATAACTTTTTTCTATTTTATATATGTGATAATTCATTCATTGCACTTTCAGAAGCTGGTATTATCTAATCTGGTCAAAATTCCATTTCACTATTTTGATAACTACTAAGGATAGTGTACTTTTGACTGATTCGGGCTGATTTTCCGTGCACATAGGAGCAGTCGTTTTGGTTATCTTTGGTTATCTTTGTGCTTAGATCATGTACAGTTTCAACAAGTATAATATCCAAAGACAATTCCGTAACAGTACATGAAAGTAACATAGAGGTCTACCAATATTCTCTCCATTGTGCATGTTGCAAATGCAAACAACTTCACGTTACATTTGTCACTCTTTCAGGAATTCATAATGTCTGTAGAGTTCCCCCAAATCAGGTCTATTTTTGTACCATACTTTGTACTCTAGTAATCCTACGTATCTCGCCTTATTCTAATTTTCGCGCGCGTTTTGAGTTTATTAACGCAAAGTTGAAGTAGTCAGATTGCATTTGATGACCTTAATCTGCATTATACGCACTTAAGGCATTAACTTTTTAGAAACAGCAATATTGGAAACCATTTTTTTTAAAGACAATATTCAAGCATTTAACCGACGCACATTGCCTGAAATCAATCCAAATAGCAAGATGCATTGTAAACATGGCTGAAGTTGTTAGTAGCGTCATTTTTACAGCTCGAAAATCGAAGCGATGTTAATTTTAATGTATAACCGGAGACGATTTTCAGTTTAGACATGTGTGAAATTCCTCTTCGCTGAAGAGAAAAATGCTGAAAGCCGAATTTCTGAAATTTTCAAATTCTTACTATATTTAGATATTTTGGTCTGATTTTTTTTTGGGGGGGGATATCAACATTTAATAATGAGACCCCAGTGCATACAAAATATATAGATTACTCATTGAAAATGCATTTTTTCAACATACTGTAAACATAGCTAATATAATAACGTGTGCAGTTTTTATGAAAACCGGATGAAAGAGTTCTAAGTTTCAGGCATAAAATGTCATGGTAAAACTTCATTTCAAACAAAACGTAAGCGATTAACCCTGTCTTTTTGTTGCTTTATTTTGTTGTTGTTGTTGTTTTTTATACGAATTGGGTTAAAGTGTTCTATAAGTGCTGGATATTTGGATACGTATTTGAAACAGAAAGAAGCGTCTTAAGGTCTACATGTGTACTCCTTTTTACAGGGCCCATGAAACTGAATCTCTCTTCCTGTTGACACAGATAAATAAATATGAAGATCACAGTATTTTTCCATTTCTATATGGGTGCTATGAATACGGGAGTTGGTATCTAATGGCTTAACTGAATTAAATTTAGTTGTATTGAATAAATCTTGTTGACAAAGAATGCACACTCAGCAGGCTTGTATTGACGGGGATTTTAGGAAGACATTAGGAATATTAGCATTTAAGAAAATTATAGCAATGTCAAGGTCAATTATTTCATATTGACCAATACTTTGACCATATTGAATCCCCACCCCCGTGTATGTTCGATGTTATTTACGTCATGACGAAAGTTACTAACTCTGACAACTTTCAGCGTAAATCAACGTTTAACTATTCCTTTTAAAGTAAACTTGACTTAGAACCTCAAGCACAGTATCGACGTTCTAAAAGCATATTCATGTTTCATACGGCAAGCTTGAGCCATAACGACATTAACGAAAGCTGTTAATTGTTTTTAATATGTGTCGAGGCTAATATCCCGTGGACTTGTTAAGTTTCATTTTATGGTTGAAAGACCTGGAAGACTGCTGTATATAATGAATAGTCGGTGCAATAGTACTGTTCTTACTCCATAATATACATCTCATTGATTTTGTTTACCTCATGACAGGAGTTCATGTTCACATATTTCATATTAAATGTCTCCAGTTTACTGTCTTTTAAGGTTTACGTGTAAATCAAAACAGAAAAAAGAACGTATGTTGTTAGCAAAGAAACTGGGTAATTTTGCATACGAGTTCGCCTTTCAAACAGTATTGAACTAGAGCTAGAGTAGGAACTCGCGAGCTAATCAATCAAGACTTTGATAATTAAGTTGTCAGTTTCACCACTGGGAATAATTGTTATTCCATACATGGACTTGTACTCTTGTATGAATATTAGATATTCCATTATTATAGAACAGAGCGGAACATAACTTTATTGTTATGACACATGCATAAATAATGGCGATAGAAACCTATTGTAACGTCACCCTCTTAGTAAGGGGGTGGTTAATTGGATTTGGCTGGCGTTATCTAGAGAATGACCTCCCTCGATGTTATAGCCCGGTGGGAGTGAAAGAAGAATGAAATTTCAACAGAGAAGTGAACGATAATATTGGGGAGAAATAAAGCAATACGAGCCCCATTTGGCAAGAAAATAACAAATTTAATTAGAACAAATTAATAACGGCAATTCCAATTCAAGTTAGATTGTATCAATAGAATTTAATGGTGTGTCTAATTTTGATTTTTTTCATCATCATAACGAGAGGTGAAAAAAAACGCAATGTTCACGACTGTTTGCATCACCTTCCTTCCATTTGACCGTATATCAACGTCTTCTAGTTCATCTTTCCTAAGCTCTATGCTTTGCCCTTGATGGACTTCCTGGTCCTTTTATTCTGACCTCGTCTTTCTTTCTTTACCCGGATTTCTGTCTTCAGACTCTCTCATCTTCCTCTTAGAAAGCTTTTCTTTAAAGGACAAAATTACCCCATAATTCTGTATACTCCAGTCTCTAGAGGTACATACAATTCACTTACGTTATTCAGAGCATGTTGCTATCCACACACTGCGTAAATTCTGACTTAGTACGGTAGGACATTGACCTCGCTTCCAGAGGAAATTCTTAAATTACCACGTGAGCTTTTATAGAATATTACCGTATCATTTTACATATGCTACTACATGTTCGATTACTATTGCATGAAATTCACAAAATGTAACTCACGGCAATCCTCAACCTACAAGATTATCCAGGCATTTCAAAATCATATATAATTAGGTAAGTATCGTTAACTCATGATATCTGTATCGTCCTAACAAACAAAGGAAGTTTTTTCATATAACCCTATGAAATCCTACACATATGAACATTTGAATCGCTTGCTATCAATTCTACCAATGAACTAATAACTGTATATTTAAAAAGGTAAATTGCATAACAATTCTCGCATCAACACTTTCCATGAAATTGAATACAATTAACTGCATAATAACTCTAGCATCAACACATTTCCATGAAACTGAATAAAATAAATTGCATAACAACTCTAGCATCAACACATTTCCATGAATTGAATAAACGATACATAATATAGAAACCTAATCAGAGCAAACACATTTGCATAAACAAACAATCGAATAATAGAATATTATGTGAAACTAAAATTGCGTAACTTACTGCTGATCTCTTTCAGAACTTGTGCTTCCTAGCACTAAACTTGTCTTTCTTTCTACACGATGACCAACTGGTCCCTTCCTTGCTTCACGAGGAAAGCACTAATCTCTTTATGCTTTCCACGGAGTCGAGACTAAGGTTCCTCTTCTAGGAAATTTTCAGACTAAAGAATTTCGACTAGGGTCGTCACTTTAAAGTCTGATTGCTCTAAAGAGTACGCCCTAATTTATTCTGCCTAATCGTAGGCAGCGGTCCCTAATTTTTCCCAAAGAAATAATTCCTTTCATCAGGTTTAGACAACTCGGAATCTGTGAACGACAGTGCATGAAATTTCCCTTTGAAAAAAATGATAAGTGGACATAGATTCCTGCAAAGCGGTTAGGGTCGTTTGCTCAAATGTTTACTTTCTAAGGACCGTGTCAAGATACTCCGGTCAATTTCACGGAGTTGTAATTCTGTCCCTTTGAAGTTTACACTGACATAGAGGGAGATGAACGAAGAATGGTCGAAGTGACTCTTCACACAGACTTTTCTGGCTTAAATACGATACAATTTAAATACTCAATGCATCCAACCTTAAAGTTCGCTGCAATTCAAAATTCGACACTTCACACCTATGTACACATACAACAGATGGGGTAGGCGGGTGGGAGAGGGAGAGAAAAGATAAACTAAATTGGAATGCATTATACACATATTTACCTTGGTATGTTACATTTAAATCTTTAATTTTAAATAATTGTAATAGTTTATAATGCTTTGTTTCTGCCAATAATAGGGATCAGTATAGAATTTTCTAAGTGAGAGGTACTGAGGACAGATTAAAACAAAAATGATATTCATCTTCGACCTCGTTATTTATACAAAGTTCGCATTTCCTTTCGTGTCGTTCATTTTCGACATGTTTACCAGTTTTGGCATTTGATGGATGTGATGAACCCATAACATGACATAAATCTTGTCACTGGCTGACATTTACAATTATTCTTAGATAACAAGTTGTTTGGAATGGATCTTTTCTATCTTAATTCATATATGAAGCTTTCGAAGCAAAAACTGAACTTCATTCAAAATTTAATGTCTTTTAGCCTTTGGTTAAAAAGCTATGAAAAGGAAGATATATGGACTGATATATGACAATACCACACTTTACCAAAGCCAGAAATCAATAGTATTTTTCTCACATTAGAACTCAGTTTTTAAAATTATTTCTTTCGCAATATCATAGCAATAACTGCTATATGTTTGGAATGCAATGTTTTAGGTGTATATGAATTCTAACATGTCTATTTACATTAAGTATATATGGACACAATTCTGCATATGCAAATATATTGCTGGTACTAAGTCTAACATTTAGTAACCCCTTACAATATTTTCTATGTATCCATTTTATATTCTCTGCTTTCAAAAATCACCAAATTTGACAGCAATAAAACAAAATTGGAGATACAGAAAAATCAATAAATAGCGCGTTGTATTCACTGGACATTGTATATTATTGGTATTACTTTTTAGTATCGCTCCGGATTCCTAGTGGTTAGAGCATCCAACTAGGATGCGGGAGTTCGTGGGTTCCATCCCCATCCGAGTCCTACGAAAGACTTATAAAAATGGTACTAACAGCTCAGCCAAGCGAGGCAGCTGTTAGTACCATTTTAAGACTGGTCGACCTGATCTCAGGATAATGTGACTGGGTGGGACATGATGCTACATGTCTGCGGCATGATGCCCCAGTTCTAGACATCACTAAAAACTGCTACAGTGCAGACATCGTAGCGATATACTGAAAATTGTTAAAGCCACATTAAAAATCCAAATCACATACTATTTGGTATGTTCATTTCTTTGAGACCTTTGCCAAAAATGGTATATTTAGCATATCGAAGCAAGCCTCTGTTGGTAAAAACAATTACTAAATCATTTTAATTATCCACAATGGTTTAGAAACACATCTCCATACTTAAATACAACGTCCAGTCTTCTAAGTCTTTTGTTAAAAGTCATAAATTTTGTTTTATCAGTATTTACAGATATATTCCATATTAGTATGTAAGCATGTGAATTATCTAAGGATGCCTGTACACCATTTGCTGTCTTTGATAATATCAACATATCATCAATAAACAATATAAACATATAAAGACATTTGTTTCTAAAGGATACTCGCTTCTATAGTTAACTAATGAAATTTCCAGATCACCAACTAAAGAAGAAAACAGAAATGGAGAGAAGCTTTCTCGTTGAAGAAGCCCATTGAGAAACTCGAAATGGATTGCTTTTTTAAGTTATTTACATATGACTGCACTGAACTGTAAAAAAATATTGTTATCGTTAACATTTTCCCAGTAATTCCGAATCTGAGTACCTTTGACCATAGACTTGCCTTTTCTAGATAGTCAAATAAATTGTTTTTAAAAATCAGTCAAGGCACAGAAGACATTTTCTTTTCATCGAGTAGCTTTTCGATTGAAAAAAAATTAGCATAAAAATGCCGTCTACTGTACTGTTATCATTCTTTAAACGAAATTGTGCCTCAGTAATATCATATGAAATGGTGCAAGAGGACAGTCTTTGATTTAATATGCTTGTGAAAACATTTCCTATGCAGTTAAGCAATATTATCCCTCTATGAATATTTGCATCGGATGGATCACCTTTTTAAAAAATGGGTTAAGAAGACCCTTGCTCCAGTTTGAAGGATAAATACTACTACTAAATATCATGTTAAAAATCTTCAGCAGTTTGATAAAAGTTGACTGTCGTAATACTGTATCCATCCAAAGATGTGTCAAGACCTGGTGCTTTAATATTTTTTAAACATTTTACAACTAAGTTCTTCAAGTGTTATTGGAGTATCCAACTCTGGAAACATGTTTTACGTAAATACTCAGTTCTACCTTCGTCTTGTGTGCTTATTTTATGCCTTTATTAACCGGTATTTTTTCTGTTATGGCTGTTGCGAGTTTCCCAAAATGTTCATATAAACAACCGCAGTCATTTGAATAATTACTGAAACGTTGGGACTTTTTAAAAGATTTAAAAACTCAGGTGAATTTCCTTTTCGTAAATCATGTACTTTTTGTCCTATGGATCTATTGTAGAACAATTTACTGTTTGTATTTATTTTTTCCATAACGCAAATCCTTCTAATTTCATCGGATTTGAAGGAATTGTAATTAATCAAATCACTTTGACATATTATCCCCTTTTCTCTTCATCCACCCTTCAGCCAAGGAGCGTTATCTTTAATACGATCATTAAATTTCACATCCTGAAAATGCAGTTTTTTCTTCTTCAAAATAGCGATTTGCGGAGCGGGTGGGTTTGAGGGGATGATAAACAGCTTCAATGTTTCAATATTTTTCATCGATTATGTTTTGGTCTTTTAGTTCACTAATAATACAATTAAAGCGTTCTTAAAATTTCACACTGTCTCGTTGTATATCAACAAGAAACGCAGTTTTAAAATCAGTAGTTTATTTATGTTTTAAAAGTCATATAATTCTGACAATTAATTGAGGTTTCTTTGTACTCTGAAGTTTCTAATAAAGGAAAAATTGTTCTCCTAAGTCAAAACACAATCAGTTATACGTTCGCCATTTGTTGTGAAACAGGTGTACTGACCCTCACCTGCATCGTCACCTAATCTTCAATTTACAATGCGTATGCCAGTATTCTTGCGCTAGTAGAGTATAGGTGATTTCCAAAAATGTTACTGTTTTATTAATGATTAGCACGTGACATTGGAAGGGCAGTATCATTTACCTCGTCATGCGTTGCGAAAGCCGTCGTTATCTGTGTAGTAGTCCGCCATTAGGCCTGTCTTACTGTTAAGATCAGGTATCACGGTACCAATTGTTTTTCCATAGACCTCAATGTTAATGTGTTGTGAAATAAATATACTTTTTATCCTACCTCAGCATGCATGTCACACACTGTCATAGAGAACAATGTTAGATTGTCAAACTGACAAGGCCAAAACCAGGTACTCAAATTGCATTTACGAGAGATAACTCTGCTGGAACTAGACACGAGTAAGATTTATCTAGTCACAACAGACACTTTTTCAGCCATGTGTACCACATTTTTAAAAAATCATAAAAAACACAAAATATGATCAAGATATGAATTAACATAATCTCACATGTTGCCAAGAGGCTTAATTTTTTTGAAAGCCTAATAGAAAGTACAACTCGTACATAATGTACCGATCATAGCTAGTGTTGTTGTTTAAGTCTGAATACAATGTTCCCTACACCTTAAGTTCCGCCCACCTGGGGTTGTATAATTGGTACCGTTATACCATCACCCACTTTTATAACGTTTCCCTTATGCATGTAATGATTGACTTCCATCTGTACTTTACTCAATAAAAAATAAGATGATTATGTATCGGTAATTATTCAGGTCGAACATAAAGCAGACACAAACATCGTCATAGAAACCAAAGTGACCCTTTTCTAATCGTAACCAAGAAATGGAATCAAATTGACTTTATACATATTGTATACCTTTTACCATACTTTGTTTTGCATATAATACATTACCTCCTCTGTCACGTTTTGCTCTTTCTTAACGAATTTCCTGGGGAAAGGATAAACTTCGTAACCATAAAAATATGTGAGCATTGTGCTTATTCCAGGCTTTTAACAAGCATTTTACGAGAGAAATTCAAAAATGACCTATTTCTTTTGTCTCTTCCTTTAACACTTCAACATTCCACGTTGATATCTTCAAGGCGTAACACATCCGTGTTTATCATTACGCTTGCTTATTCTGATTGCATGTCGCGAAAGACCGGGAGTCTCTGATAATCCTCGCAAACGCAGTCATGGTGTTTGTTACCTAGACGAGCCCAGTTTTACTGCAATCTGATTAAAATCAGATCTCCACTGAAGATCTGACAGCGACCGCTTAGGGGTTATGTTCTGGTAACTGATGTTATTACAATAGAAGCAATTTTATCAACCAATCAGATGAAGTTTTATATCTTAGCGTTTGGAGACTGAGCAGTATGGCTGAAGAGCATCAATGCGTACCGAACGATTCGATTCGCTTTCACATTTTCGAATTAGCTGCATTTCCATTGGCTAATTCAAAGGCCAGAACATAACCCCTATGCGATCATCGTCAGATCTTCACGTAGGACAGATCTGATTTGAATCAGATTTGTTTTGACTGTGATTGTGCCCGTTTCATTGCCATTGTTTCCTTTGTTTTTCACTCTGTCCACTGTTTAGTACAACCGGTATTATTGCATGTTTTCCATCTATAAGTAGCTTATCCATCACCGGAACCGTATGATCATATTACTCTGTACTGAACAGAATACAAATAAATGTATAATGTATGCGCCTGCTACGATATCAAGGATATTAACAAGATGTGGCGTACGGGCAATGTGATTATAATTCCTTCTATCGTTGAACTGAAACTTATAACGCCCTATCGCTAGGCCTGTATTTTATTAACATAAGTTGAAACTGTATACAAATCAAGAATCCAGGAATCTTACTGGACGAAAAATTTGTTCAAGTTACGCCCACTAGAATATTTTAGATCTAAATTAACCTTAATAGATATTGTTGTGTTGGGTTCATAGGTCATGCAGTCATTTGGTTGCTCTCAAAATTATAATGTATTTGACTTTAACTCAAAACCAGTGTTCACTTTTACAATTTTAGTGCATCTCATTTGCACATGTAGATAAATTAAAGATCTTGCATGTGTAAACGTTCCAAGTGACATTTATGAAATGAGTCGAATAACTCAATCCTTGGTGAGCGGATGATCTAAATCATATTCCGAGTTTCTTAAAACAAATACTTGCATTGACCACAAATGTAAGGATTGTTTTTATCACATGACACTAGTATAGTGTAGTGAATACATTATAAGGTCTGAATCATTACTTATTAGTAACCTTACGAGGTATTATTATGCGAGTTACGTAAACTAAAATTATGATAATGTATACAAACCTAATTAACACAGTAGTCATGTGATCAGTCCATTAATGTAGGCTACCTTTGCTACGTCAGCAACACGAAATTCATTAACACCAGATGTTACCAAGAAATGGAATGGTACAAAAATGTTACCAAAAAATGGAATGGTACAAAAATATTACCAAGAAATGGAATGGTACAAAAATGTTCTTCCGGCCACCAAGGAGCGCGTTTACATATCTATATTCGGATATATTTATTTGCAAATAGGTAAATTGTCTCTCGTCCATTTTACAGAATGCTAAGACAAAGCAAGATTTGAATTATGACAATATAACCATACAGGTCTACATATGTAAACTAAACTTGTATACATATGTAAAGTTCATCATGTATAAGTGGATAAGAAATAAATCATAAGTTATATTTTGTGGCCTTCCAAAACATTGTGATAAAACATGAGTAAATTTCTCCGAATTTGTGGACTTTCTGATTGAAGTGTTGGTTTTAGGCGGGTTTTATTGACAACACGGTAACGCACATCGTGCATTGGTGAATATACTTAAGTGTTCCCTGATGTAAGCAGCATGGTTAATAATATCATGATTGATGTAATATAAAA
Organism: Sinohyriopsis cumingii; assembly: GCA_028554795.2. Lineage (NCBI taxonomy): Eukaryota > Metazoa > Mollusca > Bivalvia > Unionida > Unionidae > Sinohyriopsis > Sinohyriopsis cumingii. Next base: position 77,533,518 of record CM068824.1, read on the forward strand.
TATGGTTTGTCTTCATTCATTAAAATAAGCATCTTCTAGACAATATATTGTAAAGACGTTCAACGTTAGAATGAAATATATACACAATATATACAGTACTGGACAATTTTATCCTAAAGTTTGTTGTCTATTAACATTGCAGTATGTAATTTAAGAACTTGGATGGTCATGTTGATGTTTATTTAATTTATGACATAATATTAAATTATGCAATTACCTTAATTTTTCAGTTTTGCCATGGTATGAATACTAGCCTTTTATGTTAATTTACTAGATGAAACTCCTAATCTTTCTATTTTTTTAAATATTTTTTGGAATTATGAAACTACAAAAAGAACATATCTGTAGATCTGAGTTTAATTCAAAATTTATACTTTTGCCAACAATTTTCCATTACTGACACTGTCATTTTCAACAAAGCATTCCCACACTCATTCTCACACGAAAATAATTATTTCATTATCAACCATTCATGAATTACAAAAATACAACTAGATGGTTTGGTATTGTATTCATAAAGTAATGCATTAAAAGGGTTTTTAATTCACAAATTTTTATATTTGTTTTCTGGACTTAACTTACCCAGCAAACACTATTCTTGATATACTTTCGGATTTTGAAATTATCACTGTCCGTTACCCCGGGCAGGTGAATTTTTTACACGTGCAAACAAATATGATGATGTGGTTCACCTATCGGGAAAAAAAATGAAATATGATTCTTACTATTTTAACTTCCTATTTCATGCATTATGCACAACGATTTGCATGCAACATGTTATGATTTTATGTTGCGTGTTTTTACTTCAGGTAAAATAAATATTTTAATCCTGAAATTTATTGTCATTTACTTTATATGCACGTCAACTAAACGGTTTAACCGTTAAGCCACAAATATATTTATTTCTCCGTTAGCAAAGTAAACCATCGAAAATATTTCAATGACTTGTACACAGGCTAACGTGTTCTATAAAGACATATACCCGGATGCCTCATGTAAAACCCATACGATGTCTAGATTGCTAAATTACTTTTTTTATCGTTGTTGATAGAGCAGTAGGAAATGATGAAACGGCCTTTTTAGTTTTTCCTGCTTGAGCTTCAAGCCCCAATGCCGCCGTTTATCATAAATTTCACATTTCTTAAACTCTAACTCAAGTTTGGAAGTAGGGAAATGGTTTATTAAAAAGCTATCTGACATAAACCTTTCTTTGAAATAATCAAGATGTTAGGTTTAAGCAGCGTTTAAATATTCATTTTAGAATTTAGAGGTGCCACCCCTTAATTAAGTCAACAAAGTCGCACGTAATTCCGGTCTTTTTCAGGGGCGCTCCAAAAGGTAGTGATGTGCATTCGACAAATTCCGTTTCTGACTAATCTAATAACAATAACATTCGCACGTGGCGAACACATTGATTGAGGAGCGAATGAAGAAAGGCAATCAAGGGGATCTGAGAAGGGAAAGCGTGCATTAGATAAAAATAAGACTTGGGTGGATATTGATAATCTGTTGGGGGTATTTGCTGAATACTCTGAAGCATGAATTTGGGATGAAGACAGTCTGACATAGCGTGTTGTTGACTTCTTATGTTTACAACGGTGACATCGTCAAATCTTAATATTCCAACTTTCGGCTGATATTGGTGACCCATGGATGTCGCCGATCAACATCGGTCTAATACGTATACGTGAGAAAAATGTCAGGGTTTTTTTTTCATTTCGAGGGAGAAATTACATGGCTCACAAGGTGATGAAATGTCTTTATTTTCTGACTTTAATGGAACCCAACGATATTTAGGACCAATATCCTTCAAAGTTCAGTATTATTCAGATGAGTTGCATGTAACGACGGTATGGAGGCTTTATTAATGGCTTAGTCGACTTTAAATTAGCCTGCACGTGGCGATTGCTCGAACAATTATGGAAATCCGTTGCAGCTGTTTTGATGTTAACTTCTTTGTTTGTGGCTGGTAAAATAACTGACTGATGATTGTAATAATTAAATAATTTAAAGATGCAAATATGTGCTTTTCAAATTACATGTCAGCTATTATATAATGTTTGCATATAAAAGGTAGATTTCAGACAATGACATGGAAAGATGGAAAATAAACCTGGTTTATTATTTTCTGCGAAACTTTTTCGGCATGTTTTTATTTAATTAATTAACAAATGATCTCCAGTTCAATGCAAGGCAATAAAAGCACTTAAAGACTAATCCATGTGTCCAACAGTGCAGTATTTGACTCGAATTTAGCTGGTTTAAACTCTGGCATGCATGGCTCCAAATTAAACACATGCAGCTGGAGGATTTCTGCATTTATCTGGGAACAAATGTCGTACTTTCGCCTTATGATTAGCATTATTTCTATCGCGTTCAAGATTAGCAGTACCATAAGAACATAAAGTACACATCCGCCATTGGATATAGTGTTGCATACTAGCTGTTTACAAGCAGGCTATCAGTTTGAAATCGGACAAGATGTTGCCTGCCGACAAATTGGATCAGATGGTAGCATCTCAGCTTTTGAACTAAATCTTTGAGGTCACACACAATTTTGGCTATATACCAAGCTCGTGTCTTGTTATGAAAATGTGTTGTGTGCAATGATCCAGTCACATGCCCACATGTCGGACATTCTCAAGCACTGATTGGGTGTTGCTAAGCACATTCAAGCCCCTGTAAATTTGTTGCTAATGAAAATGACGTAAAAGAAGGTTGCACATGAGGCAAAAGTACGTAAAATCGTGACAGGTCACGCTGAATATTTATGTGCGATTCAGTTATAAAAAAATAATTAGAACAATATTTATCTTCAAACATGGAGGATATTGTCTTTTGTTCAGTACGAGTCAATTTTATACCCCAAGAATGAGCAAGAATTTTACTGTCAAATCCCAAGCGTATGAAAACGATACTCTCGTTTTATGTTTCCGATTTGCCATACTCTCAAACAAGGCTGGAAATATTTTTTGCTCATTGTTTCCTGGTTAGAATTGAACAAATGTGAACAATATATGCCGTTGCCTCTCTTGATCTACAAGTGGAAACGAATGGGATTGAGACCGTAACGGTCAAAATAAAGGTTAATTCTCCGGATTGGATTCATAACATGGTCGTCCGAGATTTATGCGTCGGTACGTCGCTGTCTTTTGAAGGTATATGTGTAGTTCTTTTTATAGTCTTCTTGCGATTCTGAAGCGATAAAAGACATTGAGAAAAGTCGAATCGAGCAGAGGGTTGTGGTCACCGTTGCACTCCTTGTGTTCATTTATATTACCGATAAGGTGATTTCATGTTGTCAGAGATTTCGCCGTACTTTATTGACAATACGTCAGACTCCTGTGCATATATAGTGCAGTTCGTATTTTTTGCGTCAGACAAAATTTCATAACAAGAATCTTGATATTTTGCACCAAAGATTTTCAGAAACTCTAAACAAATCTTGTCACGGCATCGTTTGGAAGTTGTAGAATGGGATAAATGTTACGTTTTGAGCAAACGAACTGGTTTGGGGTGATTTGCACTTACCTAAAATAGGAATGTGACCCTGTTTACAAAAGAAAGATGGCATCGATGCTATTTTATAATATTCCGTTTTGATTTTGAGCTGAAATGGAAGGTCTTAACTTTAATTCGCTTTCAATACTTGTTTGAATTTTGTTTGCTTTCTCGGATAAAATTTTAATATACTTACCCCGTCGACACTGTTTAATTTACGCTCCACAGTTTTTAACAAAATTTCACTTGCTCACACGTGTACACGTATATCATGTGCATGAGGTCCAACCTTGGTGGTGAAAACCTGCACAATACTGGCGCCTTTTTCATCTCTTACGATAGTAAATAAAATTATCTGTCTAGCTTCTGATTTTATGTCAGAATTGTTCCCCACCCACTTAAATTAGCCTTTGAACTAGTCAAACTGCTTTAAATAGCCAAAGTTGATTATGTTTGTATTGTCTCTGTTTTGACAAAGGAATTTTTTGCAACTGCACGAAAACAGAGATGTAGGTAACTCATCTTTTTTTCATTCTCAGGACAAACACAATTAAAATAAATGAATATATGACGGGTCAAGCTAGTTTAACTTCATTTTAAACATGTGATGCATATATTGAGGTTTTTTTTCACTCTGAGAGCATATTTTCCTTTTTGATGCATGTAATTTTATTTATATATATATATATATATATATATATATATATATATATATATATATATATATATATATACAGACAGAGAGAGAGAGAGAAGACGGCAACATCAGCATTTCTGGATTCTGTTTTAAATAACACATTCTCATGTTCTTCATAATTCCGAATTCAATTTTAGTTAGAAATTCACCCCTGTTAAGCATACGAAACTGTGTAGAGGAGGAAAACCCACTCCATTAAATGGTCCATTTTAGTTATTACAAAATTCTGCGCTAGCTTGTATCACGATTCTTTATACTGGGCCATTCGGTGCTGATATTAGTCTGAGAGCGCCGGTAAGTATCATTATCATTAATTGGTGGTCTGGTATGTCAGTTCCAACAAATTATTTTGTTAACCTATTATAGTAAAAGTGTTACTCCAGACCTTGAGATCTCGCACGAAATAAACAAATGCAGCTGTTTCATGGTCAGATTATTAACAAGTAAGATCTCAAGTTTTATGTCTGATCCATCTCAGTGGTTGCGCCATATTCATAGTTCTCACTCGATTTCCAGCTTTTCAGTCGTTATGCCATGTTCATAGTGCTCACTCGATTTTCAGCTTTTCAGTCGTTACGCCATGTTGACAGTGCTCACTCGATTTCCAGCTTTTCAGTGGTTACGCGTTCTTCATAGTGGTCAAACGATTTCCAGTTTTTCAGTCGTTACGCTATGTTCATAGCGTTCAATCGATTTCCAGTTTTTCAGTCGTTATGGCATGTTCATAGTGCTCAAACGCTTTCTAGCTTTTCAGTGGTTACACCCTGTTCGTAGTGCTCAAACGATTTCCAACGTTTCCGTGGTCACACCCTGTTCATTGTGCTCAAATGATTTCCAACTTTTCAGTGGTTACGTCATGTTCATAGTACTGAAATGTTTTCCTAGTCATTTAAGTGGTTACCCCAAGTTCATAGTACTCCAATATTTTCTTTGCTTTTCATTGGTTATGCCATGTTCACAATACTCCGATGTTTTCCAAACCATTTCAGTCGTTACGCCATGTTCATAGTACTCCGATGTTTCCTAGCTTTTCAGTCGTTACGCCATGTTCATAGTGCTCAAATGTTTTCTCAGATTTTCGATTATAGGAAACTCAAAATAATTATCCCCCTCGAAATCTCGTTATGCCGTCAAATTTGCCAGTGTTAGGTTCTTTTATGCTAAAATCAAGGACTTGGGATACCGAGATGTTCAAGCAGTTAATTATGGCAGCTGATGGGTATAAATCAATTCGGTTTAAACAAGTTGATTAAAAGCCAAACGACACGCGTGAAATAATTATTTAAATTATCAGTTTCGTTGGCATAACTTCTTATTGAAAAAGACAGCAGACCAAGAATAGTAATCTTTTGAGTACGCAAATGACCATGATACGTGTTTATTGGTACTTTCCTTCGCGCTATATTTTATGAACCGAAATCTATATATTTTGACAAATATCGTTACAGTAGTGTTTTAAGTATGCAATTTATGCGGTCTACAGAAATGTTATCTCACGTCAACACAATCGTCTGCCTCACTTGTACACAGGTATGCACACTGTAAAATAGCTCTGAGATGTGAAAGTAAACGAATTTTCATATCTACAAGTTCTCCAGTTTGAATAGTTTTCTTTCTATACAACATTTGTCTCGTCTTTAAAATTTGTACTTATTCAGCTATTCCAAGAAATAAGTCCTAATATTGTCATTGCAACTTGTCACTGTAACAATCACTGCATCTAAAATATTGCACCAGTTAATTCTTAAATAAAAACTATGTACTTTAAATATTAAATCTTTCAAACATCAGTTGTACCTTCTTGCCTATGCAATATGACATATATGATGTTGTCACTTGTCGCATAAACGTATGTTATTATATGTTCATTTTGTCTCCGTTAACTTTACATTGTCAGAATCGTGCAATATTTTACGATATTGAACACCTTCATATTGAACGCACGTGTACGACACGTGTGCCGAATAGTAGTATAGTGTATTAGGAGCTACTTTGTAAACAAATCATGTACACTCATGTAGTAGGCGCTTTACATTTTGGTTTATGAAATTTGTTTCTGAATGAACTAAAGCAGTTGTTTCGTAGACTGCCACATACCAGCTGCTTTACAATATTCTGCGTTAACGTTTTTTTTTGATACAATGTTTCGGATTTAGGCTAGCGATAAACGCCAGACTGGTCATAACATAGCATGCAAGTGACAAGACATAATCGTGTCTTTTTAGCTGGTAATAAAAATGGCAATACATAGTTTTACATCCAGAATTTCCTCAAACTGTACGTTCTTAGTTCTGCAAATTTGAGTTATATGAGCAATGTCATGGGTTCTTAAGCTTGATTATAGATTTTGAAAGAGTACTGTGATTTCGACTACATTCCAAGTGCAATAAAATCCTCCTTACTAAACTAAAAAATGAAATGAATATTATATTCCATTGGGTCTTTTTTATAATTACACTTGAAAGAGCTCATATTTTTCCCACGTTATGATTCTAAACATTCAATGACAGAGCAGAAACACGTGCAGATGAGTCAAGATGATGTTCGCTCGCTGCACACACCAGATGTTACTTCATGTAGAATTTACACAGGTAAATCCAGTCCATAATCACAAAATTTAGTAGAATCGACAAAGATGCCAAAACTATTCATTCCAGACAAAATGGAAAAGTTGTTACAGTGCACATTCATTCACACTATGACTACAAATTTCAGTAGACCAAAACGAAAATTTCTTTCGAAGGTGATGTCGACCGCGCGACTAGGTTCAAATTTAGCTGGACGGAGTTATGTGCGTATTGATACTGTTGTTGTGTACAGATGAATCTGTGCTTGTGTATTTGGTTTGGAATACAGAATAAATTCAGTTACATTGCTTCTAGTTGTGTATTTTTGTTTATATAATTAAGCCTTTCCTAGAATAAGAAAATGAACATATAATAAAAAGTTTACTGCATTGATATGGGAAAATGTTAACTCGTTTTGTCAGATGGAGAGATGGACATACTGCACTCCCAAGGTCGTGCAGTATATATATCCGAAAAAAACTCGTTCATATTTTCGAATACAAATGCAATAACCTATAATCATGTCCCAATGAGATGCACGACGGATGTCTGATTGAATCCAGTATATATTTCTTTCTGACGTGACAGTAACCATTTTTTTTTTCGTCAATTCGCTTTGTGCGGAACAGTTTCGAACCGTATATAAACCCCCTCCCATCTTATCGCAGCCGCTTTAACATCGACACAGTGCGATATATATATATATATATATATATATATATATATATATATATATATATATATATATATATATATATATATATATATATAAAGCCGATGATAAGTGACACCAGCATTGAGACATATGCCAGTTGCCCGTATGTTTTAGGCCGACTGGAGCCTCTTGTCTAGTTAAGTGCCCCTTAGCGATTGATACTTGCAGAATATTTAAATCATCACATGCACCGTTCCCAAGTACAGTTCTTTACGAATGTTGTTCGTCTTTAAATCATATTATGCACCGTTCCCAAGTACAGTTCTTTACGAATTTTTTTCGTCATTAAATCATATTATGCTCCGTTCTCCAGTATAGTTCCTTACAAATGTTGTTGGTTGTTAATTCACATTACGCACCGTTCTCAAGTACAAATATGTGCGAACGTTAGTGTATAAAGTCCATGTTTTATCTTTTAACGTTGTTTTCATAGTTCCTTGCGGATTTCAGCATGTAGCATGATCAGTGAAAATAGCTTACAAAGAACTACCAAATCAAATGCAAATGCGCGATAATGAGTTTATTTTAATTACTGTATTTGGTGAAGGAAAAGAAAACAGTTTCTTGACCAGGACTCTCATTGTGGAGATGGAATTACCATAAGCAATCTAATAGAACACATGTAATTCTTTGGTATATTTTTGTTCTGTGTGGCGAGTTTACGCAATAGCTGGCATTAATGTGGGAAATATTTACTCGGAGATTGTCCAAAATTGTTGTGCACATTACATGAAGACATTATGCTACTAATTGAAAAACTCTATGGCTTTCTTAATTTTTTATATATTTTTGGATAAGAAGATTTTAATTCAGCTTGAAGAAACGTTGTCGTTAGAGTCTGATTGTCAATGCTTTTCGGAAAACATGGTTTGGTACGAAATGTCATATGCCACAGTGCACTAGGCGATGTATTAAGCATCACATTTTATTTTGGTTATACGTTAGGTCAGAGATGTGCAAAACAAGGTGCGCGGGTTGGATCCGGCCAGTGACCTGATTATAGCCATTAATTTACATAATATGGTGTGGCTTTAAAATTACCTATCCGTTTGGGGGAAGTTGCTCATGCCTGTATATTGTATCACGCTGTAAATTAGCATATATTGTATCACGCTGTAAATTAGCACTTTCTCAAATATATTGGTTAGATACTTCTTTTATGTTATTTTATGATTTCTAGAATCTAACAATGAGTTGACTAACTTATAGTGGGAAAAGCATTCCTTAAATATTATACTGCTCCTATGATCTCCAAAGATCAATATCTGATAAAATATATGCCAAATGCCTCGAGCGAATGCCAGTTCTTATTATTTTAAATTCATTTAAAAGAAAATTACATAGTCACCACCATGCACAATTGTTGAATGACGCGATATAGAGACTCTGCGGCAGTAAATCCATTTTCTCAGTGATTTTGCGCATGGGAAAGACGGGTTCAGACGTCATATGTTACATTGTTGATAACGGCTGTGGGTTGTTGTAAAGAATGTTGAAAATGCATATTGATTTATTGGTGCAAAACGGACCATATGTTATATATCCATGCCATCACACACTCCTAAGAATTTCGATAGCTGACCTCAGTCATTGCAATGCCAGGATCTGAGGGGTCAACAGGTCGCATAATCAAGTACCACAGGCTCGGCATTCGAAGCTTGTAATGGCTTTTACAATTGAACCTACCATATATCAACCTCCTCCACCCCCACACACATATTAATCATCAAATTGGGAACCATTTACTTTCTTTGACTTCGAACTATTTTTTACTTCGAATCAATAAAGTTCATTTTTTTCAAGACTTGTAAAGTTCATTGACCAGTTTTGGTTTATTATTCGTCCCTAGCAAAAGTATCTGTATCTACGTGAGAGCTTTGACAAGTTCTCTTTTTTTTGTTAGTTATTTTTTGCGAGGCAAATGTTCAACGTGCTTGCACTATTAAGTTACAGTTGTTCGATCATGTGATCGTTTTAATTCACCATCGTACGTGATGATTCGATAATATTGTGTGTCTTTCAAATTCAAGAATAGAGACTTAGTCATTGATTTGGCCATTGTCTGTTCTGTATTTTTTGGTTAGGTGTTAGGGGTTTTCTCTTAGTCGGATGAAGAAAAATCCATAGGTTGTTAAGTAACACACAGCAGCAATCAAAATCGTAGAAAGCTAAGACTAATGACATAATGTTGTAAATTGTTGCATGGAAATGATTGATTCTTGCGAATTCAGCAGACGACACGAAATGCAAATGTCTGAAAGATTCAGGGATATTATTAAAATTTGTAAAAAGAATGTAATGCAATAGATTGACGTGGAGTCGATCGGAGTATGAGTCACATCAGACAGGAATTATTTTAGTTTCAATAGGTCAATAATAATTGTCAGTAAATATAATTTCTCTGGGTAAGGCGAATGAAGCTGGCGGAAACTTTCAATCTCCGATATGATGGTTTTATCAGCACAGTCACCTGTTGAATGCAGGACGCTAAGCACTATTCCTATAATAATAATGCAAGCCGTGTATTTCTCATTTGCTCTACATATAGATGGTGTGACGAAGAATTATGTAATGCTTGATGTCATATTTGAAATACTCATTGCAAGAAGTCATTGCTACCGTACAGAAATGCACAGTATTTATTTCGGTACCAAGTTTGACATGGAAAGAATTTATTCCAGGTCAGTTAAAATTGCAGTGTACTGTCATTTGAACTTATGATACACCAGGCGCACAATGTCTGAGAACAATTAGTCGAAGAGAAACACGATGTTAGATATAGATATGTTTTGGCTGTCTAAATTTCACTCACGAGAAAATGCACTGGTACGCCACAAATATTTATCAATGCATACTTTCTGGCAGTGTCAGTAGATACAAATGCTGTCAATTTTCTTTTTAGCTCCACCGGTCGAAGTATTTAGATGGGTCTTGTTTCGTAGTTTGGCATCCTTCCATCGTCCGTTAGCATTTGCTATCACTTCTTCCCCTAGACTGCATGGAGGAAAATCATGAAACTTGGCATACAATTTCATCCTGAGATTCAGTTGGTCAGGAATGACAAGGATGCTCTTGGAACGTCCGATATGGCCGCCATGACGACCTTCTAGAACTCTTCTTGTCGCTTCTTCTCCATAACCTATGGTCATATAGTCATGGGGTTTTCACTAAAATACTTATGACTGATAAATGGTCTTTCTGAAATATATGACATGGATTCATTAGTAGCAATAAAGAATAATAACATAACAGAAGAAAACTGATGTTGTCGATTACTGGAAATTCTTTTTTGCTAGTAGAGAGTCATTTACATGGAGTTCACTTGTTTTAAAACCAAACTAGTTTATCTTGGAGTCAAGTTAATGGTTTCTGGTTGCCTTTTTGTACTTCATTTAGTTTATGAACACAATCACTTGCACAGTTACAATTGAACTTTGAACAGATCCTGTATTTCGCTGTTTTTAAAAAAATAAGTTTATTCCACACAATTTCAAATAATAAAGGTCATGACATGGATTTTTATAATGACTTGTGAGCACGAATACGCGAACAGATATGTACGGATTTCATCAAATACATTGAATGATGCATGTTTAATATCTTTTGTTTGTTTATAAATATAAATTATGGATTTGATAAAAATTTATCATTGACAGTATCAGAAATAATTGCAGTGATTTTTGTATTCATGGTATCAGGTTCAAGTTCAAAGGCCATGAAAAATAACGAACTTTAACTAATAAATACAACCATTCGTTCCAAGGTTGACCAATATGTACACTTCAAAATAAATGTTTACTATGAGAACTTCATCCCAGTTTGACCACTTAGTAGGCAGATATCGGTGATTTTGGATTCACTGTTAAATTTGTCAGATAATTATGCCGTAATAAATCAGATGAAATCCCTTTCGCGAAATTTCTCAACCATCTCAAATTACCATTGTGATAATCAAATGATATCCGGATTTGATTCGATTGTCTGAGATATGTTTAGGAATATTTTGAAGAATATTAACTTCCGTACTTAGCTACCTGCAGAATGAGTTATCGTGCTCGGGAAAGAATGAATTATTCATTATAAGAATATTTGTACAGACAAACTCTTACAAATCTCTGATTTTATATATATATATATTCTAGAAAAAGTAGCAACTACTTCCGCCATAAACTAGTATAATGGTGCAAGTTTGATAAAAACTGGAAATAAACAGAGCTGAGTCGAGATAAAGAAAGTTAAATTTATTTCTTTGTTCTGAATAATAGGGACACACCACATGATACGTTATTGTGTCGTCATCTGATTTATATCCGTACACTATGTTATTGGAACCCACGGCCAATAAGCTTGGCAAAATTACAATGTCTGAAATACAGATACTGACTTTTGTAAGTTGTTTTTGATTGAGTAACTGTAGGAATTAAGACGGAATTATTTGTCAGGTTGCTGATAATTAAAGCATGGGCCTTTACGAAAGGGTAAAGTATACATTTCAAGGAAATCTGCATGCGTGTAATTTAGTTGGCTCTTTTGCCAGATTCATCAAGGAATCAATACATCTTTGGCATTGAACGAGTTGTTCGCCCGTTTAGTCATTTAAATTCCTTAATTTACGATATGTTCCGTTTTTATGACACCACAATGGTAAGTTTAAAATTCTTAAATTATTTATGCACATATTTCTTTTAAATGTCATGTTTACCTCTCATAAATTTAATGTTTATTTTAACAATCAAATTTTTTAAACATGCACTTCTGTTAAAGATCCCTCATACCAACAAGACACCTCTGTTAAAGCTACCACATACCAACAAGAAACCTCAAAGATCCCTTATACCGACAACAAACCTCAGTTAAAGATCCCTCGCACCAACAACAGACCTCAGTTAAAGATCCCTCATACCAACAACAAACCTCTCTTAAAGATCCCTCATACCAGCAACAAACCTCTCGTAAAGATCCCTTATACCGACAAAAACACCTCCGTTAAAGATCCCTCATACCGACAACAAACCTCAGTTAAAGAACCCTCATACCAACAACAAACCTCTCTTAAAGATCCCTCATACAAACAACAAACCTCGGTTAAAGATCCCTCATACCAACAATAAACCTCAGTTAAAGATCCCTTATCCCGCCAACAAACCTCAGTTAAAGAGAATTTATGCCAGCAACACACCTCTGTTTGCAACGACCAATAGGAGATTGCTTTTTTCACATACCAGAGCTGGCTGCTTAAGATGAGATTAACTATATTATCACACACACACACACACACACACACACACACACTATGACATATTTGTAGTAAATCAACTTCATTATAAACATTTTATTTGTATTGCTGTTAAAACCGCGTGTTTGTACTTGAACGGCTGAGAGAAAACCAAGAACACCTGGCAACGGTGGTCACACTGGTCAGTAACGGATCAAGGGGCATCGAGGGTTTTAGACGAAATCACGTTTCCACTTAAATTAGTACATTTTACAGTGAAAACAAATAATTTTTAGGCACAGTAAGAAAAACGGGCCACTCCACCTACAAATCGAAGCTACATATACAAAATATTTTGATCCCCCCTTCAGTCTCTGTGTGTGTGTGTGTGTGTGTGTGTGTGTTATCTTCAAGAGATTTCTTTACCTCATTACACGAATGTTGTTTCCTAGGATTAACCTGACATTTGTTGGTTTTTTTGTTGTTGAAAATATATAATACGAAAGAACCTATAAGCTGTATGTTTTCTTAAATTACAAACATGATTTCTGACTGGGAGACGAAATGTATGGTATTGGTCCATGACTCCGGGCTCCAAACACCTCTCTCTTAGTTCTGTTTTCTATTGAAGATTAACATTGTTACCTAATTGCCAAAGAAAACCCACCCAGTAGTAATGATTGTATAATAGATTTTACTAACAATATAATGTACTCTCAGACCAACCATTCAATTTTTGGGGAGTGTCTGGGCATTGGATTTTGTATTTTAAAACATGTTTGGTCCCAGAATGGCTTGAAATCCCCCCCACCCAGGAAAATATAATTGTCGTCCGGTTATTACCTTGGTCCTATTTGACTGAAATTTTTTACCAGTATTACGTAGGAAATTATTCATCTGTTTTAGCTTCCAAAATAGGTCTGAGTTGCAAGATATTCACTAAGTGCTACCTATTTGACAGGATACAATCGAGAAGTGCTACAATTCCTTCGCCTTTATCCACGCACACAAAAAACCAACGAAGCTGCCAGCGAAATAATTGTTTTACTACCATTTGCTATATGGTATAGTGATAATAATTGTTCGGATTACACTTTATCTTCAGAATAGTTGACATATCATCTCCAATAGTACATATGTTATAGTTTTACGAGGAGATAATGCAAAAATGCGAACAAATGTTCAACGTAAAGAAAAGAAATCTGTTGTTAAGGTCCTTGCCACATTATAAGGCCTTATCTTACGATAAATGGACGCGGACTGAGGGAGGAGATGAAAGATACGGTGGGTCATGTATATTATTCATACGCAGTATTCCACGCTCTGTATCTTTGCGGCTTCCGAGAACAAAAGCGGTTGTAATGAAATGTCATTGTTGCCTCACACCACGTGCCTTAAAGGAGAAATTGAGTCAGTTCGATAAAAAGGTAGACAAACGAATTTAAACTTTAATAAATGAATTTGTTGTATACGCTGATTAAACAGACATTAAGCATATCAGGTTACAGAGAAGTGGGAAAGTCAATGAATTGATAATTTCGACATGACATCATCCATGGTCTTCAACCAATCAAACACTGCTATCTGACTCATTCGTATAATTGATTGACAGTTTTATCCGTTTCGACCTTTGTCTTTGATAGCAAAGACAATCCATCTAGCTTGCTATTTTTGTTTTAAAACTACATATAACAATAACATGTTGAAATGTATTCCCAAGATTTTCCAATATTAATTTTGAGAAATTATATGATGACGAAATTAGACAGTTGTAAGGTAGGATCATGAACGGCGTTTGGGGGTGGCAAGTGGGGCGACCGCCCCAGGCCCCGCTCTTGAGGGGACCCCGCGCTTCAGGCCTAAGGTCGTCCTTATGAGTTTGTCAAGCTCATTCTCCGGTAAATTGGAAACTAAATTCGTGCGCCAAATCGCTAAAGTTGATCTAGTCTAGACATAATCAGTGTTTCTAGTAGCATACCAATCGAGATACCGATACTCTGGCCCCGCGCGGTCATGGTTGGCCCTAGGCCCCGCGTACTCCCAACGCAGCCTCTGGGTAGGATGAAGAATAAGACCTGAGTAATCCACGTGTTTTTCCCTTACTGGAACCGGGTCTCAAAGCTGTTGTAGCGCGTATGTTGAAATTATCAATAGAACAATCGGAAACTGGCATTGAAAATAAAACAAACAAGTTAGCTATTTAACAGAATAATCAAAGAGCGATGACAGTGAAAAAACAACGACAAATACTAAGATGTTTTCCATGACAAAAGATGTCGTTGATCTAAATTTTTGAAAGCTATTTGTTGGTATTTAGGATACGCTACGTGTGAGTCTTTGTGAAACATCTATATAGGGAGTGCTCTAGGGGAACATCTTTTAATTGCAGAATTGCCAAGAATATGTCTTCTTTATCTTACTCTGGTTTTGGAAAGGTTGGTTCTAGGTGCAAACGCTGTTTGGGCTATCCTATAGGCTTTTAATTGCAATGTTACTTAGCCTCTAGATAATAGTAGTATGCATGATTAAAATTAATTTGCGTTGTCAGTGTATTTGGCGTTTGATACTAAATCGACCACTTAAAAGCTGGAAAAGTATAATGGTTGTTGACTGTTCCTCCAAATGAAGCTCAGCTCCATTCTGGATCATGAAGCCATCACTTAGCTTGAAACGTATCGTTTATGTAACGCAGACTCCTGTATGATTTTTACCTCCGAAAAACAGACCCTAGCGTGCCTCAAAGTTCGTTTCGCTGACTTGCATTAGTCAGTTTGAAAAACACCAATCATATAAATGATCTATTACATAACTAAACATTGTACGAGAAAGTTTTCTGCATATGAAAACTTATGGTCGAATGAGTGAAAGATAACATTCAGGAACATTTTGAAAATGTCATCCGGCTTTTTTAACACGAGGAAATCGACGGTCATATTGTACATGCCTACCGCTGACTACATTTAATGTGTACAGGCATAATAAGGAGCAGATAGTGTGGCTCTATATTCTTCAGTGGACTTTTTTTTAAACAAATCGAAAATAAACCGACAGCCGTAATTTGGGACTTTGCTGTAAAGACATGAATCGAACAATTTAGGAATAATTACATATGGTAAAATGTGTTATTAAAGGTTACCGCCAATTTGTGGCTAGTTCTGTAATGATCTTAATAACTACGGAAGCTCCCTGCTGTTCACTTCTGTAGCCAAACATTCCTTCAAATCAATCTAATTCCTAGGCGATCTGCCTACGTGCGGCAGCAGTTCTAGTTTATCAGTAACTTGCACGACATAACATGATAAAGGATAGGTAATGTATGTATAAAAAAGTACCGTTCCGTTAATAATGTATGTAGATAGGTAAGTAGGTGGTGATACACCATTATGTATACCTGTATTGATAACTTAACCTATGTCATTCTCCATGCCTGACTTACTGTATGTCGGTATGTTTAAAAACGTGATCAGCGATCTCTTCACATTGTCTAATATCACCAATAATTTGTTTTCCTGAATCGAGCAGGTGATTGTAGGCATCAGTTGTTAGCAATGTACCAACAAGACGGGAAGCCCTCCGTTGGATCTTATTTAAGTAGGCTAAAATCAGCCAAGTTCAACAAGTTAG
Source organism: Sinohyriopsis cumingii (assembly GCA_028554795.2). Classification (NCBI taxonomy): domain Eukaryota; kingdom Metazoa; phylum Mollusca; class Bivalvia; order Unionida; family Unionidae; genus Sinohyriopsis; species Sinohyriopsis cumingii. The sequence goes on from CM068824.1 coordinate 77,549,837, forward strand.
ACTGAGACAAAAAACTAGCAAATGCGTTACTAATATATCCACTGACACAAAAAGTTTGTGCTTTATCTGTTGATCACAGTAATGTCATTTACACTCAGTAAGCTAAACTTTGTGTTTGAAATCACCGGAAAAGGATCTATAGATAACCAGATCGTATGGGAGTCCAGGGTCAGATCGGATTTTCCTTGGTTACTTGACTTAAACCATACCTTCACCAAACGTTTTATTTTTCGCTTTCTTTTGGATTTAAAGTATGAGGCTAATAAAGTTAGGATTGTTCGGTTATAGGTCATTGTATCCATCATCTTTAGCAAAATTCAGTAAAGTCTATCCATTGAAACAAGTCCGGGGTTTGGATATGGGTGGAGACTGGTAATTTTGGATTCTGCCCTGTTTTAGGCGGGTTTAGATACCCCGTTAGAGACAAACCTTTTGAAACTGAATATCAAGTGCCAAAATATGTGAACTAGTATAATAAACAAAATCCCAAATAAGCATACTACTTTTTCTTCGTATGTATGATTGGCATACCTTTGATGTTGACGAGCTTCATCTGATTGTTTGTTATGTACGGCCTATGTGTGCATACATGCACTGTACCTGGCAATTCGAGTACAGCTTTTGTGCACCAGATGCCAGTGAGATGGAACAAGTTTGACTCTTAAAGGAGTTCCCTGCTCAAGAAAGATAAGTATATTTGAAACATGGTTGGAAAGCCAGGCACCATATGGATATTAAAGGCATAATTGGATCATACAATGTACACATTTGAAAATGCCATTCTGCTTCGTATTGTCAACTTTTCATCTTTTTTATATTATGGGTGACATAAATAAATATTGTTCAAGTCTTTTTCTATAATTTCAGTGTCGGAAGTCGAGACAACCCATTTCTACCAGGAGGGGAGCTGCAGAGGGAAGCAGACGATATTTTGAAGCGTGCCAAGGTTGTTCGTGACAAGTTTTATTTAAAAGACAGTTATGCTGATAATGTGAAATCACAACTGTCACCCAAAAGTAGTCCCGCCCAAGAAAACAAGAGTAGGGAAGAAACTGAAGAAAACATTTCCCCAGAGGTTGCAAGTAAGGTAGAAGTTTCTTCGCAAGAAACTAAAAAGCCCAAAGAAAATGGCAAACTGGATGAATCAGCATCACCAGAAAACGTAAAATTGGACATCACAAGAGATCATATTGATGGCAATGTGATTTCAGATGATACAAATAAAGATAAGAAAAAGCAAAAGAAGTGCTGTTCAGTTATGTAGTACATATATAAGTATCTCCATGTACATGAAATGTTCTAAAAGCAGCTTAAGTTCTCTGCTGATATAGGATTTGCGTACCTATTGTAAATCTTAACCAGTTTTTCCTAATACATGTTGATGCTGCCTGGCGGATGTATCACTATTCTTTTACATGGATATACAAAGCTGCATGAATTCTGAGAGTTAGACCGACAGGTGAGATACTTTGAAATTCGCAACTTGCATGAATGTATACGCATCTAGTATGCTCAATTTGTCTCGCGCTCTATCTCAGCTGGAAAAGTGAGGCAGCGAATCGAATGATTTGTATGTTGATTGTTGCTTGAAGCTTCCTTAACTACATGGATAGAAAGAAAATGCCATTTGAATCATGAATACGATATTGCAGACAATTTCGTTTCCATAAAAGCAAAACTTGTTTTTTAAATCACATATTTTTATGAAAAGGAACGTTCGATTTGTAACTTTTAGTCGAGAAGGCTCAAGTTCAGCCATGCAGCAAAACCATGAGTATGCAAGTCCATGTTCGTTTGAAAGATGACAGCGTTGCTGAGAAGTGTTTCAGAATGGATATTTTCTACCAGGAGTATAATGAAGTATGTACCGGTTCTTCGGATTCAAGACTGATATTGAGGAATTGTGTTCCCGACTGTGTTGATGATACATTGGTCCTTATCTGCAAATCTCGAACGTAAAAGATACAATGTGAAGGTCATGCAATAGAGATTCTTTTGAAGGTCAAGTAATAGAGATTTTTGAAGGCCAAGTAATATACACTTTTCGATTTCTTTTAGAGGATTGCTATAGTTCACATATTTCATTGAACTAAGAACATATTGGTGTAATATTTATGTTTCTGTTATCATTCCTTTCCATGGCTGCATAATCAATCAACGTGCACTTACACTTTAGGGTATTTATTACAAAGATAATGAAAAAAACTGTCCCGGAATAAGTTTAAGCCAAGACGATTAGCTGGTTTCCCTGCAATGTGTAAATTGATGGACGAGTGCTTTCGTTGGAGACCTCACTTTAATATCCATTGTATAGTAAAACCTGATTGGCCTTTGCATCATTGTACCTATCCTAGCAATGATTGTGACATAACTTTCAATACCGTAAGCTTACTTATTTTTGCGGTGATCTTTCTTGCGCTCTTCGTGCAGAGCTTTTAGGAGGTAATCTATGTTCATCAAGAAAATTCAACTTAATTATAGGTGTCAAGCCAACACCAGTCGCTTTGCGAATTTAAGCTCGCGCGAAATACTTCAAAAATAATGATTGTCAAGCACGTTCCTGTCTGTTTGGTGTACGGATTTAGTACAATTATATATATTTGCGTATGAAGAAAATAATATGCTAACCATATCGTGGTATTTTGAGCGGATATTCTGCGACATTGTATTGAACTTAACTATCGGTTCGTGTCCCCGAAGTTTAAGATGTAATAAAATTAGAAAATGCTTGACCGAATCACGAGGAAGGCAATAAATAGTCCTAGGACTATGCAAAGACTTTTGAGGTTTCTCGAATGAAAAAAAAAAACCAACCTAGATCATTTAAACTTCGTGCTTAAGTATGACCCTCCCTACACTTTGTTTGGGATGGTCAGTATGTTCTTTTAGCGAGTAATTGCGTCATTTTGTTTATTGTGACTGTAAATTGTGTTTAATTATGTATTTCATTTTTAATCAAGCCAAAATGTTGAATAATACAGCCAATTGTAACAATATGCCATCTTCAGAAATGATGAACCTAATCAAAGGTTCGAGGGGATGTCGACAAAATTCTCATGCATGACTGGATTTAATTTTGGCCCAGACAAACAGCGTAAATGCAAACGGAAGTGCGGGACAATTTTTTCTTTGATTGGCATGATCTGCAAATAGTTTATATTACGCTCTCTTCAGAAATCGACGTCTGTGTCATGTCCCAGTGCAGACAATTTACAGATGTAGTATGCTTTGATTGTTCTACAGTTTTCGCAAAGTCCCACCCGTCAATTTGCGTAAATAAAAATTACACAAATAGAAAGGAAAACAATTACATACTCGAGCTGGGAGCAAATTCCAAACAAGTACAGAAATCAACGCACCCTCTTTAATGCATTAAAACTCAAATTTATCCTGTATTATCCATAATTGAGTGATTCATTTTTTTTTCGGAGGTGGGAATTTTTTAGTAAATGGCTCTTTAATCTTGCTAGTAGTGTGTAATACTATGCAATCACTGACGTCAGGCGACAGTTTGAATCCCTGCTAATAACTTTACTAATTAGATTAGGTGATGGTAAGTACGGTTGTTTGACATGGAAGTGTTTATGCTAGTAGATGGAGGAAATGTTCAGCATTACTTTTACCACCCACCCCCACTATTTTGTTCATCCAATGTTTTCACTCCATTTAATGGCCTCAGATATTGCTTCATTTAACATAATCGATCGCTTAAACGTTTTGTGTCTCCCTTGAATTTCTTTCCAGATTTATCGAATAATAGTCCAGAAATGAAAGAGTAACTTACGCAAAGAACTCTCTTAAGTCTTAGCAATTTTGAGCAGAAAACGTGTAGAATTGCTACATTGCAAACAATAAATCCTTCCCCACTATTGCTGCACGTTACAGATTAAGTATTGTCACGTGATCCAATGTATATGTCATACGCGTAAGCTCCGTTTTGCTTCATATTCTATTAGCGCTGTTAGTTGACATTGCAAGGTTCATCACATGTTTCAAATTAACATTGGGGTTATCTAATGCAATATAAATACACTATTTTTGACTTGTCATGATGATCAAATATCATTTGGTGGAAAGTAATTTATGTTTAAATGCTGTTTATAAGTGGGCCTGGATAAAGTCATCGCTACCCTACAATTTGTATGTTTTTATTTCTTTCAACTTTGCTGAATAAGAACGATATGTGTATTATATATATATATATATATATATATATATATATATATATATATATATATATATATATATATATGGTGAAGCATTGAAGCATATTTAGAATCAAAGGTGTGACCCATATTCGAGCCCTGCTTTTATCGCCGAGTTAAAATCTAAATTCTTAAGTATCTTTATAAAGGCGTCTGAAATAGGTGTAAAGAAACATCACTCATGAAAATGTTTGAGTATTGTTCATTGTTCCTATTACACTGTAAAACAGTAGTATTTAAATGCTAGAACAGTTGATGATTCTAAGTAGTATAAGCCAAGTCACAAATTGGAAGGTAAAAAAACCCCAATATTTTAGTGGAATTAGTAATGAATAGTGTACACGTATATTGTTATAACTGTCTATTACGCCCCAATGATGATTGATAAACTTACCAATATAATGTCTCATCTTGGTATAAAATGATTCTTGACTGATTGCAACTGCTTCTAATTAAGCAACAAATTTCAAGACAATCAATAGCACATGAAAGAAATACATACATTTCCGCTTTCTACCCTTGAAAGCATGTTTTTAAAAGATCGTTCACGTAAGACCTTGTATACCACGGAAATGTTGTTGCTCCTTAGATTTCAAAACTTGCATGTTCTGTGATGGATAGTTACAAGTTTGAACAGAAGTTTATATTTTAAAATTTATTATTTCACGACAACTGTGGAAACAATTCTGACACGCTATACAGCGTACTATCGAGTCTCGACAGCTCACATATATATTTTTGAGGCGGTCTTTGAAGTGCAGGCAACATGAAAGTTTAGAGGCTAGCATCGACCTTGTAAAAAAATGTCTACCTATTCTTTTATGCACCGCAACCGTTATCGAACTTTGACCACAATGCGATCGCAACATCGCTTGGTCATTTCCGTCAGGTCGTGAAATAACATAAGTAGCAGTTGTAGGAAATCAGTTTGATGTGTTTAATGAATGTACCACAATGTTAAGACAGCAAAGGCCGAGCTTATTTCGATTTTGACTTTGTCTCCTTCTGCCGCCATATTGTTCATGTGAACGAATGTAGTTGAAAATATAGTTCTATATTGGGACAATGTTTCTTTCTTGACTTGACGACAAAGGCCGATGATGTTCCTATGAGCCCACAGAGATGACAACAGAATGCTTTCAGTTCTCTCGAAAGGCTTTTAGAGAGAAACGTTAGGTCTTATCTGTCCTTCCGTCCGTAAGTTAGTTTTAGTTTATGGTAGTTTTCAGGCACTGGTGTGGCACTGGAGTTCCATGAAGACATTTGTCATCTTCGTTTCATTTGCAAGAGCCATGATCTTAAATTGACAAAAGGTGATTCTTCTATGGTGCTCTGCTAAAGGCCAATAATGAACATCTGATGGCATTTTAGTAACAGGCTATTTCCAATATCATAAAGCAAAGTCACACACACACACACACACACACACACACACACACACATATATATATATATATATATATATATATATATATATATATATATATATATATATATATATATATATATATATATATATATATATATATATATATATATAGTTATGTATGTGTGTGCAGTGTTTTTAATATATATAAATGTCTTATTTTTGTTCAAGATGTGTGTGTGTGTGTGTGTGTGATTTGGATAGTTAACGTAGCTTTAACAATTTTTCAGTCATATCACTACGATATCTGCAGTGTGACAGTTTTTAGTGACGTCTAGCACTGGGTCATCATGCCGCAGACAGGTAGTTTCATGCCCCACCTAGTAACATTATTATTACAACAGGCTGACCAGTCCTTACACTAGAAACTTAAGGCTGAGTGCCTAGCGAGGTAGCTGTTAGTACCATTTTTATAAGTATTTGGTATGACTCGGCTGGGTTTTGAACCCGCGACCTCCTTTATCTGAGGCGGACGCTAACCACTAGGCCACCGGAGCGGTCCGTTCAAGATTTATTTAAAAGCGTAACAAAAACTCAGAGCCAGTGCCATGTGAATCTGATGATCTAACGATTAAATTTTAACATTGACGATATTTGGACCATGTTACAGATCTTAAGCTCCGGTAGAGCGTCCGCCTCGGATGCGGGAGGTCGTGGGTTCTAACCACGGCCGAGTCATACCAAAGACTTCTAAAAAAAAAGTACTAACAGCTGCCTCGCTAGGCGTTCAGCATTATTAACAGGTTAGTGTTAGGACTGGTCGGCCTGGTGTCAGGATAATGCCCCAGTGCTAGACATCACTTTAAACTGTCACACTGCAGACATCGTAGCGATATAACTGGAAAAGTGTTAAAGCTACGTTAAAAATCTAAATCACACACACAGACACATACAGATCTTTAAATATTTTTGCGCCACTGTTCATTGGTGTCCAAATGTTGAGGATGGAAAAGTGATTCAGAACGCATACATTCCATAGAAAACGCTTCTATTGCCATGGAACATGGCAACATGTTCGCCGAGGCTTACTGTTTAAAAGTTAAAGTAATATTTATGACAGCCACGTACATCCGCATAAAGAAAAAGGAAAAATGAATTGTCACGGGAGATGAGTGCAAATTTCATATGTGTTATCGTCACAGCAAGGCTTGAGATAATTGCATCACTAGTTGTCTGCCTGGAGTTTTAGCGCCATTAAAGTTGGGTTATTTTGGTGGGTTTTTTTATTTTTAAAAAAGAAATGAACAAAACAAAACGTATTGGTCAGTAGCTTTTAAAGATTTCTGAACCGGCTGTTCATGAAAGGTTTGCAAACAATCCGCCCAAAAATCACAATGTAATTAGAAGGACATGTATTAAAAGCAAGAGAACATACAACACCAATCTCAGAGAATACTTGTGTAAAAACGTACTGAAAATAGGTCCTGGCAGACGCAGTGATAATACAATTGCCTCACGCTCAGTTATAGAACGAATGACGATAAGTGGTCATTCACCCACCCACCCACCCCGGTTTCTCTGGTTTTCAGCATTCAAATGTCACCTCACGTTGCTAAATATTGTTACAACTGGCAAGAAATTCACTAAACAAACTTCAGCAGGGTTCCAAATTGAAACCCGAGTCCAGTGATCTGCTTAGCCGACACTTAAGTTCATCTTTAAAAGTACCTGCCAAAAATTCTTTACAACAGACTAATTATATTGGGACCAGCGCTTGAATTCATAAGACCTTCCAGAAATGATATCTATATTTTCCTTGAAACTTTAAGATGCAATATCTGCATATCTGTCGAAAATACAGGAAATTTTCAGCATGAGTTAATTTTTATTCATTAATATATCTTCAAACATCAACATCATTTCTTGAGGGAAACTGATTCCAATGACTAATCTCCGAGTTAAAAGCAGGAGTTTGTTTTATTAATTTGGTTGTACACATTTAATGTGAAGAAAATAAAGTCTTTTTTTTTCTCGAGCATATTACATATTGAAAAATTTGTCTTTCGGTTGGTGGAAAAAATCTTTATCTTTCGGCTGGTGGAGAGATGTGAACCCGGCGTTCGCACAGGTGGTAGAAGGGCTGCTCCGCATGCTTGATAACTGACAGATCAGACACACCTGCCGATGAAATTGCTATTTAGATTATCTTCTCACGTTATTTATAAAGTTGCACCACAAATATGTAAGTGACTAAGCAACACTGCGACGGTCGAATCGATATTACAGTTCCTTATAAAATATGTTTATTTTTTATATTTTGCGAATAATTATCTGCAATTGCTAAAAGGCAAGGTTTTCATCCATAAATTAATATTTGGTTTCAAGAACAAAATTATGGTCTCCCATACCTCCCCTGTTCCTTTGATCCTTTGAGTACCTGATGGAGGCACACACTCACACACACACATTATATATATATATATATATATATATATATATATATATATATATATATATATATATATATATATATATATATATATATATATATATATATATATATATATATATATATATATCACAGGTCACTTTAACCTTAAGAGTTTGGCCATTAAACTGTAACAAAAGGGTTAAAAGATTGTTTTATTTGCCCACGGCATGGAAAAGATGCCGTGTTTGTAAGTTTAAATCCTTACTTTGCACAAATTTAGACTGTAAAGGACAGATAGAGATATGTGTCATGTTCTGTATTTAGTTATTGAATCAACATCTGATTTACTCTAAAGGACAAATAATAGATGCATGGCATGTTCTGTATTTAGTTATTGAAACTACATCTGATTTAGACTGTAAATAACACTGGACAACAAATTTTTACAAAAGTCATGTTACTGAAATAAAATTAGTCAATTCTTATCAATTTTTATGTGCTGAACACGAATATGACAGTCAAATTGCAAAATTGGCTCTAGTTTTTTTGTAATCTGCAAGAAATTAATGTTTACATAACGAAATGCATTCCAATAGTAAAAGGTCAACTGTAATAGCCTACCTATAAAAAATCAAGTCATTGACTACATCTTAGATTTCTTCGCCTGTCTCTTGTACAGCTGTTCGGGAGCATCTCTGAGGAGTGTCCAGCAGTAGTCAGCCAGCATTGTAGTGGACCATTTTCCCTGGTATCTTTGTTCCATTGTTGCGATATCTTGATGAAAACGTTCGCCGTGTTCATCACTAACAATACCACAGTTGCTAGGAAAGAAATCCAAATGGGAATGAAGGAAGTGAATCTTTAGAGACATATTGCAGCCAAGTTTCTTATACTTCATCAACATGTCTTCTACTAGTTCCTTATAGTTTTCTGCCCTAACATTTCCGAGGAAGTTTGTAGAAACTAGGCGAAAAGCATTCCATGCTTGTTTCGCGTCACCTTCCAGCAAGTTGTTGAACCGGTCATCTTTGAACAGCTCTCGAATCTGAGGACCCACAAAAACTCCCTCTTTAATCTTTGCTTCGCTGAGTCGAGGGAATTTTTCATGCAGGTATCGGAATGCTGGCAAAGTCCGGTCAATGGCTTTCACGAAGTTTTTCATCAAACCTAGTTTGATGTGAAGGGGTGGTAGCAAGATTTTCTGAGCCTCAACCAGAGCTGGGTGTTGGATATTCTTCTCTCCAATGGCTACATTCTGCCTGTGAGTCCATTCCTTCCTCATGTAGTGCATTTCCCTTGCTCGGCTATCCCACTCGCATAAGAAACACATGTATTTTGTATATCCTTGCTGCAGTCCCATTAAAAGGGCAACTACCTTCAAATCACCACAGAGGTGCCAGCTGTACTTGTTATACTCAATGGAATTCAGTAGCTGCCTTAAGTTATCGTATGTCTCTTTCATGTGGACAGCATACGCTACTGGAATAGATGGAAGAATGTTTCCATTGTGCAAAAGCACAGCCTTGAGACTCAGTTTCGAAGAGTCCACAAATAGTCTCCATTCTTGTGGGTCATGAGTGATTTTTAAAGCATTCATGAGGCCCTCAATATCGGAACAGAATATCAGATTACTTTCCTTTCTGAAGAAAGGCTCCAATTGCTGGTGGCGCTTTCGATATGCAGTAATTGTGACATCTTCTTCTAGAAGATTCCATTGTTGGAGTCTTGATCCTAGCATTCTGCCTTGTTCTTTGATAAGTCCAAATCACGAATCAGGTCATTTAGTTCTTCCTGTGTTATTCTGTGTGGGGTTGATGATGCACCACAGTGAAAATCTGGATCACTGCATGCTGATGGACCAGGAGAAGAACAGGTCGACTCACCTTTGTCTTCGTCAGATGAATCAAGAGAATATTCTGCTGGAGGTTCTGGAATAGGAAGTCCCTCACCATGTGGAACTGGTCTCAATGCAGACGGAATGTTTGGGTAGACTATTCTCGACTTCTTTCGCTTCGTTATTCCGCCGGAAAGAGGAGGAACCAAGCAGAAGTAACAGTCATTTAGGTGGTTGCTTGGCTCTCTCCACACCATTGGGACTGCAAACGGCATTGATGACCTTTTGCAATTCAACCACTGTGAAAGCTGTGTTGTACATGTAGCACAGCATATATGCGGAGCCCAAGGCTTGTCTTGGTCACCAACCTTGCATCCGAAGTAAAGATGATATGCCTTCTTCACTTGAGAATTGATACTTTTCTTCTGGTTGGCAAATGTCACTTCCCCACAAATATAGCAAAAATTGTCCGCGGTATTAACACACTTTCGAGGCATTACTGTTCTTTATTGTACGTAAATGGATAAAATAATAAGTTTTATGTAACAGTAGCTTGAACTGTCTCGCACAACGTCTAAAATATTTTAAATGCTGAACCTATCTGATTGGGCTTTATATAGTACACTGCTTACGTCAGCTTCAGCAGCCGCCTGGCATTAGTATAATAGGCCTACACATGTATAGTACACTGCTGACGTCAACTTACTTCAGCAGCCGCATGGCATTAGTATTGCATTGCATCAGAAAATGATGCAATCAACTGTGGATGATGTGAGCATGATGGTATTATGCAATGTTACATCATTATTCCGGATGTTGCTGCAGTCCTACTGGAGAAATTTACACAGTGAAACATAGAAAATGAGGTATATGAATATCTTCAAAACGAGAGCCAATACAAATTTTTCACGGTTATATTCGTGTTCGGCACACCAAAATACTACAGATTAGGGCCTTTTCAAGTCAGTAATGATTTCACTGTTGACCAGTGTAACCGATAGAGATGTGTGTCATGTTCTGTCTTTAATTATTAAATCTCCATCTGATTTAAACTGTATAGGACAGAAAGAGATGAGTGGCATGTTCTGTATATAGTTATTAAATCTCCATCTGATTTAGACTGTAAAGGACAGAAAGAAATGCGTGTCATGTTCTGTATTTAATTATTAAATCTCCATCTGATTTAAACTGTATAGGACAGAAAGAGATGTGTGGCATGTTCTGTATATAGTTATTGAATCTACATCTGATTTAGAATGTATATGACAGAAAGAGATGTGTGTCATTTTCTGTCTTTAATTATTAAATCTGCATATGATTTAGACTGTAAAGGACAGAAAGAGATGTGTGTCGTGTTCTGTGTTTATTATTGAATCTCCATCTGATTTAGACTGTAAAGGACAGAAAGATATGTGTGTCAATTTCTGTATTTAATTATTGAATCTATGTCTGATTTAGACTGTAAAGAACAGAAAGAGATGTGTGTCATGTTCTGTGTTTAGTTATTGAATCTACGTCTGATTTAGACTGTAAAGGACAGAAAGAGATGTGTGTCATTTTCTGTCTTTAATTATTAAACCTCCATCTGATTTAGACTGTAAAGGACAGAAAGAAATGTGTGTCGTGTTCTGTGTTTATTATTGAATCTCCATCTGATTTAGACTGTAAAGGACAGAAAGATATGTGTGTCAATTTCTGTATTTAATTATTGAATCTATGTCTGATTTAGACTGCAAAGAACAGAAGGAGATGTGTGTCATGTTCTGTCTTTAATTATTAAATCTACATCTGATTTAGACTGTAAAGGACAGAAAGAGATGTGTGTCATGTTCTGTATTTAGTTATTGAACATCTGATTTAGACTGTAAAGGACAGATGGAGATGTGTGTCATGTTATGTGTTTAGTTATTGAATCTACATCTGATTTAGACTGTAAAGGACAGAAAGAGATGTGTGTCATGTTCTGTATATAGCTATTGAATCTACATCTGATTTAGACTGTAAAGGACAGAAAGAGATGTGTGTCATGTTCTGTGTTTAATTATTGAATCTCCATCTGAGTTAGACTGTAAAGGACAGAAAGAGATGTGTGTCATGTTCTGTATTTAATTATTAAATCTCCATCTGATTTAGACTGTAAAGGACAGAAAGAGATGTTTGTCATGTTCTGTATTTAATTATTGAATCTACATCTGATTTAGACTGTAAAGGACAGAAACAGATGTGTGTCGTGTTCTGTATTTAATTATTAAATCTCCATCTGAATTAGACTGTAAAGGACAGAAAGAGATGTGTGTCATGTTCTGTATTTAATTATTAAATCTCCATCTGATTTAGACTGTAAAGGACAGAAAGAGATGTGTGTCGTGTTCTGTATTTAATTATTGAATCTCCATCTGAGTTAGACTGTAAAGGACAGAAAGAGATGCGTGTCATGTTCTGTATTTAGTTATTAAATCTCCATCTGAGTTAGACTGTAAAGGACAGATGGAGATGTGTGTCATGTTCTGTATTTAATTATTAAATCTCCATCTGAGTTAGACTGTAAAGGACAGATGGAGATGTGTGTCATGTTCTGTATTTAATTATTAAATCTCCATCTGATTTAGAATGTAAAGGACAGATAGAATGTAAGTTTTGCTGGTATATGCTGGTTTGAACGGCACACCAGAAACGTTCTTTGGAACTAAATGTCTTTCACAAGGATACACAGATGCAACAGACCCAGGTTGGCCTGGGCGGGAGCATTCGTATGCATGTATGTATGTATGCATGTATGTATGTATGTATGTATGTATGTATGTATGTATGTATGTATGTATGTATGTATGTATGTGTGTATGTATGTATGTATGTATGTATGTATGTATGTGTGTATGTATGTATGATCATATTTGACTGAGTAGACGTTTCATGCAGACAAGAATTGGAATATTGAAAAGAGAATTTTTAATAGGAATTAAATGTATGAAAAACCTCTTTCAGCAGCACCTACTTTAGAATCCTCTAAGACACTGGATGCTCTTTTAGCAACATCATTGCTATGGATGTTAGGCGATAAAGGATACAATTTTGAGCAACAATGTTGTTGGTGGTTTAGTGCCGAAACAGTATGTCATTGTTGGATGGACCGTTACACGCCACTTGCTGAAATATTAGGCTACACTTTGAGTGTTCGCAATGGTCAAACTAGTAAGCAGCATGTACAATCAGTGGCTGATAGTTTTATCAGTAATGTGTAATCCTCTTCGGACTTAAAAGATCCTTTTTTGGAATGCATCAGACAATGGGAGAGCTAAATTTGGAGACCAGTTATTGGATGTCTTTCTTCTAGTGTCAGGTGCAGATTTTATAGATTAATACCTAGATCTGTACTGAAAACAAAGAAAACTGGCATTCTATTTGTCACGTCCCGTAACGTCCTTTCTGACATTGTTCTTTGAAGATAGATAATTGATAAAGGCGGCAAAGACATGAATTACCCACAAACGTGAAGAGCATGATTTTGCGTGAAGACACTTTCACAACATGCCACTGAATCACCTGTTTATATTCGTGTTGCGATGGCAGTTTTGCAGACAATGGTAGGAACAGATCTTTTGATCCCATTGCTTGATCATAAATGAATGGTCTTCTCGACCGTATTATAGAAGCTGATATTGTTAATGGATGTCTTTTTTATCGTTATAAAAACAAGGATTCAATCAGAGCGATAGAGTGCTAATGAATACAGACTTCGGATCCAGTATGTCAGCCGTATCAAGTTATTACTGGCAGATAAGTTCCATATAAGAGCAATGTTTCTTGGTGTGTCTGCATTTCTCTGCGAGTATGTGCACGAAATTCACACGAAATTCGAGTGTTGTATTCCAATCTTCAGTTGTATTGTCGTATTCCAATCTTTAGCGGAAGTTGTTCTTAGCCGGAGGATTTACGGATGTGAATATTACTATGTGTGTGTGTAACATCCGATGGTACATCAGAAATAAACTTTAATGTACAGAACTTTGTCCCTGTCATGGGGAAGATAGGTGTAACAAGGCACTGTACCGTGTGATATTTGAAGAATCAGATGACGAATATAGGTCTACTTCAGACAGTGCTTAGTTCAGTTATAATTTTTAATTAGTGATAGTGCCACGATGAGATGAAGAACAATGTGATGCAATTTTACATCCTTTATCAGTTCTTATATGCGGTCATGCTTCGTGGCTATCCATTGTCGTGAATTTTCATTGCTTGTAATTTGTTTCGTGTCATTGGCTCTATTTCCAGATCATATCATTGTGCGGTTAGATACTCATCGCAAATTGCTCAAAGATAAACAACACTCTGATAATTAATAGGTTTAAAACATTACCATGTTACGATGTTATGTCTGGATGTCCGTACCATGCAAATGATATTATCAACGACTGACACCATGTTGCTTTTATATACTTGAGCTTTAACTAATTAGACATGTATATTCTCCCGCTTTCGATTGCATCATATGTACCAAACGTTTAAAGTGTCTGCGATTTTTGACAGGAAGTGTCCTTGACAACTGTTGATCTCTGTAAGAAAGAACTAAACATGTAGCACGTAATGTCATTGCAGAATATCAGAAATTATTTTTGCATGTCGACTATTACCAGATTACTGTTAGTGCCCTAAAATTGTTTCCATTGTAGTAACTCAACTTTATTTTTAACTAAGGAAACTTCGGGCCACAAGTTTCCATTTACATATTTAAAATAGACCTTATGCGTGAATCTGTATCAGTACAATATAAACCAATAATAATCGTCCTTGATAGTTGGCAAACGGTATTATGTGCATCATGTGCGTGGATCGGTATAGTATATACGATGTGATATGTAATTTACTTTGCTTTAAAAGGATCTCAGTTTATTAAAGTATTCTCCCATTATTTATGAGTTATTGAAGCGAACAAAAATCACATTTTAAACGTTACAGCAAATCGCATGCAGATATTTTTAAAAAAATTATTCCAATGATAATACCCATAAAAATTCGACGGTTGCTATGAAATAAAAACCGTTGCTGTGATATTTTACGTAAATTCGTACTATTTCAGTAAGAAGAGAGTGCCTGAATAATATGATGCACAGGAATGCTGTTATTTATTAGAAGTATTCATACTTATTCTGAACTGAAAATTACATTGAGTATTATGGATTAATATTATCATAGCTTATGATTACCACATCTATGTTTGATGGGCATACGAAAGGTTTCAAAACGAGTATGATGTGCCTTTGTGTAAGGTGGGGACTTGACTAGTACTTTCATCGTACGTTTAGAATGTTTCATAATTTCATCAGCACCTATTGGAAATATCCCCACACTACTCAGTCATCAGACCAGAGATCCGTAAGTGTCAGCGGAACCAAGAAGTATTGCTGCGCAGATGGATATTAACGAATTTTTCACGTTTAGCTTTTTTCCTAGGACAGAGATCTATCAGCTATGACAACTCCCAACCAAAGTCTAGAATGTTTGTACATGATGATTTTTGGTGAGGCATAAACTGAAAACGCCATAGTAGTTTCCTTTTATCCCAGCATCCTTATCTTGATTTTGTGAACAATTGAATTACAATGTTTTCCTTACAAAAGTTTTCTGGAAGGAAAATCGATAGACCGTGCTGCAGTATCGATCGGTTTGTGTAAGACCTGTTCAGATAGTAGCAATACAGGTGTAGGCGTTTATTTGTAAGTTCATCTTCTTGCAGCACCTAACGGATGAGATTATTGTTTCCATATTGATCACTTTAAGAATATGACGGTTTCAACCCTGCTACCACAAAATGGTTTACTTGCACCTTATCCGCAAACTGCACTGAAATTTTGTTTCAGTCATTTTCAAAGAATTTGAAAAAAGAACAGTGTAAGTGTAGGGGAAGTAAATGTAATATTGTCTTTCATGAGTAAAATTTCTTTAAACAAAATCATCGATATTGTATTTTTGTATTTATTCCTTAAGTTAGCGGAGATAAAGGGATGTCTACGGAGTAAATAATTTCGTGAAATGAAGAAATGAGTATTGTTGATTGGGGTAAAAATAGATATAGCGTCGATGATACAAATTATAGATTAGTTGAAACTATAGAGATGTTAATGAATAGTTGATCATATTAGAAAATAACCAAGTCAAATACCTGTTGAATGCCTTTTCTCAGCATTCCTTGTGTTTTTTATGGAGCATAACGATTCATTTTTCCTTGTATGCAATAATTAAGTAAATGTTTTCATAAAAGGCAAATTAAAAATGAAATCCTATTTCCAGAGTGGATTTTGTGTGCAGGTAGAAGCTTAAATTATATTTGTTCTAGAGGGTCGTTTTGTGAAAACAACATGACAATATCATTGCTCATTGCTACATACACTATTTGGACTACTGAATAATACGAAGTATAAACTGGGCGTTTAATCACTCTTCGTTGTATTAAAGCTTTATCCATTTGCTCTCATTTCAACAATCTTTTTATGTGATATTATCAACTGTTTTCCTTTTTCAGTGATGCAGATATTTTAAGATAGTTCTTTGGCAATGAGGAAAGGAAACACACTGACTTTTCTACCAACTTTTAGTAAACAAATTGCCCATATGTTTTAACCATATCTGATCAGCCCCAAGTAAGTCAGTTATAATTTTCTGAAGTTCCCTTTGACATACATAAGAGAATATCCTTGCAGTCACCTATAAATGGATTGATAAAGTTGCCGAACGCTTCGAAGAATTTGTAACATCCGTTTTAGTGGTTTCTACTTTGGATGACCTGGTGTTGTTATATTTGCCCGTTCAGTATACATGCCGCATGAGCAACACTGTCTTGTATGTTGGGTAGAACACCATCAATAAAAAGAAACATAATTTCTTCTGAATCCTTCTATCCATCAACAATATTCAGAATGGGTTTTATTTGTTTATTTGCTAGATCTACTGCGCTTCTAGGCACACAGGAACTGCTGTCCAACACCAGTTTGTGCTTTCATATACTGAGCAGTGAAATCAAGCGCACATCATATACTTCGCATAATTCTGGTGTCGTAAGCAGATCTAAAGATTTGTCAGAAGTAGGTCAATGTAATTTTCTTTTGTTGCAGGAAGCGTAGAAAAAAGCAGTTTAGCCAGATTATAACAGTTTTCCCCAAGTGGCAGTGTCTGACGTCATCCTTAAACCCAAGGTGTCAATGATGGAAATTTATCAGAGATATGTTGTTGAGAATATTGTTTAGGACTTCCCAATTGGAACATTCAGCCAGTTGTTTCAAGACATTTATTCGGTCTTCATCAAGGATATATTAAACTTTGATACTCTAGATTCAAACACATGTCGAAGGAACCGAAGGTTCAAGTTTTAGCGCATTATACATAACAGATCTGGCATTCGATAGTTTTCTCTAAAATCTTTATGTGCATTACGTATTAAAAGAAAACGGTATTTATTTTCTACATTTTTCTTGAACCGTTCTTGTCACAATGTGGGCAACTTTTATCAGATACATCCAAGGAAATAGTTGCTTCTCCTGTATGAACTGTATGAATTTGGGATGAGCATACAGAACGGCCTCATTAGCACAAACATTAGTCGCATTTCAAAGCGTTTCCTCTGTTTGTTCTTCATTTTATAAGTATGGATTTTGGGATTATAAAACTTCGAATTGTTTTGTTGAGGATGTAAGAAATATTTTTCCGAGCACAGTCATGCGTTCCACGTTTGCATTTGTTACGATGCTTTTGTTCACATGCTGAAAAACTCAATCTCGAAAGTATTATGTAAACTTACTTCTGCATCATCTTTAGCATCCCCTGCCTTTCAAGTATTATCTTTGCGGAATGTGTTATGATAATCTAGTTCTTTAGCAATTTCTTTCAGGAGATTTTCATCCTACTTCGTTTCTGCAGGTTCTTTGATACTTTTGTTTTTGTAATTACCTTTATACTGCTTATAAGAAGGAGCTCAACTACAAACACAGTGGATCCTGATCTGCCGTTGGATAATGTGCCAGAAAATCAGGGTCTATGTTCATTGCATTATTAATTATCCCAAACAAATTGCATAGACCCAGATCTGCCGGCGCTTTATGCAAAGGAAGATCAGGGTCCATGAAGTTGCAGTTAGATCGACTTATAAGCAAGTACATATTGTTTTTCAATGGACTATAATATCTATTTCATTCATCGAAATTCATAGTTAGAACTGTGCCATTTTGGCTATTTTATTGTCAATCTGACTACATGTAACACCATACATGAACTGAGACTTTTTACTTATAATTGCTTCCATAGGTATTAGGTCTTGCTCATCTTTGCTTCCATTTGTGACAGTCATTCATAGGTGTTTAAAAATGTCATTTTTAAGTCAGTCATGGAGAGCTTTTGTATCTGTCCACATCAATAATTTGTTCTAGTTTTGATGTAAAGGAAACGATGTTGTTCTCAGTAACTTTTCTCTGAAGTATCAAAATAAATATGCATTACTTAATACATATCAGTCTTATTGGATACACACCAGCTATTAAATAAATAACTTTAACGTTCATCTTTTTGGCATCAAAACTTATATATCACATTTTGTTTGGACTTTCATTATATTTTTCAAATAATACCCAAGTTGATGCAGAAATGGTGTATATGTTTAAATGGAGTATTAAATAATCAGCTCACCCCAGTATTGTCTAATGCTGTTGAGAATGGCACGTCTTATTCACCTATATCTTCACTTTGTACTTTTGTTGTTATTTGGTTTCATTTAACACGTCATTATCTTTTTCTTACATTATAATCACACAAATATACAAGACCCTAAAATGCCTTCAAAATTACCGATTTTATTCTTGGATTTTCTATGGTTTTTGAACAAGTTTGGGTCCGTTCAAATGCTTCCTGAAAGGTAACTATCAACAGAACGTTTGCGCACTGAATTCAAATTTAGACTTTACTTCGTGTACTCAAAACCTACAAAAAAAGTTATTATTATAGAAATTTAAGTAAAAAATTTTAGGCACTCTTATGAATTAAGGTTTTGTTTGTGAGACTTTATCTTTAGAGCTCACTTTTGTATCATCAAGGCATTGGTTTGTTTTTGTAACTTGTAGTTTTGATATTCAAAGCAGAAAATTGAGTCCCTTAGCTACATCGGAATCATATCTGTTAATTTTTAGGAAACTTTTTGTACCTTGTGTGATTGTTATCCTTTTAGCAAGTGCATGTTTTTTTTTTTTTTTTTTTTTTTTTTTTTTTTTTTATATTATGTATTCCTCGATAATTCTAGTTGTTCACCCGGTAAAAGTCTGTGTAATTTTCTCTTATGTGGTGTGGAGTACCGTAACTACGACGTCTTACTGCTGTCATTGTAACCTTAACACGGGCCAGTACCTATGGATCGCCGACCAATAGTATCACTGACAAAAGTGTCAACCATCACGTGGTTACAGTCGCGCTTATCTGACATTCAGGCCTAATGTACATCACATACCCGAGTGCCACTATAGATCATGTACAGATTTAAGTTGTTATAACTTAAACAATATTCATTAGTATGCACTCCAACTTTTAGCATCAATTCAGAAGGGGTAAGTGTCAAACACTTTAATTTTGTTTAATTATGCATCACGCTAATGAGTAGGGCGTGGCTATCTTGCTTTTGCAATATATCAGTTTATTCGTCAAGGTTGGATTTCTTCGACAATATATAATGCTCCTGCCAAATAAAGACAGAAAGTTTATTCATTAGACAAATCGTTAACAGTACGGTATATGAAAAACAATAACAAGCGAGATAAGTAAAGATAATAAACATACAGTGTTTACTTAGATACAGATGTAGTTCAGATACGTGCTATATTATATTATGGTACGTACCTGAAGATGTTTGTCAGGAAATCAATGACACCTTACAATCAGAAGCCGGTGAGAGGGTAGAGTGGGGTGCTTACTGTAGATTGAGTTGGACATGTGAGGTTGATTTTTCAACACATAAACCGACCTCGTGGACGCCAAATTATTTTTTTGTCTAGACAGTCCACTCTTTGAAAAGGAATATAGTCATCAATTTTATGCTTTCTAGCCAGGGCCGGCGCCAGACCCGGCCAAACTATCTGGCGCCCTAGGCAAGGTTAGATTCTTTCGCAGGAAAAAAAAGATACCAACAACATTAAAGGTTAAAATATTAAAATATATGAAGAGAAAAATCAAATAATGTGTACTTCATATTTATGCTGAAGTAGCTATTTGTCAAAATATTTACAAGATATCTAAATGTACGACTGTATTTCTACGACTAAAACCTTTATTAATATGAGTGGCCAAATTCTTTAAAATTCTGGTATTCTAGGTATTCATAAGTTCATTTAATATGTTATTGTGACAACTGTCAGGTCTAATGGGGGATTAGTTCTCGTCGCTTCCCTTGTCAGAAACCGGCGTTTTATTACCACATCTTAAACCACAGTCTAGGTTTAAAATGCCCCGTCTTCCACTGTCCTGTAGTGATCTTTGGTTATTTTTATGTAAAGTGTTAGTATGTGTTGCCCTGGTTACGGTTGGCTGCATGTTACGTTTCCTTTTTGATATAGATAATCTCGACCCATGAGCATATTAGTGCGAGTTTATTGAGTCACATCATTTCTCGTACAAGACTGGTATTCAGGTATGTTGGTGAATTTCTCGTTAATGACTGGCGTCTACGAACATGTGCTAGTACATTCAAGCGAAACATGGAATGAATTCCTGGCACAGGTAATCTATTTTTAGATCGCGGGTTGGTGTAGTATTGGTGTCAGATCTAGAGGAAACATCCACTTGTTTCCCGATAGGCATATTGGCAATATGTCGATGTTTAACTGTTTGCTTTGATGCAGTATTGATATCTTGCCAATCGTAATCTACAAGTTCTCTTAAAATTTCTTGCTGCTAATGCTGCTTTTCTGGTGTACTTCTCGCCATTTCGTCACCAGTCGTATGCTTGTAATCACTGAACTCGCTGACCTCACGGTCATGGGTAGCAATGTATATTTTTTTTAAAAAGTGTTATGTATATTTGATTTAATTATATCTGATTTAATATATATTTATTGAAATTTAATTGTTTGTTAGTTTTAAAAAGTTATTTTCATTACATGATATTGTAATGTAAATTTATTCACTTGATATATTTTTTTAGAAAATAGTTTGACCTTGACTGTTAGTTTATAAACACCAGGTGTTGATCTAAATTCTGACCGTTTTTTCTGAATTTGTAGCAACCTTCGTGAACAAGTTCTATTTTATTTTAAAATGATTGGTTGTTTCCAAGGTCATGATGGGACCTTGTCTTTAAGATATAAACATTTTTTTTTATTATTTTTATTTCTTAGAGTAAAAATGATTGGTTTTCGTCATGGTCACACTGGGTAAACGTGATCCGTAACAAGTATTTGCTTCTATAAACTACCAGAAGATGATCACGTGACCCTATTTTACATTTTAGAAAGCCCATATAACCCATGTTTTGGAGAATTAATCTCAATATAAGTTGGGCCGTTAAAGTGTCCGTTGTATGTTGTGCTGTTTGGAGTTATTTCAAGTTACTTGGTTTGGAATTATTTCAAATTACTTGGATTCAAAAGGATTAATTCTGTTATTTTTTCTGGAAAATACATGTGCTTATGTGATATTGTGGAACAATGAGTCTTTTTTGTAAAAAAAATTGTATTCAGCTATCAGAAACCGGTGATAATTCTTATTTCTATAAGGAACTGTAGACTTCAACACTACAGATTGTAGCATACGTCACCGTCTTCCATCTTAGATTCTTCGTCGAGATTCGAATGTGAAATCAGTAGAACATTTTGTTATTAAGACTACTAAAATTTTATTCTCGGATTATTTTTTGGATCATTTTTGGGTTTGATTCTATAAAACCGTAAGTTCATATTTTTTGATAATTTTTACAGAATTTTTCCAGGGAAAAAAATTGTTGTATTTTTAAAAGCTTTTTGTTTTCACTCTTTCTTGTGTTACTGTTCATTCGAGCCTAAACAAGTGATATAAGAAAAGAAAATTTTGTTCTTCGTCTTCATCCATTTTTTATTATAATTTTTGATTATATTGCTATACAAGAAAGACTATCCTGTATAATCTAGGTTGTTGTTTCTTGGAATTTTCATATTTTGCTAATGATTTGCTCTTTGCATGCATGCATTTTATAACTGGTCAAGGGGGAAATTGCTCTGCTGGCTTGCCTAATATGCGAGACTATGCACACTGTATGAGAGACTATGCACATTACATGCTCATTCACTGTGCAACTAAATGATGATCTTAAAGCTATACGTGCAGTGCTATAAACTATTTGTGGGCTACGGGTGGCCGAGTGGTCGAAGGTGCTCGCCTGTCAGATCAATGCCATCTCACCTCTATCCGCGTGGATTCTGGTCTCGAGCTCGGCCAATGACGGTATGCGAGAAAAAATGCCAGTGGGCTCACGTCGGGTCTGATGATTCTCGCCAGGGTTTTCCCGGGCTCTTCCTACACTAGATAAATTTGACGCCATGTTAGCCTATCATGTACTGCAAAATGGCGTTAAACTCACAACAACAAAAATAAGAGAGAGAGAGAGAGAGAGAGAGAGAGAGATTTACCATGCCTCAAATTAAGGCGAGAATTTATACATTTATTGATAATTCTAGTTTTTCACCCCAGTATAAGTCTGGTTAATATTATATTCCACTGGAAAAGAACTAATATCGTGCTTCCATATGGATGGAGGCGTAAACCGGAAGCAGTGATATCCAGGAAAGAACGGCATTAGCTGTGCTTGGTTTGTTTTTCTTCAAACTTTGTATGGTAACGAAGCATTTGATTTCTGTTTTGAAAAGGTGGGACAGCATTTATCGGATAATTTACGGGTCCGAGTTAGATAAATATTCAGAACACATGTTAATCATAAAATAGAATTTACAAATTTACAGTCAGATGAGGGAAAGCATGTACAGAACCCGAGTTCATGGGAATTGCTTGTATACCAAATTTGCACTGTTGACGAATGGCTGCAATCTTATTAAAATCAGGTCTCCACTGTGGTACGTGAAGATCTGACAACGACCGCTTATGGGTCATATTCTCGTGATCTATGTTATTACCATTCTCGCTCATTTTGTCAGTCAATCAGGTGAAGTCTTATACCTTCGTGTTTGGGAGACTGAGCAGTATGGCTGAAGAGGGTAAATCTGCGCCGAACTATGAGGCGCCGTAACGGACAAAGGCTGGTCTAGTCAGAACGTTGCCGTTGAAATTTTAATGTTATATGTCCAGAATTTCAATTTTACGTGTTGTATCTAAAATGCTTGTCCTTAAAGTTCCATTTTCTAGGTCGAGATTTTAGATTGTATCTGTTGAATTAAACAGTAGTGGTTGAAAGTTATATTTTCTATGTCGAGGGTTTAGATTGTGTCTTTTGAATTACATGGCGGTGGTTGAAATTTCAATGTCATACGCCGAGAATTCCCAATTTACGTATTGGTTCAAAGAATTTATATTGAAAGTTCCATTTCATGTGTTGAGTATTTAGATTTCATCTGGTTGAAAATTCGATGTCCAATGTCGAGTTGTTAGATTGTATCTTCTGAATTACACGGCGGTTGTTGAAATTTTAATGTCATATGTCGAGAGTTTCATTTTAACATGTTGAATCACATTGATTGTGCTGAAAGTTCCATTTCGTATGCTGAGTTTTTAGACTATATCTGTTGAATTACGCAGTGGTGATTAGACATTTTATTGTGCTTGTCAGAATTGTTATTTTTATATGCTGAAATGATGTGTTGGTGTTAAAAGTAACATCACACAATGTCCACATTAACAATTCAAAATAATATCGAGTATTATGATATATCATTCGTATATTAAATTACGAGGCGCCATTACATTTCATGCATTTACAGGTCGAGAATTACTATGAATTTCTTCGCTAGAGGTCGCTCTAGTGAACTGACCGCGTTATTTTTAAACAAGGAGGCTGCTTCTCGTTGCTGTGAAACGCAACAGATGAAATCTAAATACTCGCCATATGAAATGGAACTTTCATTACAAACACTTGCATGCAACGTGCAAATTAGGGATTCTCGACATACGATATTGAAATTTCAACCACCACTGCGTAATTCAAAATATACACTGTAAAACGTCGACAAAGGAAATAGAACTTTAAACCACCACTGTATAATTCAACATATAAGATCTAAAATCTCGATCTAGAAAATGGAACTTTAAAGACATGCAATTTGATCCAACACGTAATATTAGGTTTCTTGACATACGACATCGAAATTTTGTTTGCAACTTTCTCATTGGACCAGCTTTAGTCCGCTACGGCGTCTCATACCAAACGACTTAAATCACTTTCAAATTGCTGATAGCTGCATTTCCACTGGGTAATTCAGGCTGCAAACAAACAGTGACTTCGACTAACCAGATTTAGCGAAACTATCAAAATTAACTTTGATATAAATTAGAGATAATTCTCACACGAATAACTACAAAAGTGTATATATATATATATATATATATATATATATATATATATATATATATATATATATATATATATATATATATATATATATATATATATATATATATATATATATATATATATATATATATATATATATATATATATATATATATATATATATATATATATATATATATATATATAACCTAAAGATGTTACTGGATCATACCATAACCAGCTAATCCCAGATTTTTTTTATACAAGAAGAGAAAATGCAGTGAATTACTCAATGGTAAATCCAGATAAACATAAATATACCATTAGTAAGATTATTTATGTAATCAAGACTGAAAAAGATAGAAAAAAATAAAATGTCCATATCTCCTGATAATACATATATTTATTAAATTTTGATTAAACTAATATTATCATGGCCACTTTTTATTGGCTAGGACAATGACGTCACTTGTCTAGATGATTCCGATATTTCCCTCCTAATCTTACCGAGTAGATCCGATTGCTCCACATTCTCGAGTGATCATCGGTAAGAATTTATTTTTCACATAGTTTGCACTTTTTTATATATGATAAAATATAAAAAATTGTATTAAATTTAGTCATTTACCTCAATATCCAACTGGCCATACAAACTGGCTTTATATTTTTTGGCGCCATTCAGCCATGAAATTAGTTGGCATCTGACCGGATAGCTGGCGACAATTTCGCACGCCAACGCGGTTGTCAAATTGAATTTTGTGACAAATATTCGAGCCAGATCCAACCATTGGAATAATTTAGGATTATATAAACAAATAAAAACAATACGCCATGTTTTAGGTCATTACTAGGGTTTGTAATAGTGTGAAGTACACGTATTCCTTTCTAAGACAGCGAATCAATCTATGATTTTCAGAACACTGTTGTTTTCTATCTAACTCAACATAATTTCTCAAGTCCACTAAATATTTTCTCGTTGGTTGAGAATTTGTATGTTATGTTTACTTGCTCACTCTGCTCAATGTCTTGCCCGGGTTATGGCATCCCATTCAAAGTTTCCTTGCCGATGATATCAATGCTGTAGCCAGTAAATTGTGGGCTTCATTATCAACATTTATTATGTTTATCAAAAGGCTATCTAATATCACTATGATGTCTTTCACAGTATTAGCTATATATAGTATAAACATAATCATTCCGCTTGTTGGTCCCTAATATAATTCCGGTATACCGTGGTAAAAACTGGAAGTATTCCCGTAAATGTTTAAAAGCCATTTGCAGAGTTTTATGTCGCAAGGGACAATGAAGTAACACAAAACTTTGCATGTTAACCATTCAGGCTTAAGTCATATTACTATATAATGATTAAAACGTACCTGCTTGCGCATCATATTGGATGAAGTCGTCCAAAATCTCATGAGATGGACATGAATTTTATTATGTCTGTGTCTCAGAAGCTTATAATATCCGAAAACAATGGAGATATACTTTAACAATGGAGAGATACTCATCACTTCGGAGTTTAAAAACTGTAATTGTTGTGCACAAGATAATGAAGTGAACTATATCTCTTTGTTTTATACCTGTCATAGATTTTCATACAGACATCAGTTTTATGTTTGTACAGCGAAGTGAATAAAAAAGTGTTCAAAAGCAAACTAAAGCTTGTAACCACATGTTATATTCTTTGTTTACTCAGAAGTGTATGCAACTCCTACCATGTTTTCCTTTTTTTTAAACCTAAACATCTGAGGGCCTAAACCTCTGAGTACCTAAACCTTAGAGAACCTTAACTAAACTTAGGTGTGGGTGTTTGTACGCATGCAGCCAGTCATCACTTAGAAATAGCGAAAAACGCTGTTGGAAATATTGCAAAATTCTGCAATCTCAAATCACCACTTTGTAAAAGACATTTAATAAGTTGCATAGGTAACTATTTTTGTTTGACGTTGCCATTTCACAATTGGCTACCTCATAGCTTATGCCTTATTTCAGATACAATTGATACTCGATAAAATGCGTTACTGCGAAGTGTAGTTAGAAAGAATATTTGAAGGTGATGATTGCAATGAAGGTGAAGCCGTTAATGTGCCATATCGGCACAGAAAAACTAGAACTTTGGAACAAAGGATGGTTTTATGTCTGTTTTAAAAAGCAAGATAAAGAAAATTGTTGAACTATTTGTCAAACGTATTACACAGAAATACGGTGTAATAAATACCGGTGATGTGCCAAAGGCAGGAAATGTCCAGCACCGTGATAAATACAACTGTACGACCCAAAGCATCGACACTTCAACAACGAAGAACGAAGCTGCATGAGGGAGAAGACGTATAGTGTCCCACGCGTATACCCTACACTGCCAATAGATAAGGGGGCTATTTCTGTGGTAATGGGTATACTTTTAGACTGCTAACAATTAACACGCCATTAAAATATAAGTTGGTCATTGAAATCGAACACTTTAGAAGTGTTAGAATGAAATACTAGAAAACAGATCAAGTTTTAAATTGGAGGTGGAATGGACCTGTGACAATACAATTAATCATGAATTATTTGAATCATCCGGAGTACAACATGTAAAAGAGATGCAAATTCAGTGAGAAAATAAACAATATACAAAGCCAAGATATTGAATAATCGAAGAAATACAAAATTAGAAGAGGAAAGAAATTTTAGGAGTAGGAGCACGGAAGTGAACATCTGTTGAAAATTTATGGGGTTCTACTGCATACATTTCAAAAATTTTACTTTGCCTTCCTTTTCAGTTTGATTCGAATGTCAAAAAATTCAAATTGATCTTGTGTTCAACCTAGAAAGGCTAAAAATTGCATTTAAAGATGACAAAACTTCGACGTACGTGGAGCTTTCGCCGTCTAAAAATAGTTTGTTTACGCTTAGATAATCACATGACAACTCAAAAAGTGTTAATCTATGGTGTCAACGATATGAGAATAGATGCTTACGCGTTCATATTAATTTGTGTGATAATAAAAGACTATGTACTGCTGTCGCCGATGGGATGTAATAGTTATAATACATAGTAATGCACACTCCTTGAAGTAAAGCAGTTTTTATAGGCAGTTTTAGAGCAGTGAATAAAGAGCAAGTAATTTGTTGTCTAATGGGATCATGGAGTAATCTCAAAGTGTTACCGATTGAAACTTTACGTTATAATCTCTCTCTCTCTCTCTCTCTCTCTCTCTCTCTCTGGTTATTTATATGGCAAACACACACACTCACAAAACACACATATTCATCCATAGTGCAAGTTTAATGTAAAAAAAATGAATGTATGTATATAGGAGTTTTATTATAAACAAGTAAGAACAATGGATCCACCGACACAGATGGACAAAGTAAATCCTATATACTGCGAACTTAATAGCATGATATTATCAACGGAAATATTTTGAACAGGTCGTAACTCTTGACTCCTTCCCAACGTAATGATGTCAAAATTTTGTAGATTTTTTATTTGTGTTATAAATTTTGGCGGTTAGAGAAAGTTAATCCCGATTGGCTTGACGAAATCAATGTTTTAAACAATATTCCTTAGTCAGTCCAAGTTTTTCTGCCAAAAGAGAAGTCTGAGTGACTCTGAAGAAATTAGTAAGTAACTTTTCTTGTTAAATAAATAGTCCAGGGGGCGGGGGTCTGGAATAGTTTGAGAGACAGAGGCTGCATAGAAAGAACAAGTCCAGAAAAGGCAGAAAGGTGTTATCTCAATCACATACAATCTGTTACTGCATACAATTTTGTAATTATTTCTTGAATTTATTCGTTTAAGATTCGTACATTAATTTTCCGTGACTTCGGAAACTAATGGTTTTCATGCTTTTGTTATGTGACTTGTGTATTATATTAATTTGCTTGAACTACCTCGTTCAGATGTAATAAAAATCATGTATTGTGGGAATTGTCATGCATTACCCTGATACGAACTGTTTGAATAAATTTATTTGTCGTAAGTTATTTGTAGCATGTATGCTAAGAAGTGATTTTACTATGCATATGTCAACGAATTGCTCTTTAGCAAGTAATGTAGTTAAGACAAGATGTGAACTCCATTAATTCGTTTGTGTAATTAAATTGTGAATTCTCTTAACCAAGGAAAATCAGAGGGTGTCGACCAACATCGTTCAGTTTGTGATTTACAGCCCACAGGGGCGCAGTACTATTTACCAAGAGATTTAGTTATGTAATGGTTTCAGTTAGGAATGCGAGTAGCCGCTAGAAAGAAGAAAAAAAAAACCCACATTAATTTATGATAACAGGGTTGTATGTATCAATAACAAGTTACGAATTGACTATGATTAGGTTAGTTCTGTGGAATTACGATAAGACAATATCTGGCGTAAAAAGAGTGGGAATGTTGTTCGATCTCGGAAGGAACAAAGACTGACAAATATTTAGGTTGGGTATTATATTTTATCTGAAAGAAAAAAATAGCTCCATACCTGTGCACCCAGTTGTGGGAAAAGACTGCAACCAATTTACGGTTGAGGACCGGAAGAGGTTGGAGAGAGAGAGAAAAATAAAAGAAATACGGCAACGCTGACCTGTCACGCACAATGATTTGGAAAACCCCAGAACAATCAGGTTATGCTGACATGCCGGCAATTCGAGTTAGATCATTCACTCGCTTCTATGATGAAATTTGTTTTTTCGGTATAATAGAAAGGCTAATTGTATTTCGCATAAATTTTTTAATTCTGTTTCTAAGAGAATATTATCATCCAAATATTATGTTCTAATTGATTAATTTGTATTATTTTCATACGGTAGCTTGCATTGTTCTGTTTTATATCTTTGCTCAAATCTATGTTATTCCATCCATTAATTTATATTTCATGTTATTAACTACTCGATCCGGGCATTAATTAACACCGTTGTCGATCATCTCCTAGATGACGATAACCAAAACACGGTAGAGCTGGGGAGTCATATGACATATCATATCTCCCTCCACTCTGAAATAATATTTGAAAAATTCTGCAGGTTAAACTTAGTTCAGAGATATTTTTTTACTGGCTGCATTAAACTCAAACACGGTCCATTTAATTTTCGTGGGTTGCGTTGGGTGGGAGGTTGGAATATTTCAACCCCTCAAACTACACATTTCCAGCTTTCAGATAGCTTATAAAATTCTGACTCTAATTTGTGGAGAAAGGACATGTTAAATCCAATTATATAAATTGAAAATCATGAACTTTCTTAATGTAATAGTGAAACAATGTATATCTTGTTTGAATAAATCCACGGTTTTCCCTCCCCGTTGCAAAACTAGTTAGTCGTTATGGAGGCTAAACGAAACAACATCAGCTAAAAACATATCACATTAAACCTTTCTTGAAAGTTTGACAACGATAAATGAAGCGGTTTTGACGAAGGTGGGAAAATTGTTTCTCACCTGGCTCTCATGGGGACCAAGATACACATATTTGTTTGTATATTAAAACGTAATAAATATTTCCTTGATTACTTTGATTAACATGTTACCAGTCTACGTTTGGGGAAGATCTGAAAACATGTATTTTTTACATGGTTGCTATGGAGTTTTAATGGTTACTATGGAAGCTGCCCAAAACAGGACTTGCCTAAATATACTCCTGGAATGTTTAAATAAAATTTTTATATTATTATTACGGGAACTAATATTTTGTCATTTCATACGTCAATGCAGAACAAATGATAAATGAATAATGTCTGACACTGTATGTGCCATGACTCATTCTATAAAATCCAGCGGCTCGAACACGCCTCATATTCTAAACCTATTTCACAAATATGTTCAAGTGAAGAATTTTTTGCTACCAAAGTTTATGTCATATTGAAATTAATGGATAGCTATCTTAAGCAAGAAATTTTCAGAAAAAGCAGCATGTTCACATTATCTTCCTTTTTATACGTCAGTAACCTATATTGCAATAGCTGAATGCACAGAAAATGTATGAAGATGTCCATAACAAAGGTGGCTGAGATGCAGATACTCAAATAACCCACTATTTCACATTAGTGTCTTATTGGTTGATGGCAAAAGCATTATGAAAACTCCGCTCAATACCTGCAACTTTTATCTTGAAGATTGCACTAAGACAATGAATCACAACCTCGAGGCTTTAAGTAACACGAGTACCACACAGCACATTGTAGGCTCATTTCGTGCCCTTCTTCCTACCAATATCCTTGATCTTTGAGCCAAAGCCTTCCAGCAGCATCATTAAGTGTGGAACTGGATACAATTGCATCAAAATATATGAAATAGTTAAAAAAGTGACAGCCAAGATGAGGAAACAGGCTACCGACTTCCTTTGTTGTTGACCTTAACCATTGGGACAGAGGATATGACTGAATACATGAGACACTATGAAGTCTAGATATCCAGCAGGCTAAATTTGTATGACCTTCATTGGTCAAATATTATACCTGTACATTAAAAGAGGCTGCTGATTTACATATTCCCTTGCTATGACGTTAAGCTTGAAACATAAATCATGGCTATAATATCAATCATAGTTATGATATCAAACATGGTTATGATATCAATAATGGCTATGCTATCTCTAATTATGATATATAACTAATTCAAGTTTCATTAAAATATGTTCAGTAGTTTAAATGTTATTCTCCAGAAAATGCACACAGTCAAACATTATCATTTGCCTGAGACGGAAACGTTCAATTGTATTCTCTTCGGCATGCCAAGAAATAAATACTGGTCCATCATGATCGGATCTTCTCTTGTTCTTCTGCTATTAACTTCTCGAGTATTGTATGATATTGCGGTCATGCTATGTATGTATTTACCAACACCTAATATTCTGTCAAGTCTTATGACACTACTTATTTCGGCAGTGCGGCTCCTTTTCATATCTGTCAATTGGCCATCGGACTAGCAAGGTGCTTTTTTTAAGTGAATAAAGGACTGAATATAATGATTCAATTAAATCTAACGTCACTTCTGCCTGCTCACTGTTAAGTTTTGATTGGTATACATATAACTGTGATTTCTCTCATCGTTTTGCGGTACACTTTGTCATTAATTTGCCTTTCGAATCGAAGCACACGAGGACTACTACCTTTTCGTATCTTTGTGACGACAGAACTTGCCGATGAATTTCCTTTATTGATAAGGTATGCATTATTCAAAACAACTAGATCCGCCCGTATATAAGCCTGTCTTTTAATTTCCTTTGGGAGGACTGGCTTTCGCTTGCTATCCACAATATTCTACAATACAATCCACGGTTGTCTTAAATATCTACTAGTAATTGCTGAAGATTGTCACGCTCTTTTTTCTTTTCTCGTTTTATTTCAGTTTATAATAGTGTATTCGTGTTTTTACTATTTCTGTCAGTTGTGGTTCAATAGGTATTTATTCCTTTGACTTTCATTCTTGTGTTAGATTGTGGTGAATTATGGTAGATTGAAGTAAATCATATTGCCACTGCATAATGAAACCCATTTATGAATTGGCATAACCGACATTACAAGTCGGTTGTGGAATTTCCACTCTTACCTGTATAAGAATGTGGTAGATTGTGGTATTTTCGTAGTCGATTGTGGTAGATTGTAGTATTTTCATAGTCGATTGTGGTAAATTGTGGTATTTTCATAGTCGATTGTGGTAAATTGTGGTATTTTCGTAGTCGATTGTGGTGTATGTATATATATATATATATATATATATATATATATATATATATATATATATATATATATATATATATATATATATATAGTTAACATCTGGAAATTTAACTTCGATTATGTATGCAAGTCGAAATGTATTTTATAGGGCAGAAAGTTGTGTGTTTACAAGGACAACATTCATTTTGAGTTTCCTGCAGAACGTTGTGCTTTTGAAAGGGCAACACTTCTTTTGAGTTTTCTGGAATTGTATAGTTTTTCATATAATGGGGAAGTACTCCTTTAACAGCAATATATACATATTAGAAACAAAAATTAAACAACAGGTGTCTATTCCTTCGGCACAACTAGTCTGTATCTGAAGTACTTTAACAAAAATGGAAAGTTATTCACTCGCTCTTCAGAGGAAAGGCCTCCTCAAGAATCCAGTTAAAAACAGAATCAGTCAACTGTCAATTTCATTGCAGACCATAGCTTTTATTGCTAATTGCCACAGTATTTAAGACGAACTTAAAAACAGGATCGATGACAATATTAACAACAAGAATGAAGCAAAACTTTTAATTTCATGTTATTTTGCAATCTCGAAATCTACAAAAGTCCGAGATGGGGATGACTGAAAATGGTGACAACGAAGAAAGTACTGATGCAGAATGTTTGAAACAACTCTAATGCAAAAATCATTCTGAGTATTAATCGCAGTACTTATTATAAATAAAACTATTTCAGTGTTAATGACACGGTCTCATCAGAGCTATAATATCTAAATTTCCTAGAGTCTCTGTCTGATAGAAATGTTGAAAACGGCGACTTTTCATACCTTGTTAATTGTCATTACAACAAATTACAAAGGAGTGAATTTAACAGATTAATATCAGCAAAAAATGACGAACAATAAAGTTATATGTTTTCACAGTATGCCTTTAATATGTTTTCACTTTAAGTAAATTATACAAATATTGCGTGCACTGGACTTAGGTAACAAATTATCAGAGATGACCTTATGATTTCTTATCACCTTTAAATAGCAAGAGAAAAATAGGGGAGAAATATATTATATTAGGTTACACAATCAGCAGTGAGTTAATCTTCAATACGATATCCGTATTACTAATTTCGTGATCTTGTTAAATTAACTGCAGTATCATGGCAGATGAAGATATGTGGATGCCTGATCCAAATAGAACAAACAGGACTGCATAAGGTGCAGAGAGTTAAAGTTTTAGAAAGTTACGACCAAGATGAGTTATGCACAAAACATTTGCAAGAAAATTATTTAGCCTATGGTGAAATATTTAGAATACCAACTGACCTTCATATACATGTACTAATATATCAGCGTCCACTGCATCCCGTGTTCTTTCATATGATTTCATATTTATCATACCACTAGCAAAAGCCTCTGAATTGAAAACGATGGTATCCCAGTCATGCAAAATGAAGAAAAAACAACTACATGCATTTGTTTTCAGTACGATACAATTACTTCGGAACTTACCGGGATTTCCCCGAATTTCTCATAGACTGGTTATACTGGCCGCTATGTATCCTGCGCTAAGAACTGACTTTAAATCCACAACAACCACAACTTCGGAATCAGTTACTGAAAAACATAAATCGAATGTGCTTTTATATGGCTCAGTAATAGACAAAAAGCTCGGTAATTCTAGAAGATCTTCCAATGACAGTTTATTTCCATGATCCAATTAATACAACACTTTTGTAGAAGCCATTAAGCACTTCTTTGATGAACAATAATATCACACTGAATTTAGCAATGCTTAAACTAAAACTGTGCCTTCATGATCATTGTATCTGGCTTGATTTGAGAAGAATACTTGATTATACTTAGCATGGTAGTCATTAAGATCATTCTTGGAGAAAATATTTTAAAATGTTCATAGTTCATGCATTTTGTTGAATACGTGTAAAATACAAATTCCATTTCTCTGGTAAAATGCATCTTTACTGAATTCCCCGAATTAGCCGTAAAAATTAAAGAGTTAGATTGTAAAACCGAAATTCATACTACATTATCTTTTTGGCTAAGACT
Source organism: Sinohyriopsis cumingii (assembly GCA_028554795.2). NCBI lineage: Eukaryota > Metazoa > Mollusca > Bivalvia > Unionida > Unionidae > Sinohyriopsis > Sinohyriopsis cumingii. The sequence goes on from CM068824.1 coordinate 77,583,882, forward strand.
CAGCTTGCTCTTTCGTGTCCTTTTATTACATTATCAACCGATTAGCCAATAATGTGGCAATGTAAAACTTGCACCATCACTGCAAGCACAAATTACGGATTTTGTGCAATATATGTCACAAATTGCAATCAAAACTGACAAGAAGTTTATTTTTTATATATAAATAAATATTGTTTGGTTCTGATGATACCAATGTTGAAAATATCTTCTCCAACAAAGCCATGCCTTCCATCTCTTTAGTCATTAAGTCGACAATATTAAAATTTAATTAACAAAGTCTACTCGTTTTTCACTCTGTTTAGCTTCTCTAGCAAATATAACATATGTTAAGTCCATGCCTCTGTCTATCTACACATTTAAATATTTCATACACGTTTGCTTATGAACTATATTAATTTTCAATGTCCCTAATGTCCTCTATTTCTGCCAGACATGTATCAAACCAACGCCTCTACATAACGTATTTGCATTTTGATGGCATATGAGGATATTTGTGGAATGTTTAAAACTGGTTCCTCGTCATAAAATAAACATGTATTGTACATGTTTTCGATTATATACAAGCCTTGCTGTTTGTAACCTATCAGGCAATTAGTGATCTTACAAGTACGGTTCGATGTTCTGGAAAATTCATACAAGCTTGACTGTTACCACCATGCAATTTATGCTCGTTTACATTATTACAATACAATTAATGAATCTATAAATCTTTACATTTATAGGTCTGTTTAAATTATGTACATTCATTCATTTAAATTTGTTTCTTGTCGTCACTGCATTAAAGATAGTTTTATTATTTTTTTCTAACTGTTTTGGCATTAGCGAATCAAATGATGTATACATTTTTATATGTTTATGACAAAGCGAGAGAAAAAAATAAGAATGTTTGTATTTGTGCGGAAAGATAGCAGAGCAAGTGTATTGTTGTCAGTGCACTGATGAACAATATGAACATAGGACATAAAGTGTAACAAGATAACCGGGTTGGATTTCGGATTTACAACAGAACACTTTTTATGGTGATACAAATACAGTGTTTAATAATGAATGACTTTAATGGGAAAAGAATTATGATTAATAAGTGGTGTATAAGATCCAAATATTGGACAGATTAACGTATATCCGCACGAACCTAGTAATGCAACTAATGAATATGCGAATAAACGACCTTACACAGTACAAGGAAGAAGGTAACTGATCCACAGTGATTTCACACGTCGAAAAGAATGATGTGTTTTACTCAAATAGTAAAAAATGTACTTTACTCGTATAGTAAAATATATTCACTCTAATGGTGAAAAAATGAGGTATTTTGCTCAAATAGTAAAATGATGAAAACAAAGGGACAGATGTCGTACGAAATATCTTTACAATCAAAATATACTAGGTATTTCAACCAACCAACCCCCCCCCAAAAAAAAAATAATTAGCTCACGGCTAAAAGATTACATGTATGGAGTTACACACTCCCGTCACCAGCACACTTGGCTACCAGTCACACTGGTCAATCAAACAGTCAGTATTACATGTAGTCACCGACTATCATTCAGTTCCTTGATCAGTCAAGCAATCAGCACCCAACAATCAGCCAGCAACGCCCGATCACGTGCTACTCGACCAGCAACACTGTTAACTCAGCTCTACGGCTGCTATGGTTCAGCTTTACAGCTGCCATGGTCAGCTTATATGGTTAGTTAAACAGCTGGTACCACGTCGACTCCGATCAGCTAAAATTTTATTAGTCCTAATATTGAAATGCTCTAATGGTTTCAAGTTCGAATCCCGATGAAGAATCCAAGATGGAAGGTGGTGACGTACGCTATATCCTGCATAGTTTGATGGTCTACAGTTCCTTGTATAAACACAATAAATATCACTCCGGTTTTGGAAATTCGAATACAATATTTAAGAAATGTCTTTGTTCAAGAATTCTGTATGAGCACACAAAATATTTCCAGAGAAAAAAAGAATTAATCCTTTAGAATCCAAATAATTTTAATAAACATTAAAATGTAATTCCCAAAATTACACAACAAAAGAAACACCTTTACGTCTCAGTGTTTAGAAGCCCGAACGTGAGATCTCTCTAAGCAATGGTTTAAAACTTGAATATCGTGTAAAACAGATGCCCAGATAAGGGTCACGTGACCATGTTTATATAACGTACTCTCCGCATAGCCCTGACGAGAACCAATCATTTTACTCAAAGAATAAAATAAATAAGTTGTTTACTTCACTAAAATCTATGTACAAGTCGAGGGTCACGTAACCATCACAGCCTCGATCTCAACCTTATTATTCCTACAATAACAATAAATTTAAAAAGTACTTGTTGACGTGACTGTTGCATGTTCTGAATTAAAGTCGGGAACTAGGTCAGCTTTATGTGCTTACAAATATGAAACAGTCAAGGTCAAACTATTTTCTGGAAAAGTATCCAGTTCCTAGTGAACAGAACTATATTATTTTCGCACATACTGAAATTAAAAAATAAAAAGATTTGAAAACTTATAATTAAATTAGATGTAAATAAAATAAAATATTTAACAACCTTAGTGATCCTTGCCAGGGATCTATGTTGCCCAGTGTATGCTATATGCTTGCTACCATTTGTTTTATTAAAACAATTTGTTGTATGGACTGGCTCTATAACCACATTTATGTTTAGATTTGTCTTTAGTTATGAGGATATTTATGTAAGAAAATAATTACAGCTGGGGAGGTCCAGTAATAGCATGTGGCGGTGGCATGTGACTCAATTCTTTTGTTCACACGCTTTCGTGACAGAGGCCACTACCTTCATCCCATGCGTTGAGTCCTTATTTAGTGTGAAAGTGACGTGTGTAGAATAGAAGAGGAAAGTGTAAGTTTGAGACTAAAATATTCAAGAGGAGAAAGAAAAAAGAAAATATTTTTATTGTTGAGTGCGTGTGTGTTGTGCATTTTATACCTCTTGGGTTTCGTAGATTGTATATGCATCCCCATTTTTGTGTTTTCCAAACGTTCTATAATTTGACCTGACCTTTCGGGAGATCCGATACGATCCGTGCTACCTCGCGTGAGCCACGTACCATCATATGCTCCTTAATCAGTAAGGACAATCCCTGTCCCACTGTTTTTGTTCTTTTGTACCTATCGATGGTATTGCTTTTATTAGTTTCTAGAGGTATTCTGTATTTTTATTAGTATGTTATATTATTAGTATTAAATTCAGTATTTATGTTGATAGAGAATATCAAAATTACAGTTGGAAAAACGATGCAGAGATAAACCTCTCGCATCGTGTCCGTTTCTGTTTGTATATCATATAAAATGAATTTATTGTTTTCTTTTAATCGGAATATGTTTTAATAGTATATAATAGGGATACAAGAATATAGTTCCAAAATTACAGTTACAAAAACTATGCAGAGAAGTTCTTTAGGATAAATTCTATAGGAGAGTTTATACCTATCGCGTCGTGTTTGTTTATGTTTATATATCGCCTACTACTCGACCAGCAACGCTGTTCACTTAGCTCTACGGCTGCTATGGTTCAGCTTTACAGCTATTATGGTCAACTTCTATGGTTAGCTGTAAATCTGGTACCACGACGACTCCTATCAGCTCTACAGCTGCGACTCCGATCAGCTCTATATCTGAAGATGTGCAAGTCCTTAAGTAGACCGCTTACTGACAAGACGTTCCGTAATGTGAAGATTTAGTCTTACGGCGAGGCATTTATACACAGACGATGTCGCCCTACATCATATGTGCGTGGAAAGTATTTGGTTCTTCCCATCGAAAGCACTTCGCACGAGTAGCGTACGATGAACCGACTCACTGTTTCGAAATATTGTACAATATACGTAAATCATCCTCGGGTATCGTTGTACACAACAACAACAAAACGAAACCCGAGTAGATGTATTTAAGAAATAAAAGGATTTACACAATTCCGTGACATAAAGTAATTTCTATTTACGTCAATCATTTTGAGATTCATAATATGTTGTCCCTTTCGATCGAGCATTTTTTCTAGACAGGTGTCTTGTAGCTCAAGCTGCTATGGCATAGTGACCTCTGAAAATGAAATATATTAGTTTTAGTTTGTCATAATATTCAGTTGTAAAATTCTTCACTCGAAAACCTAACCTTATTTACACAGTATGCAATAAACAATAAGGTTAGTTCGGAATAATCTCTGTTATAAAATTCGTCGCTAAAATCAGGATGATATAAAGCGATGAAATATATAAATTTAAAGTAATATTAAAATAAGTATGATAATGCAAATAAAGATAATTATCTAAATGTTAAATGTCTTCAGTATATTATATGTTAGGGGATGTTCTGTTCTAAACTTATCGTTCGGTCAGTGGTGAAATGCACGATTATCCGAATGCTAACGGCAACTTGCAGGCCAATACTTGTCGATTCTTCGAAATCGGCTAACAAATGTATAATTTTCTTCAATATGTCATGAATTGAACGAAGTCTATTGAGATGTTATGAAATATGATACATTCTTGATTACAGCTGGCGTAAGGTTTACATTAGGAAATGAAAATAGGAAAACCTAGCAGGATTGGAAATACTAAGGGGTGCGGACTCGTGTCTTCCCTTGTGTTATATTGTTACATCTATGCCCTCTATCCATTGACGGATATCCTTAATTTGATTTGTTGCGAGACCATGTGACACAGAGAGTGCAAAGCGCACGGAATGGCTCATTTATCTGGTACGATCCTTTAATATCTGAAAAAGTCATTATTATTTTAATTCACTAGAAATGATTTTTTTTACTAGTTTAACACTGTCATATCCCTACGCGAGTTTTTTTAATTTAGAAAAAACGACTATAATCTAGAACTATCCATTTGATTTATATTTTATTCCTGTCGTTTTGCTTTTACACGAGAGGAATTGATGTAAAAAGATACCTCTTACAGTGTATGTATCATTTTATTGTTGAATAGGCAATGTACGTGGAGGTTTTATCCTTGCACAGAGCATATAATGATTTTGAATAGGCGACGTACATGGAGGTGTGACCCTTAGAGCATATCATGATTTTGGATAGATAGTGTACATGGAGGCGTGACCCTTAGAGCATATCATGATTTTGGATAAATAGTGTACATGGAGGCGTGACCCTTAGAGGATATCATGATTTTGGATAGATAGTGTACATGGAGGCGTGACCCTTATAGCATATCATGATTTTGGATAGACAGTGTATATGGAGGTGTGACCCTTGAAGCATATCATGATTTTGGATAGACAGTGTATATGGAGGTGTGACCCTTGAAGCATATCATGATTTTGGATAGACAGTGTACATGAAAGTGTGACCCTCAAAGCATATCATGATTTTGGATAGACAGTGTACATGAATGTGTAACCCTTAAAGCAAATCATGATTTTGGATAAGCAGTATATATGGAGGTGTGACCCTTATAGCATATCATGATTTTGGATAGATAGTGTACATGGAGGCGTGACCCTTAGAGCATATCATGATTTTGGATAGGCAGTGTACATAAAGGTGTGACCCTTAGAGCAAATCATTATTTTGGGTAGGCAGTGAACATGAAGGCGTGACCCTTAGAGCATATCATGATTTTGGATAGGCAGTGTACATGAAGTGTGACCCTTAGAGCAAATCATTATTTTGGGTAGGCAGTGGACATGAAGGCGTGACCCTTAGAGCATATCATGATTTTGGATAGACAGTGTATATGGAGGTGTGACCCTTGAAGCATATCATGATTTTGGATAGACAGTGTACATGAAAGTGTGACCCTCAAAACCCTCAAAGCATATCATGATTTTGGATAGACAGTGTACATGAATGTGTGACACTCAAAGCATATCATGATTTTGGATAGACAGTGGACATGAAGGCATGACCCTTAGAGAATATCATGATTTTGGATAGATAGTGTACATGGAGGCGTGACCGTTAGAGCATATCATATTTTGGATAGGCAGTGTACATGAAGGTGTGACCCTTAAAGCATTTCATGATTTTGGATAGGCAGTGTACATGAAGGTGTGACCATTAGAGCAAATCATTATTTTGGGTAGGCAGTGAACATGAAGGCGTGACCCTTAGAGCATATCATGATTTTGGATAGGCAGTGCACATGAAGGTGTGACCCTTAGAGCAAATCATTATTTTGGGTAGGCAGTGATCATGAAGGCATGACCCTTAGAGCATATCATGATTTTGGATAGGCAGTGTACATGAAGGTGTGACCCTTAGAGCAAATCATTATTTTGGGTAGGCAGTGGACATGAAGGCGTGACCCTTAGAACATATCATGATTTTGGATAGACAGTGTATATGGAGGTGTGACCCTTAAAGCATATCATGATTTTGGATAGACAGTATACATGAAAGTGTGACCCTCAAAGCATATCATGATTTTGGATAGACAGTGTACATGAATGTGTAACCCTTAAAGCAAGTCATGATTTTGGATAAGCAGTATATATGGAGGTGTGACCCTTATAGCATATCATGATTTTGGATAGATAGTGTACATGGAGGCGTGACCCTTAGAGCATATCATGATTTTGGATAGGCAGTGTACATGAAGGTGTGACCCTTAGAGCAAATCATTATTTTGGGTAGGCAGTGAACATGAAGGCGTGACCCTTAGAGCATATCATGATTTTGGATAGACAGTGTATATGGAGGTGTGACCCTTGAAGCATATCATGATTTTGGATAGACAGTGTACATGAAAGTGTGACCCTCAAAACCCTCAAAGCATATCATGATTTTGGATAGACAGTGTACATGAATGTGTGACACTCAAAGCATATCATGATTTTGGATAGACAGTGGACATGAAGGCATGACCCTTAGAGAATATCATGATTTTGGATAGATAGTGTACATGGAGGCGTGACCCTTAGAGCATATCATATTTTGGATAGGCAGTGTACATGAAGGTGTGACCCTTAAAGCATATCATGATTTTGGATAGGCAGTGTACATGAAGGTGTGACCCTTAGAGCAAATCATTATTTTGGGTAGGCAGTGAACATGAAGGCGTGACCCTTGGAGCATATCATGATTTTGGATAGGCAGTGTTCATGGAGGTGTGACCCTTAGAGCAAATCGTGATTTGGGATAGGCATTATACATTGCGGTGTGACCGTTACACAGAGCATATCATGATTTTGAATAGACAGTGTACATGGAGGTGTGACCCTTAGAGCAAATCATGATTTTGTACAGGCAATATACATGGATATGTGACCTTTACACAGAGAATATCCTTATTTTAATAGGCAGTGTACATGGAGGTGTAACCCTTAGAGCATATCATTATTTTGTACAGGCATTGTACATGGAGGCGTGACCGTTACAGGAAATCATGATTTTGGATAGGCAGTATTGTTATGTATATTTGATTTAATATATATATATATATATATATATATATATATATATATATATATATATATATATATATATATATATATATATATATATATATAAGTTTTAATATAAGTGCCTGTTTGTAAGTTTAAATTTTCTTTTAAATTGTATTGCATGTCAATGTATTGTAATTTTGCTTCCTAGGAATTTCATATTTTTCAGAAACTTCAGTTTGACCTGAATCTTTTCATAAATACTTGATAATAGAACGCTGTTTCTAATTTTGACTTAGTTTCCGACCTTTATTCAGAAATCACCGAGACAAGTAAACAATTTTCTATTTTTATTTTATTCTCAGAGTAAAATGATTGGATTTTATCAAGGTCATACTGGTAGTACGTGATTTTTTTTATATGTAACCAGTCTCTATTTCGCAATTCTGGGTTTTCCGAAATAGTGCATTTTTTAAATTTAATGATGATGTTTAGAGTGGTATTTCTCAGTTTGGGCTTTTAACTTTGACACTAAAAAAGTGGTTGTTTGTGACTAGTTTGTAGTTACATTTTAGGTTTTATTAAAATTATTTGGATTCTAAAGGATGATTCTTTTTTTTGAAGTACTCGAGTGCTCATACAGAATTCTTGGACAAACACATTTATTTAAGTTTTATTCGAAAATTCAAACACCGGAATATTGTTTGTGGATTTAAAAAGAACTGTAGACACATATGTACAATAAAGGCTACAGTATACGTCATCTCCTTCCGTTATGGATTTTTCGTCGGGACTAGAACGTTAATTCATTAGAACATTAAATTACTAGGACTTCTAAATTTTAATTCATGGACTATTCTTGGATTATTTCTGGATTTTATTCTTAAAACCGTAAGTTCTTATTTTTCATTTTTACAGTGTTTTTCCCGGGAAATAAATTATTTGTTAAATTTTTCAAAGAAAGTTGTTTCACTTTTTCTTTCGTTACTGGTTATTAGAGCCTAAACACGCGACATAAGAGTATACATGAAGGTGATACCCTTACACAGAGCATATAATCATTTTGAATAGCCAGTGTACATGGAGGTGTGACCCTTACAGCAAATCATGATTTTTGATAGCCAGTGTACATGGAGGTGTAACCTTTAGAGCATATCATGATATTGGATAGGCAGTGTTCATGGACGTGTGACCCTTGGAGCAAATCATGATTCTGGATAGGCAGCATACATGGACGTGTGACCCTTACACAGAGCATATCATGATTTTGAATAGGTGACGTACATGGAGGTGTAACCCTTAGAGCATATCATGATTTTGGATAGGCAGTGTACATGGACGTGTGACCCTTTCACAGAGCATATCATGATTTTGGATAGGCAGTGTACATGGACGTGTGACCCTTTTACAGAGCATATCATGATTTTGGATAGGCTGTGTACATGGAGGCTTGACCCTTAACGCATAGCAGTATTTCAGATAGGCATTATACATTGAGGTGTAACCCTTGGAGCAAATCATGATTTTGGATAGGCAGTATACATGGAAATGCGACCCTTGCACAGAGCATATCATGATTCTGAATAGGCAATGTACATGGAGGTGTGACCCTTAGCGCATATCATGATTTTGGATAAGCAGTATATACGGAGGTGTGACCTTTATATCATATCATGATTTTGGATAGATAGTGTTTATGGACGCGTGACCCTTAGAGTATATCATGACTTTGCAAAGGCAGTGTACATGAAGGCGTGACCCTTAGAGCATATCATGACTTTGTATAGGCAGTGTACATGAAGGCGTGACCCTTAGAGCATATCATGACTTTGTATAGGCAGTGTACATGAAGGCGTGACCCTTAGAGCATATCATGCTTTTTGGATAGGCAGTGTACATGGAGATATGATTTTCAGGGCGTATCCTGATTTTGGATAGACAGTGTACATGGAGGTGTGACTCTCAGAGCATATCATGATTTTGAATAGGATGTGTACATGGAGGCGTGAACCTTACAGCATATCATGATTTTTTATAGGCAGCATACATGGAGGTGTGACCCTTAGAGAAAATCATGATTTTGGATAGGCAGTATACGTGGAGGTGTGACCCTTACACAGAGCATATCATGATTCTGAATAGGTAGTGGACATGGAGGTGTTATCCTAAGAGGATATCATGATTTTGGATCGGCAGGGTACATAGAGGCGTGACCCGTAAAGCATATCATGATTTTGGATAGGCGGTGTACATGGAGGTGTGACTCTTAGAGCATATCATGATCTTTGATAGGCAGTGTACATGAATGTGTAACCCTTAGAGCATATCATGATTTTGGATAGGCAGTATATATGGAAGTGTGACCCTTAGAGCATATCATGATTTTGGATAGATAGTGTACATAGAGGTGTGACCCTTAGAGCATATCATGATTTTGGATAGGCAGTATATATGGAGGTGTGAGCCCTAGAGCATATCATGATTTTGGATTGGCAGTGTACAGAGAGGCGTGACCCTTAGAACATATCATGATTTTGGATAGACAGTATATATGGAGGTGTGAGCTCTAAAGCATATCATGATTTTGGATAGGCAGTGTACAGAGAGGCGTGACCCTTAGAGCATATCATGATTGTCAATGAAGCCTCATTGGTAGTGTTTTGCTGAGGTTACTGGGAAGGGATGTAACAATATATGTTGTTAATCGAAGGCATAAGATACTATTTCATTAAAGTTATACAAAGAATTTTATTTATATGTGATTCATCAACTTTATAAGAATGGAAAATGGAGATGGGTTTTGAGCCATCGTTATTACTGATACTGTGAAAATCTTCGAATCGAACATTTTTTAAAGTATTTAGTATCTAAATTTTGAGAGATTGTTCTATATACGCGAAACTTGTTTTATCATTTTCTGTTCCGTCTCGTATAATGAAATGGCTAACATTTTATTTGAGTATAATTTAACTATGTTGATAAACAATTATTTCTGGTGCACTTCCCACCTTGCTTGTCCATTCCTACAGATCCATAACTAAAACATAACTTGTCAGTTAAAATGTAGCGTGTCCAAATGTTTAAATAATATTATTTTTCTCTTTTAACATACAAAATGTATTATCTTCAATGCTTATAAAAAATTAGGAGTTACCAACCATATTTTTCTCTTCCTCGTGTCTCGGGTGGCGGAGTAGTTTAAGGCGCTCGCCTTTATAGACCACTCGCTAGGCCATTATGGGTATATAAGAAAGCTTGCCAGTAGATTCCGGTGGGTCTTCGGGTTTTCACGCATTCTCCCATGTTCTTCTTTCAGCAAAAATACTGGCCGTCCTGTATAGCCTATCATTTGCTAAATAATGGCATTCAACCCACAAAATCAGACCAAAACCAAACCTTCCTCGCTTCTCTTTTTTTTTTTGAGTTTTGGATAATGTTTTTTTTTGTGGTTAATTTCATCATTCTAAGTAGAAGTACAGAAAAATGAGAATAATTATACATTAAAGATACACAAATACCACCAAAAAAATAACCATTGTAATTTTTGGGAAGTATGCGGGTAAGGTGTTAATTAGGGTATTCTGGTTATATGCTTGCACAACTGATAAATTCTACACTGAACCAAGACTAATCCAACTCATCTTTTACGTTGCTAATTTCCGACAGTTATAGGGCTACTTTTAGTTTTTACTCGGACAAGCTGACTCACTCAAACAAACATATGGGCCCTATGCACGATTGAAGTTTACTGTTCTTCTAACAAATCTCAATTATTCTTCTTACCCCCTCCCCATGCAAACCAGACATAAATAAACACGTGGACCATGATGCCCGTCCATTCGAAGCCCAAGTTATGTATTTTATCTCCCTTGTGCTAGTCTGTCAATACTAGCCACCAAACAAATCAATGCATGGTCAAGCCTAACTCACAGTACATGTAAACCAAATAATAGATTTACTTTCGGTGTAAACTTATAAACACAAAGTTCATGCTTTTCAGGCTTATGCTCTCTTCCTTACAAAAAGTGTGCTTGTGTGTCCGTACAGGATCGGCGTTTGGGGGTGGCAAGTGGGGCGACCGCCCCAGGCTCCGGTCTTGGGGGGCCCCGCACTTCAGGCCTAAGGTCGTCCTTATGAGTTTATTAAGCTATATTCTCCGGTAAATTGGAAACGCTGATACAGGCCGCACGTAATGCACGCAAATCGCGAAAGTTGATCTAGTCTAGACATAATCAGTGTTTGCAGTAGCATACCAATCGAGATACCGATACTCTGGTCCCTCGCGGTCATGGTCGTCCCTACACCCCACGTACTCCTAACGCCGCCTCTGTGTCCGTATCTGTTTCAAAATACAAAACTATCCAGTAAGACGTTAAATCTGAATAGACTAATAATATACGGAGATACATGTAAGATACTTTTCTTATCTAATAATAGTAATTACAATGCGGAAGTCAATGAATTTAACTGTTATTTCCGTAGTTTTGATGCATTCATGTAATTTTTAATACGGTTTTTATTGGTTATTATTGATTTTGGCAAACTTTGGTGAAATGTCCAGGTATTAGTTATTTAAGTTTCAACTGGCTCTAAGCTGGCCGTGGACAGGCAGTGTGAAAAGGAACTCGTTCAAGTTCAGACCAAAGCAATTATATCAGCTATACAAGCATAAAAACTATCCTGAACTAGTGGTAGAAACGGATTTCGTAAAAAAAAGGACATGCAACCAAATACAAAATTACGTTCACAACTGAGCTTATAAAGCATGTATAAAAGTCTAGCGCTATAGTATGTATGAATCAGCCATTTTGGACCTTCCTTATACGTACAAAAATTGCCATGATCGGAGCGTTTCCGGAACTGGCTCAGATGCTGCAATTGCAATGGCTTTATGTGTTGATTGCGTGATCTCGCATATCGATTACTTGTAGATGACTGATTTAAAGGAGACTGCCTGTGGATGTATTAAACATTAATATTGCGAAGTGCCCAAAAGCATACTATAGCTGGGAAACTGTCAATAGTACAACGTAACCAGACTCAAAATAAACCTGGCTAGTAACAAATAAAATTAATTCAAAACACCATTGTAATGGTCTTGGATTTTATTGTATCCCACTATACTACTGTTATTGCTTTTATATAAATAGGCTGGTAATAAAAACCAGATTCGTTCCGTATTTTTAATTACGAAGATACATTCTACCTAAAGTTTAATTAAAATGATCGTCATAAATATCCACTTGCTTATCTATCTAACAGCATTTAAACGCCAGAAAACACAATGCATTGCAATTCGCCCTAAATCAAGTGGAATATATCCGCTGACCTAAATCTCAAGTCTCTCTCTCTCTCTCTCTCTCTCTCTCTCTCTCTCTCTCTCTCTCTCTCTCCAAGAGTTATTGTGGATATCACCACCCAAGCAACTCCCTGTCTATCCATCATTCCGTTCAGCTATCTATATGTCTATCTATATACATACATGTCCACCAATACATCTTTTTCTGTGTGTCTGTCCCTGTTTCAGTTTGATTTAAATATTTGTAGGTGTCATGTACGCTTCATTACTTGTGCCAGAACCTACATTATTGATTGGTACTGTAGCTTTCTGCCAGTAAGGCCCATTAATATATTAATATTGAAATAAACGTTCGTGCATACATAGCTGACCATAATTAACAATCTGCTGTATATAAATTTGGATCGATTGTATCATTTTAGAAAATTGCAACAGCTTGTAATATATACTCTCCACCTTTCATCGTCTTCGGAATAGCAATTAAGGTATGGAGTTGCGGTTGGATCAGGCGTTGGGTTCGTGACGAGATGGGTACGGGTTCGATTGCCGCAATTGGTTCAGCCTAGAGTGGCCACCATTGTGGGTTCTTGTGCAAGGCAGTTCGTTCGTTCCCCTGGCCTTGAGCTGATAAAAAGTACATAGTTTTTCCCCGTGCATTTTAGCCATTTGAGCATAGAAATAGTCAACGTTAATTCGTCCGTCTCTACGAAAGCTTGTAAACACTGAATCATCCACATTTTTCATTTAATTTCAAACATAATTTCCTGTGAAGCTTCATCGCAAAAAGGGGCTCTGATGAATTCGGTGATGAGCTAGCCCCTATTAACAAGAATCTCGCGTGACTCAGAGATATGCCCCCCAGAGTCTTATAAAGGACTGTGAAGTTTATTGCTACAGACAGGTGTCGTTAACTTCTTATTTTTCTTCAGTTTGAAAATCACACCCTCGAAACCTTCCAGTTCAGTAGCACCATTTCTGCATAAAGGTAGACATATTTACTTTGTACCATATAATGTATTTGTGCAAATGAAGGCAATGTGTTCTCCTGGTGATTTGTTAAGATTTTCGTGCTGAACAAGAATTAGGTATTATCATTTCATATTTTTTATGGTAGGTCCGAAACATAAACAAAGGTATACAAATTGGTAGATTTACAAGATTTTATTAAACACTCTAACTAACCAATATGCGATTATACCAGATTTCAATCGGAGCAACATGGGATTTTTGGTTCATGCTAGAAAAAGCCTCATATTTATAAAGGCAACTGACAGCCTAATGTTGGGGTTAAAGTTTCTGCCTTCGCCTGGGATACTCGACTCGCATCGGCTCTCGTGCCTATGCTATGGATAATCAAACCAGGGTCTGGTGTGAAACAAAACGAAATCTCGGTGTGCTAGGTGGCGCTGTAAATATTGATTACGGGAGTAGTTAAGTGGAGCACTATACGTACAATGGAAATTAGCATTACGGAGACCCCTGGGTGAATATACGTACAATGGAAATTTAACATGGCGAAAAATCGTGGGTTAATATACGTACAAGGGGAATTAACATGGGAAAAAATTGTGGGCCGATATACGTACAAGGGGAATTTAACATGGGAATAGAGTTTGGGGGTTGTTTAGGGACAAAGGGGAATTGAATATGGGATTTTTTTTTTTTAAATTTTTTTTAAAAAAGGGGTAGGCAATGGAAAGGCTATCTCTTTTCGAGAAATATGGCTGGCCCTGAAAAGGGCCTTTGGGTTTTCTTCTTCTTCTTCTGCTACTAGTTTCTTCTTTTTCTCCACCAAGTTCTTATTTTATCTCCAACACTCTTTCTCTTCTTTTCTTTCTTTTTTTTCTCCTGCTCTTCTTTCTTCTTCTCTTCCTCCTCTTCTTTCTTCCTCTTTTCATTTTCTTCTTCTTTTTCATTTTTTTCATTCCATGCTCTCATCCTTATCCTTTCCTCTTCATCCTCCTTCTCCTCCTTTATTTCTTTCAACAGATCACTGATGATTACCTTCATTTTTCGTAAATTGTTTATCTCCATCTTCACTCGATGGGGACTATAAGAATAGTGATCCTCGTTTAGGTTAACCAACATTTGCTCTATCATTCCTAAATTGTCGAGGATGTTTTGCAATTTTTCCATTTTGTCCATTTGGTTAGAAGCCATCTTCTTTTTTTATTCTTTGCAGAATGGTTTGAACGACGAATGCTGTGGGTTCTTATACGAAAAGCGCGGACGTGAAGGAAAACATCCCCCTACTTTTTCATTTCATATAATAAAACCCTAACTATACTCTCCACATACGCTAAGAAACAATAAACAAAATCCATAATCTACTATCCACACAATCGTACGTGAGCGGTTACAAAACCCAAACTATACTCTCCGCATACGCTAAGAAACAATAAACAAAATCCATAATCTACTATCCACACAATCGTACGTGAGCGGTTACAAAACCCAAACTATACTCTCCACATACGCTAAGAAACAATAAACAAAATCCATAATCTACTATCCACACAATCGTACGTGAGCGGTTACAAAACCCAAACTATACTCTCCACATACGCTAAGAAACAATAAACAAAACCCATATTCTACTATCCACACAATCGTACGTGAGCAGTTACAAACACAAACACACAAACACATACCCTCGCACTATGAAAAAAGAGTTAGTGTTTATAATCACACTACTCTACCTACACACACACACACACACACACACACATTGGCAAATCGATAGTTATTTCTTTTCTAGAGTATTAAAAGGGCTGTTTTTTTTTGAACTCCAGATGCACCTATCTAATGGTTGCACCTTCCTGGCCTGGCGCCACACACGCATCTTCTTCCCCAGTCTCCTTTCACCTTTCTTCTGGGGAGCGCAGAGGGAGGATGATTCGCTTCAACACCCCAATCCTCTGTCTCGGGAATATTGTACGACATCCTCTCTTCTAGTTTCTTTTCCTCCTCTTCCCTCTGTCTTCTCTCCTCCTCTTCGTTCTTCATTCTTTCCTCTTCTACTATAGCCTCCGCGGCCAGTTCATTTAACAGGCGCCTGACATATTCCAGATGTATCTGGAGTTCCAGAAGTTTGCTTATTCTGCTATTCATACTTGTGTTGAACAATCAACAAGGGTAGCTAGACTGCCCAGCGAGTTTCAATTTATAGTGAAAGCGCGGACGTGATGGAAAACATCCCCCTAAAAACATAAAATTGATCTTACCTAGATCATAACCAAAGAACAACAAAGCGCGGACCTAAAAGAAACACTCACTCACTTTTTTATGCTACCCATCACTATTTTAAAATTTTTTATAAATCACTTCAATAGACTATCCACATACTCAAATCAATCCAATCTAACCCCAAATTTACACCTCAAACACCAAAAAAAAAAGACATCATGTCAATCTACTATCCATACTAACTTACTTAAGCACTTACAAACACAAACACACAAACACATACCCTCACATTTTTAAAAAAGAGTTAGTGTTTATTTTCACACTACTCTACCTACACACATTGGCAAATCGATCGTTATTTCTTTTCTAGAGTATTGGGTAGCCCTGAAAAGGGCTGTTTTTTTTGTTTGCTATGGCATTCTTTTTTTAGTTTCTAAGAATGCGATGTCCTCTGAGGATAGACTTTCTGGCGATAGGTCTGCTTCTTCGAAAAGAGAAGAAGAACTCTTTGGTGTCGATCCGACAATCGACAAAGCCTCTGTCAGCTTCAGGTTGCTGCTGCTGTTGTTGTTGTTGTTGCTGCTGTTGCTGCTGTCTCTGAAGTCTGTACTTCTCCGTCCATTCTTCTTTCTCCCTGTTCATTTCTTCTCTGAAGAGCTCTTCTATCAGGTCTTCAGTGATTTTTAACATTCTCACATTCTCTATTTCTTCTGGCTTCGGTATCAGACTGTGTCTGACCCTATGCAAATTCACGTAGGCTTCGTTGAGTTTAGCTAGTTTGGAACACATCTTCTCAGGAGGATGAGTCGACAATGGATGGTTAGACTGGAAACAACCCCGGTTCTTAAAGTCAAAGCGCGGACGTGAAGGAAAACATCCCCCACACGGTTTTCGAGCCGCAACGTTCAGTGTGTGTCATGCGAGGGATAGTAAGAAATGAAAGAGCATCAATCCAACAAAATTATAGCTAAACAAACCACAAAGGCATTTTTTTCAAAACACAACATATTTTATTCAAAAATCACTTAACACTAAACAACAACTCTAACATTTTTAACAATAATCCAACATGATAACATCAAACAATTTTTTTCAAAACACAACATTTTTTATTCAAAAATCACTTAACACTAAACAACAACTCTAACATTTTTAACAATAATCCAACATCATAACATCAAACAATTTTTTTTCAAAACACAACATTTTTTCCACAGTCTCCTCACATTTCATCTTTAAAGTTTCTCCACTAGGTAAAGAGGGATAACAGTCTTCCATGGTTTCTAGTAATCTAGGATGACTTCTCTCAAACTGTTGATTTCTATGGTATTATCGAATTCTGCATACAGGATGACGTTCACCGTTTCATCAGGGTCTCGGTCTTTAAACTGAATTTCCACACGAATCTGGCCGGATTTTATAGGGTGGAAATGTCCCTCGTCGCTGCCTTGGTCTGGAGTGAAATCGAAAGCCCACAAAGCGTAGCCTCCTGCATAATCCTCGTACGTAATACCGTGACTGGTATTGGTTCCTAACTGTCCGGTGGCTTCGTACAGGGACAAGTACGATCTCAAGTAATTCTTCCTGGTAAAGTCAGGTTCGAAAGGTCGGGTACACAAGGTCTTGCCATCGCGACTGACTTCGATTTTGGACACGCCAAAGTGTTGAAAGTAGAAAGGATTTTTTTCGGCAGCTCCGTTGAAGGCTGTATTCTCGACGATACCAACGATCAAACGTTTGGGTAACTGTCCTTGGAACAGATGATCTTCGATCATGGATCGCTGTCCCTTGGGAATGGTGGTTCTCACTTCCACGCGTCGTATGGGATACTTGGCAGTCGTTCTGCTCAACGTCTGACTGATGTCGTTTCCCACTTTAGGTAACACTTCCACACGGCGTACGTAGAGTCTGGCTTCTAGGATTTTGGTTTTGTAACCGTCACTATCAGCCATCAAATGGAAAGCGGCACTGCTACGATTCAGTCTCAGGCGGACATCCACCCCGTTCAGCAAATACTTTTCTTGCAACCACATGTCCAAATGCAAACGATCCATCAGTTCTAAACTTGTGTCGGCTCCCGTGATTCTCTTTCTTCGTTCTACAAATCCATCATTGTTGTCTTTCTTTTCATCAGTTTCCAATATTTCAAACTTGGTAGGTTCGTCAGCTTCCCATACCACACAGGCATTGAGATGAGTGTTCTTGGCATCTATTTCGTACGTCAAGAGATTTTCCAGGTAGGCACGATAAGGGTAAGTATCCATGCTGCTACTGACCAGTTTGTTATTCAAGTACAAGTCCACTCCACTGAACAAGGAATGCATGAAATTGTTGACGGGAGCTACTGCTTCATCGTCTATAGCACCTCCAGTCTTATCTAGAATTTTGACTTTCAGGTACAAGTAACTGCTATTCAGATCAATGTAATCTTCGGGCTGTCCTTTGATTTCAAACTCGATGGGAGCGGAATCGGTCAGTGAGGAGACGGGGTGAAATTCCACCCACTGGGATTCTTGCATCGTCATCATCGTGGGGGGCATGGCAAACAGATCCAGTTCCGTCTTGGAACAAGCGCAAGATTCTCGGTGCATCATTTTTTTTGTCTCTTTTCTCAATAATCGAAAACGTCTAAGTCTCGAACGGTTCTTTTTTTCTTGGCCTTTCTCGCTTGAAGTCTGGTGAAAGGGTGTTTTCTTCGTCGTCTCTTTCTGCCTTGTCCTTGCTGAATGCCTGACTCGGTAGCGTGCAGGGCATTTATAGGTGTTTCTCGTTGGCCTAAAATGTCTTTGCCCGTTTGCAGCAAGACATTTTTGCCTGCCCTCATGAAGGCTTCTTTAGGGTTTTGTTTGTCGATGATGACATTTTGGAGAAATTCTTTGCCTTGCGTCAGTGCCGCATCTTTCAAGGCGTGCAATCCGCGTGTCACCATCGGTTTCAACACCGGGGCCACCGAACGAAAGGCCGATTTTAACATATCTCCTAAGCCGTGTCCTCGCTGTCGAGCAACCCCTCGGTACACTGGATACATGACTTACGAATCGTGAGAAAACCGTTTTCGAAAATGGAGTTTCACCGTGACTTTTCCTTTGGTGAATGGAATATTTTGTCCCAAATCTCCTTTTATAGTAATGTTGACCGTGTCCAAATACGACTTACTGACAGGCAAATAGTGAGGATGTACAAATTCGCGGTGGACGTGGTAAGTGTTTCCACCTTCCTCGTCAGTGTTCGTGGCAGAATCCACTTTGAAAGGAATGACACGCAGTAACGGTACGGAGGTGTGTCCCACCACGTTATACTCCACCACATCGGAGTACACAAACATCAAATTCAGTCCTTGGTTCAGTTCTACCGGGGTACGAAATAACTTGCTAAAAGACTCGTTGTCGTAAACGATGGGTAATTCGCTTTTCTTCATCATGCTCATTCTCAGGTTCATGTCTCCGCCCAACATGTCATACAATTCAGGACAAAATAAAATGGACAGGATTTTACTCCGTTCAAATTTCATCAAGAAGCGACGAGCTGCTTTGTGGTACTCCATGGTGACACTTTTGTTAACATGCTCCAAAGCTTTCAGAAACACGGCATTAAACCTGGAGGCTATGGTGCTGACCAAATGTTGACCACTAAAATAATAGCCTGGGGAAATGAACAAGTGATAGGTGGTGTACTTTTGTGTACGGGTTTTCTTGTCATATTTGACATTGCTATCCATCCACTGTTGCAATTGTTCGTCATGAACTTCCACATCAAAAAAATTTTGATTGGAAAGGACATTGAGGACTTGGGTCGGGTGAATCATTTCTACTAAAGCCACTTCCCAATGGGCTTCGTGATCTAAGGGGATGGCTTGAGGTAATTTGGCCGTGTAACAGCACAACGTGTTCTTGGGAAACACCTCCATGGAACTGTCACTGGGTAAGGTTAAGTAAAATTGGTTTTGGTGACTCATAATTCCAGAGTTCTGTGGCTGTCCGAGGGGTTAGTGGACGTCAGAGGCGTGTCTCCGCCCAAAATGGGGTTCTGGTTGTGGTTGGAGTGGTGACTGGCACTGGCACTGGACACAAGGTTCCCGTGGTTCCCGTTCGAGGTGAATTTCAGGGAGGGATTAGGAA
Source organism: Sinohyriopsis cumingii (assembly GCA_028554795.2). Classification (NCBI taxonomy): domain Eukaryota; kingdom Metazoa; phylum Mollusca; class Bivalvia; order Unionida; family Unionidae; genus Sinohyriopsis; species Sinohyriopsis cumingii. Next base: position 77,603,853 of record CM068824.1, read on the forward strand.
GCAGGTAATCGATGCAACTGCTCAATAAAATGGTCCACAATTGTTTGTCTCCTTGTTGCAAACTCAAATTGGCGATGGCTGCCCCGATGACACAATACACCACGAAGATTTGGCAGAAATAGACGATTTGCGTTTTAGGCACACGTTCTCCACACCACACCCACAAGGGTTGTTTTTGTAAATCTTGCACAGAAGAACTAGGTGAAGGAGGAGTGGTCGACGTAGCTGCGTCTGTGTGAAAAGGCATGATGGTCACTTCTTTTTATAGTCGATGACTTGCGAAGCGTCGATCCAAGAATCAAAACTGGGTGGATATCCTTTCCAACGTACTTTGACTTCTTTGACACGTCGTTTGCCCACTTTACGGGTTCTGCGTTCGAGAATGCTTTCGATGTCGTACACGTCGTCTTCTATTTTGGTGACACGTTGTAACTCGGGCAAATAAAACGTTCCTTTGAGCACTTCTCCGTTCATGTCTTCCAATTTATAGACGGCAGGATGATGGCCATGCACTCGTCCAGTGACGCGAAACAATTCGGTCGTCCAGTTAGGTAAGTAACCTTTGCCGAAAGTGCGTTTGGTTTTGCCAATGCGCACCCAATCTCCTACGGCCAACTCTCCACTTTTCTTGGGGACAGCCCTCGTCGGGGACGTACCAAACAGGCGCTCAAACACCAACACTTCGTTGTCGGGAGTCACGTCTTGCGGGGCACGTCCAATGCTTCGATGGTAAGATTGGTTGTACGCTTGCACCAGGTGCGGTAAGATGTCGATGTACTTCAGAGTGTGGTGATGCGTAAAATATTTCCACATGCGTTCTTTCAAAGTGCGTTGAAAACGTTCCACGATGCTGGCTTTGGTTTCGGGATTCTCGGTGGTAAAAAAATGAATGTCACGTTTCTTTAATTCTTTTTGGAAAGCTTGGTTCAGAAATTCGGTGCCTTTGTCCGTTTGCCATCGAAGAGGGTGACGACCGCTTTGTTTCAGCACTCGTTGCAGGGCTCGCACTAACTCGCTGCTCGATTTGGAAGTCAAGGGTACGACCCAAGCAAATTTGGAAAAGACGTCGATGACACAAAACAAATATTTGTAGCCACGATTGTAGCTGGCCAATTGAGAGACATCGGCTAAATCGGCTTGCCATTGATGATCGATGCCTTCCACTCGGGTGCGACTTCTGGCAAACTTGCGTTGAATGGGTTTGTGTAAAGTGTAGGTAGCTTGTTCTTGTAACCATCGTTGCACTTGAGGTAAACGGAGACTTTTCAGTCGCGTTTTGGCAGCACGATACAATTTTTGAACTCCTGCGTAACCTGCAGGATGGGAGGGATCGTAGTAAATGCTGGCTAAGACTTTTTCCTTTTTTTTGTGTTGGTTGGTGTGTTAATAAGGCACCCACTCTTGGAGGATGCTACTCTTTGTCTCTTGGGGTATTTTCTTGGATTGCAATGCTTTGCGTGTGCGACCGGCAATAGGTGTTGAAGAGGAGGAGGATGTCTGAGCGGGGGATATCGGTTCTTGTTTCACTTCTGTCTTCACTTCTGTCTTCACTTTCTTTTTCTTTTGTGATGAAGAAGGGGTGGTCATCATCTTTTTAATCCATCCAATTCTGGAGGTAGGTGGTGTTGTTAACTTGCGTACTTTTTCTGGTGGAGTTTGAAACCCTTCTTCTTCTTCTTCTTTTCCTTTTTCTGTCTTGGTCACTGGTACTGGTACTGGTACTGGTGATGGTGCTGGACTTTTCATCAAGGTCTTAAAATCTTTCAGAGTGGGTAGAGCTGTTTCGTCTAAAGCTTTCTGGTGAAAGAGTTGCAATCGTTGCAAGAGTTGACCGTACTTTTGCGATTTTTCTGTTTCGGACAAATCTTGGCGATCCATCAAGGACTGCAATTCGTGTTGTAACTGGGACATCTCGCTCAAATGGGGATTGGGAGGTAAATGCGGGGTGTGTTGTTCTTGCCACCGATGGTATTCCATCCATCGTTTGTAAGGCACTAAAGCTAGTTTTCGTCCTTCCATGGGGTTGTCAGGGGTCGATTCTGAGATCTTGGAACTTCCGAGGCCTTTTTATCTTGCTCCCACCAGTCCTTCCAACATGGTTCCCAAGACTCCTTTCAGTATGGGGCCTAACAAGAGAGGTAAAATACCTCCACGTTGCACTAACATCATCTTTTTTTGACGAATGGGAATTTTCTTTTGAACCATTTGGCGAAGAACGTGACGATGTTTGCCTAAGCATTGTTTCTGGTGTTTGGACAAAGGGATCGTGCCTTTCAAAACGTTCAAACAACATTCGCACACGGTATCGATGACCTCTTTGGAGGCTGTTTGAATGAGTTTTTTTCGTAGGGGTGGAGAAGCTTTGGACAGGACAGATAACATGTCCCCATGTTTGGCTAAACGTGGTGGCAGTCCTTTCCTTTTCTTTCCTTGGGGTTTTCTGGAGGGTGACATCTTTGAGTCTTCAGGAGCACCAAAAAACACTGATACCCGACTTGGTCACAGGCCTTTTTTATACTGGAACGCGTCGCCACTGATTGTCTTGACGTCGTATTAGTTTGAGGACAGGCATGACACGTCGTGCAGGGGTACGTAACGGACTAAATCGAGCCAGTTCTTGCTTGGACAAATCCAGTAAACTTTGTAACATGCCCGATCTTTCATGAACTTTGATTTTGGGAGAAGGTACTTTGTGAGCAGCAGCCACTGCCACTAAATTGGAAGGTCCTGCCACTGGGGAAGTTCTTTTGGGGGTCATCAACGGAGAAGTTCTTGGTGTGATCAACGTCTCCAAGTACTCTTCAGTTCTGGGTGTCATTAACGGAGAAGTGGACAAACGTGAAGCTGCCGGCGACGCAGCCACCGCCGTGGCAGGTCGTGGTTTGCGAGTGTAAGGCTGCGTCCTGGCCGAAGTGCCTCTCTTGCGACTAGTTTTCTGTGGACTTTTCTTTTTCTGGGGGCTTCTTTTCTTTTTCCGGGGTGGTGGTGGTGTCTGGTCAGAGGAGGGTCCTGCCACTGGAGAAGTTCTCTTTGGGGACCTGGTCTTTTTCTTCTTGGGGCTTCGTTGGACTTTTGTCTTGGGTATAACTTTGGGGGCATTAGGATCCCATCTTAAGAGTGAGCGAATGATGACCCCTCCTAGAGTACCGCTCCCTCCAGGTTTCAAAATGATTTGTTTTTTGGTTTGAGTGTCGATGCGGGGATCGGCCAGTTGGACCAAAGCGACTTTGTTTCGATCGAAAAAGCGTTTGGTTTGATGAGGAATCTGAATGATTCCTTGGAGTAATTGACGTGCCGTCACCGTGAACCATCGTAAGACTTCTTTGAGACTAGCTTCTAAGACACGAGCTCGTGTTTGTGGATCTTTTTCTCGACTGATGCCATACAAGGCACGAATCAATTTGACGGGAAGATGCGACTGAAGGGACGTCATGTTCGCACTGAGAGTGAGACAGACGAAAAAGGGTCTGAGGTTTTTATAGATTTTTTTATGGGGAGTGAAATGAAGTCGAGGACGGAGACGTGTACAGGACAGGCCCTCCGTCTTGGCACCAGTGGTGAAACAAGTGGGTACGAAATCGCAAATCCTCGGGGGTCGTAGGTTTCAAATCGACGAGTAAATAGGCGTGTGGAGTTTGAGTGGCATCGTCGTACGCCTGAGTCAGCCAAGGCGTTCCTAACTGTTTGGCTAAGACTTGCACTTGCGATTTATCTCGAGGGCTTTTAAACAAGACCACGTAATGCGCATTGAGACTGATGGTGCGATGAGCTTTACTTTGTTGAAACAAATTTTGGGTGATGTAAACGACACTGGCATTACGGTGATGCCCTTTGCGCGTGAACCACAGTTTAATTTCTTCTTCGTCTTCTCCTAACATGTCGTCGAAAATGACCAAATGGGTTAGACGGGAGTCAGAGACGATGCCATCGTCTTCTTTAGGAATGCCTTCCACAAACACGATGGAATCGCCTTGACTTTCTCGCAAGAGGCTGTACGCCGATTGCCACTCTTTGTAACACCACACGATTCGTTGAGGGGGTCGATCGATCAAATGATGTTTATGTTCGATCAAACGTTTGACGAATTCGGTTTTGCCTGAACCGCTAGGTCCAGCAATGAGCATGTTAAAGGGATGGCGAAGATACAAAGCCTCCCAACTGGCACGATCTAAGTGTTCGTCGATGACTTTGACAGTAGAGGAAGAGGGAGCAGAGACAGCAGAGGTAGCCATGGTGTGAGAAATGTCACTTGTGACACGAAAAACAAACAAGACAAGAGTTTATATACTTTTTCAGAACACGTTTATTGAATGTTTCAAACATGAATACGAAAGACAAAAATACATAAAAGCCAAAGGCTTAAGTACAAGAATAAAAGGTACATGATAACCATGAACGTGGAATAAACACAAGTGTCTGTACAACATGTTTTGGGTAAAGTTCTAACCAGTTCTGTAGTAGGGGTAAGGTCACACAAGTGTCCTCCCGAAAGGGTCTTTCAGGCCTGTCCACGACAGTCCTGTCCTGGGTGACGGGTTCTTCTGGCACCGTCACTAACACAGGTTGAAAAGTAACTTTTTTCCTTGAATAACTCTCGTGCATACTGGGACCACCTCTTGTGTCCAAGCCTCAAAACCCTGGTCTCGGTGATGTCCAACATTTGACTCCTAACCAATCTGGTTTCTTCTTCGTCAACGACATGGTAAGTTACTCAATGAACAATGAACTATCGATCTTGCCTAGGGTTCCTTTTTATATACAGACCAATACCGACGTGACCGTACGGTAAGGTGAAGTGATTGGGAAGTCGCACTCGCTTCTGGTATACAATTTGATAGACTTTTTCCAAGGGTCGACTGACGATGTGGTGAGTGGGTAAACGTACAATCTTGTTCGGTTGATAGGTGGTCACTTTAAAGTTTCCATCCTCTCCCGATTGCAAGGCTTCTTTCAATACCCCAAAGTTGACCACTCGACTGGTACGATGATTCAGAGTCAGTCCTTTCACTTTGCACGTCGTGTGCACTTCTCCTTGTTTGTCCCGGTATTCGTAGCCGTAATTTTTGGGACCACCACTGACGAAACTTAGAATCTTGTCGTCGGGATGCTCGTCTGTCCAGGCTCCTAAACGGTCTCCTTCGATGTCAGGGTGCTGTTGAATCGGGTGATGGATGTAAATGCAACTGTCCGTGTCAAAGTACAGGACGCGTTCTTCTAACAGTTCTAAAGCTTCGTACAATTTTAAGCGAGCATGAGCTGTCACGTAAGCCGCAATGATGACATTTCCAAAAGGGTCGTCTTGTACAAAGTCCAGATCTTCTTCGTAATTGACCAAGATCAAATCCTCTCGAACGACGTCCACGTGTTTCATGTATTTGGTTTTGTCGTGAATCATCTGGAAGTAGCGGGAAGGTTCTATTAAATATTCCGTCTTGGGTAAACACGGTCGTTGTGCCATTTTACCCCACAAGCAATTTAACATCACTTTGGCAAACGATCGCCTGCCTTCGTTTTTTTCGATGTGGTCTAAAGAGATGCCTTCTTGTGCGTAGTATTTCTCTTTGAATTGTATTTGGTCTTCGGGAGTGTGACACCAGGAAGGATAGCCGCTGGCTTCTTGTTTCAGTTTCAAAAAGGCATCCACGTAGTCGGCGAAAATGCCTTTCTGAGTAGGGTCACCCTTGTGGTACTGTTGTGTCTTGGGAAAGTGGCAAATTTCGTACACTTCTAACAGTTGGTATCCCATGTCCAGAGCTTTGAACAATTCCACGCTGACCCAGGTTCCCGTCAAGGCACGTTCTTCCTGGCTGTGATGGCAAGGTTGGTCCTGGTTGCACGTTTCGGCACAAGTACGGCACAATGGAAACATCAGTTTGCCTTGACAATGGTGAGGTAAGACGGGATGGTATAGGTTCGTGGGAGGCAAAACTTTACACTTGATCAAGCCTTCGTATTGTCGAATGTTTTTCAGGTCAATGTGTTCCGTCAACAATTGCGGGTGCCCTACAGGAAAGCGACAATATTTGCACACGTAGGGATACAGCGAACACACGTCCAAGTATTTGATTTCTTCTCCTTTCTCTTCGTCGGCTTGGTACAGCAAACAGGTGGCATTGGTCCTTCCTCCGTACAAACTATCCCTCGGGTTCAGCGGGTCCATGAACTGGTAACTTTCCACGAGGCGTTTAAACTCGGGATCGGATTTCAAACGGTGATCGTACTCGTGTTCCCACATTTCCACCACTTGGTATCCTTGCTGTTCTAACTTTAGGCGTCGCTGACAAGTGTCCTGGTACAAGTCTTCCATGGTTCGTTGCAAAAACTGATTTTTAGTGTCACGGTCAGGGTAACAGACGGGACATCCGTGAAATAAGCAACCGTTAAACTCGTACACGATCTTGAGGTTTTCTAAGTCCCAGCCATCTACCGAATACGTTCCGATGGTCTTTTCGCCTCCTCCGTAGCGGGCATGCTGAATCCATTTGTCTTCCTTGTCGCACAAGTAATGTAACCAACGTAGGGCTTTGACCGAGTATTGACGCTTGACATAGTGGGTCGATTGAGGACTGATGACAGCCACGGTGTTTTCAGGCATGAATCGTTGTCGGTACACTAAGGAACACGCTTTGGCAATGGTGCAAGCTTCTTTCAAAGGATCGACCCCTCCGTGTTCCATGAACAGTTCTCGAAATTTTCCACAGCAACGTCGTAAAATGTCCACGTCGGAACGACAATACTTTAACATTTCTTCCTGAAAGTCGAAGGGGTCAGAGGCATGAGCCTGGTACCAAGCGTAGAAAGCTTCTCGTTGTTCGGTACGCATGTTGTCGGGGTCGTAATAGTGAGCCTCAGGTAAATGGGGTAGAACGGCATATTGATTGGCTTCCGTATTGAAAAAGTGTGGAAAGTACCCTTTAGCCATTTCTGTCATTCCAAACGTTTTAGGCATTCGACTCAAAGGCATGGCCAAGTAACTCATCGAATCTTTAAACTGTACTTGTCCCACTTGCATGAAAATGATTTTGGCTCCGTTCAAAATCACTTTAGGACGTTCGGTGCCATGTTCCGTATAGTACCTCAAAAGAAACTGTCCATCGTATCCGGAGAAATTGTGAGCCATCACCGTGGCATGACGATGACAATCTCCGTAACGTTCGATGTCCTCTTGGCTCCACGTCTTGTCGATGGGGTTTAAGACCCATCGGGCAAAATCGGCTAACGTGTTTGGTCCCCGAAAGATTTTTTCACGCCCTCCGGGAATCTTGCTGCAGTGAGGGCAATGACTGAAGATAGGTTCTTGAATGCACTTCTCGCACGCTCGATGAGCCACGCAGAAATTAGGAATGTGAATGCCGGTCTCTTGCATGCATTCGAAATCGAAAAAGATGAAATTGCCTTTCTTCTTGTGACCGTCCTCTTTCTCTGGTGGGGGTTGGTATTTTTGCACGTAACATTGGTGTTCCAAGTCCACGATGTGGTGACAAATGTGACATTTTTTCTTTCCTCGACATACGTGTGCCTTGGCATTGTTGGTAAGTATGCCTCGTCCACACGTAGGGCACAATCTCAGGAGTTGACAAGCACATTTCTTCTGTGAACCTTGTGTTTTCAAATGTTGCTGGTAACAGGCAGGGCTGACAAACGTGCGCAGACAAGTCGAACAAGGCACTGGTTCTTCGCTCAGACAGGGTGGAGAGGCCAAACATCCTGGGCATTTCAATCCACAATGCTTGTGTTGCTCTCGATTGTTATAACCATAATCACATTTCTCACAATAATAACTGTATCCCAGGAATCCGGTGATACTGGTAATGGTATCGAAATGGTCATCGTGATAATAAAGGTGAATGTATTTTCCGTCCTTAAAATCCTGGCCTCGAAACAACAGAGACCCGCGCATTTCTTGAGGGTGCACTTTCAAGGTGTAGCGTGGAGCTAGGGCATCTTGCAATTTTTGCATCTCAGGAATGCCACAGGGTGTGTCTTTGGACAGGCCAGCTTGTTGCAACAGGAGTTCTGCTTCGTTTCGTTGTTTGGCTCGATCGGATCGTTGAATAGTGTTCCAGGTTCTTTTCCATTCTGTCGTGTCGTTCTTGTTGGCATAGGTTCGTCCCACCACGATGGCACGGGCTAAACACATCTGGTCATGAGGATTGTGAATTTGGACAAGACTACGCTTAATGCTGCGAAGCTAGTTCACCAATAACATCTTTTTGCGTCCTGTCCCTTGAGGAAGAGAGACGTGGGCCATTTTCAGTGTGGCTTTACCATCGGTGATGTCAAACTGGTCATTAGATTGTTGTACGTGTTGAATCTTGTCCATGATTTTGGAAGGGGTTAGTTCTGCAGGTCTGCTAAACTCGATCCAAACAGGGGATTTCAAACCGTCGTGATCTATGGATAGTGTCAAGCGATCGTCTTCTTTGGGTTGACATTGTCGCTTGAGTGCGGTGAGCAAAGAATCCCACATCTCGGTGATAAACCCTTCTGCTTTCTCCAAGGGTACGTCGGCCTTGAAATCTTTAAACTTCACCGTGTAGGTGTAAGCCGTGGTTCTAAATTTTCTAGAGGAGCGCTTTTCCGTCTCTCGAATGGAATAGTACTTTTCAGGGTTGACTAAGGGTGGTGAACTTGGTTTAGAGGGTTCGGATTCTGGTTCACTCATGTCCTCTTCAAAATCACTGGCATGAATTTGTGCCAAGATTTCAGCCCTGGTACGAGGCGATAGATCACGTTTCTGCCTCTTACTTTCTTCTTCTTCTTTCTTCTCGAATGAATGGGATCGTTTCATCTTGAGTGCAAAACGTCAAATGACTCAAGTTTAAACACCATAGACTAATTTATAGTCTTGGCAAACCAGCGTATATAAAAAGGGTGTGTCTTGTCCTTTCACTATTCATTTCACTCTCAAACCGAGGAGAACGATGGAAGAGACTACCCAGATGGAACGTTTCGTCAGAGCTTTGCGAGGGGTCATTAGAAAATTCTCTTCAGACCAGCCGACGGACTACTCTCCTTCCTTTCGAGATAAGAGTCAGGATACTTGCTATATCTGTCAGAAGAAAAGGCATTGGTCTTCAGAGTGTCCAGACCGTCAAAAAAGAAAAAAAAAACAGGGGCTAAAAAAGACAAAAGTCAAGATACCTGTTATTATTGTAAAGAAAAAGGACATTGGTCTCCAGATTGCCCAAAAAAGAAACAAGAGGAGTCAGAAGAAAAGAAGGATTCTTCAGAAGAAGAGAGGGATTCTTCGAAAGAAGAGAGGGATTCTTCAGAGGAAGAAAGAAGACAATTCTATTTAAAAGAAGCAAAGAAACAGGAGAAGAAAAGAAGGGAAGAAAATGAGGAAAAAACGGTGAAGAAATTCAAAAAACAGAGAGACTAAACAAGGAGAAAGAAGAAGTCAATGAACTTTTAATTAAAGTGTTGTGTTGTGAATTGGATTGTAAAAAACGGATAAAAGAATACATGAATGATATAAGGTAAGTGTCTTTGAGTTTTGATTTTAAAATAAGAAGCTACACTCACGCACTCATACACAGACACGTACTATAAGGGTAAAATGGGTGGGGTTTATTTTTGAGTTATTGGCAAATTGAAATTGTATTTCTTTTCGAGAAATGTGGGTGGCCCTGAAAAGGGCCTTTTTATTTTGGTGTAGGGGTGAGTTTAACCAATCAACTTTAACTGCCTTAAGCCTTTGCCACGGCCAAGGCCTACTTCTGATGATTGGGTTGAAATCACTAAGGGTGGTACGACAGGCTTAGTCACAGGGTTGGCGTGTTTAGCTCGGGAAGGTCGTATTCTCTTCGGTCGTGATAAAGAAGTCTGATACATTTGTTTCAGACTTCTTAACTCCGCTAAAATGTCCAACAGTACCGTAGCCGTTTGATTTTCACCCTCTTGTTTCTTTGCTGCTACTTCTTCTTGCTGTTGTTGCTGTTGTTTTTTTCTTACCTCTTCTTGTTGCTGTTGCTGTTGCTGTAGGAGAAAAGCTTGTTCCGCTTCCTTTTGTCGTTGCATAAATTTCTCCAATTCTTCTTTCTGTCTCTGTCTAAAATTCTCCACTTGCGATAATGAAGAAGGTAACGAAGGTTCCGGAACAAATTCTTGCGAGGTAAGAAAATCCACAAAATCCCAATGTACCTCTTCTGAAAGTAAGTCCGGGTTCCCTTGGGCAGTCTCCCCTGCTGGTGCACCCCAATGGATCGTTTTCTGAGTTTCCGTCATGTTGAATCACTGTCGCATAGATTGACTGCACACAAGCGCTAACGAATCTATATAGACCACGTGACGTCACAGACTGCTCTCTTCGGATTGGATGCGAGCTGACTGAATTTTGTAACGCGTGTTCGGATTGGTGAATGAATTCAATCCGTTTCAATCCTTCCTGTACCTATAAATAAGCGCAGTTCAGTGCATTGATTCACTTGTTCTCGTCGCTTCAAGATGTGGACCGATGTGCAATCTTCTACGCTTGTGTCTTCCATGATGTTCCGGACGGAATGCTCATGTATGTCCGATCCAAGTGGACCGTTGTCCACAGGACAAACACCAGCCTGTGGATACGTAGGATCTACGTTGAAAGACAAGGATGCCTGAAAAGAGTGCTGATTTACGGACCAACAGTGAGACGTAGCCTAAGGACAAGAAGAAGACCAATGCGGTACCATTTATGTTAATGAATACATTAACATAAACCCAAAGGCCCTTTTCAGGGCCAGCCATATTTCTCGAAAAGAGATAGCCTTTCCATTGCCTACCCCTTTTTTAAAAAAAATTTATAAAAAAAAAAATCCCATATTCAATTCCCCTTTGTCCCTAAACAAACCCTAAACTCTATTCCCATGTTAAATTCCCCTTGTACGTATATCGGCCCACAATTTTTTCCCATGTTAATTCCCCTTGTACGTATATTAACCCACGATTTTTCGCCATGTTAAATTTCCATTGTACGTATATTCACCCAGGGGTCTCCGTAATGCTAATTTCCATTGTACGTATAGTGCCCCACTTAACTACTTACGGGGAAAGAATTGATAAAAAAATTCGAGTATGCCTTTAATGTACAGAAGTACAATTTATATCAGTCTGGAAGAATGTTGTAAGAACAATATATTTGTAAACAAGGCTATCAGCTTTTCAACGTCACGTGCACTGTGACGTCATGATCTTAACAAAGACTGGCCTTTGTCGTATTTACAAATTTAATTACTCCATATTATGGGCTGACGTTTCATAGGGTCCGGGAACCAGGCTAGATGTCAACACTTCTAAAGTGATGAGATTAAAACGTATTTCTTAAATAAACAACCCGCAAGGAGGCATGGTTTTTGCTGGGATTTTTATCTTCCCCAGACTTGCTGCTTGAGTGCTTAGATCCAGTATTGCCTTCACTAACTGATGTTATTAATACCTCTTTCTCATCAGGGGGATTTCTATCATTTTTCAAAACTGCCATTGTAAAGCCTCTGCTGAAAAAACCAACACTAGACCATAACGATTTAAAGAACTACCGCCCAGTTTCTAATCTACCATTCATAAAAAAAAATCTTAGAAAAGGTTGTTCTATCCCAGCTTGTATCTCATCTGAATTCAAACAGTCTTTTTAGCAATGTACAATATGCATATCGCCCTTGCCACAGTACTGAAACTACTCTTCTAAAAGTAGTTAATGACATTCTCTCTGCTTTGGATAGCGGAAAGATTACAGTCCTCGCACTCCTTGATTTGTCTGCAGCATTTGACACAATAGACCCTGATATATTACTTCACCGTCTCCATCATGTAGTTGGCATTCATGATACAGCCTTACTGTGGTTCAAGTCCTACTTCGTCAACAGGACACTAATTGTGTCTGCAAATGGAATACACTCCAGCCCAGTTGATCTAATGGTCTGTTCTTGGACCTGTTCTCTTCATTCTATACACTCAGCCGCTCTCAAGTGCCTCACCAATTGTACGTTGATGACACCCAAATATACAAATCTAGCCATCCAATTGAAGTTGATGCTACCATCCAAGGCGTAGAGAGATACATTTCTGACGTGAAATCATGGATGACATGTAACAAGCTGCAGATGAATGATGATAAAACTGAGGCCATTCGGATCACAACATTACGACTTTCTCATTCACAACCTTTACCTCGAACAATAAATATCAGCAACACCAACATTAAATTCACACAGTCAGTACGAAACCTAGGTATTACTCTGGACAGTACTCTCACATTGCACCAACATGTCATGAACATGTGCAAGGCTGCATATCTTGAACTGAGACGCATCAGCTCCATTCGCAAAAAACTTTCAGTTGATGCCACTAAAACACTTGTGTGTTCATAAGTACTTTCAAGACTGGACTATTGTAACTCAATTCTGTCTGGTTCATCTCAATATCTATTCCAGAAACTTCAAAAAGTTCAAAACACAGCTGCTCGGATCATACTTAGAGTACCACGATCAGAGCTATCCTCCCCGCTGCTCTGTACCCTACACTGTCTATCCATTCGATCCAGAATCAAACACAAAATTTGTTCTCTGTGCTACGTTTCACTGACGGACTCTAGTCCAACATACCTATTCGACCTCACCCATGTGTACACACCAGCAAGATACCTACGCTCCTCTTCTGACAATCGTATACTCATTATTCCAAGTAAGAAAACAAAAGTCATATGGACAGCGTTCTTTTGCATACCAGGGCCCAGCAACGTGGAATGAATTGCCCACTGAACTTAGACACAAAGACACAGTGATCCCATTCAAGAGTGCTCTCAAAACTCACTTACTCCGACTGCAAGAACAAGCTTAAAGACCTAATAATGTTTCCTACCTTAAAAATTCTCAGCATGTTTTTTTGTTTTCTAATTGCATGGTGTTTGTTTTTGTAATCATATTATATATGTTTTTTTTTATGTTATAGGTGTTGTCTAATGATGTTTAGCGCTTAGAGCTTCTTAAGATTAGGCGCTATACAAAGTTCTCAATAGTATTATTATTATTATTATTATTATTATTAGTAGTAGTAGTAGTAGTAGTAGTAATAGTAGTAGTAGTATTGTGATCATATCCCTATGTGCAGGGGTTGATATCATCAAAAAATGACGTCATAAAAAGGTGCAAAATGACTACGCTTGCATGTAATGAACTTGGTCTTACATCATTCTTCCTGATATAAACTGTACTTTTGCTTGCTTTAAATGTGTAATTTAGAATACTGTGAATTTCAGTATTTGCTTTCTCTGCCTTTGTCTGGTCAAGGGCAATGCTCACAGCGCCATCTAGCGCTCCTAATGTAGGGTTTCATCTTTTTTTAAAAAACAATTTATATTATTTGTTTTTACCCTATTCTCAGCCTACCCAGAATGAGTCTGCATAGTAAATTTGCATATACTTGTTAGCAGAAAAGATTGTTTAAACTTCGTTCCCTTGCGGTTTGTTACATTAAGCCCATACGTTTTAATCCCATCATTTTAGAAAGTGTTATTCGCATCACCAATATTATGATGTGAAAGTGTACATGGTGCCAAAATATTTTCCTGACTGATTTTAAGTTTACTTTTCTTTGCCTTAAAAAAGAATTGACAAACTGTTTTCATTCTTAATTTTGTATAATCTTAGTCAACAGTCTATTAACTCTGACGTACACGACAAACATGCCTTTATCTGTCGTAATTGCACAGACGGTGCACATGGACTTTTAAGATATAGACTGCATTTTTAATGTTAGAAAAGCAAGATTAAAGATGTGAGCGGCATCTATCGGTAATAATCAGTTGTGACTAGACTGATCCTTGGATTAATTTTATTCTGATGACGTGAAAGTCTGGTTAAACGAAGCTAATCAATTCGCTTGTACCCGGCCTAAATTAGCATGTCCGTATCAAATATCTCACTGCAACCGGAAAGATGATACAGTTTCGGAGGAGAATAATGATGAGCGTCTTTAAGTCGTACATTTAGAGTTCTGGCTCTTATTCAACCAAACTTCATTCAGAACATCGTCTCTTTCTAATGAGAGCAAAAGAAAACTATTAAAAATTCGCATACATTAAATGAACTCAACTCGAATATACAGCTAAGTTAAATGTGACGGCAAAAATTTCCCGCAATGCATCACTTCCTGTGACACGTTGTTGACCTTGTGAAAGAGACAAGGGTGATACTTTCCAGATTGGTAACTTTTTGGCGCAAGATCAGGCGGCTTGATGTTCGAACAGATTCTTATAAAATGACTGGTGTCGAAATAACACTCGATCACGATTAAAGAATCAGTTAAATACTTGCAGTTTTTAATATTCAAAGTATTTTTTTTTAAACTTTGAAATAAAAACTGACGAAATCATTTGCTTTCAGTAACCTGAAACTATTGTATACGTTGCAATTTGTATCGACGCGTCATCTGTCATTTCTTTCGGCACGTCCTCTGCTTTTTCCATCGCATGCTAGAAAACCTGGTGACTATACGATATGGGATAATATTAAAACTAGAGATAAAGTGTAACATCTATCATAACTGTAAAAGATATGATCACAGTGCAAAGTTGTGTTGCCAGAATAAACACCGCAGGTAAGGATATTTTCATCCTACATTCTATGAAGCAAATTATTTTCAAAAGAAATTTCAAACGAAAAAGTCGAAGAAACTAGTTACATTAATTTTATTAATAGTTCACTGGAGTCGCGCGCGTGTATATGTGCCTGTGTGTACTCTCCGCATTTTATGGAGGCAACCTTTATTTACTCTTTATCAGTTCCTGAGATATTACGCAGCTACACATACGTCGTATAGTTTCTGAATAGGACACTTTAAAACATATTATGATATCTGGTTCATTTCCCTGTTATTCTCATTTTACCTGTACGTTATAACTCAATTTGTAAATCAATTTGTAAATTGTATAATGTCTGATTAAAATAACTCAGCTTGCAAATCATATATAAAGTCTGAATTTTAATCATCATGTCATAAATAAGTAAACGTGTATGTGCTATTTGTATTTATGTCTCCGTTATAGCGCTGTTAGATTTTAGTGATTATTTGATGATCAGAGTCAGTGTAGGGAAGATAGTTTTCTGAAACGAGTAATTAGCCATTTTCATGGAGCATGTCTCGATGTACAGTATTTGCTTTTATGGCAGTATGGATTAGTTGCATGGAATTATGGATTAGTTGCATGGAACTGATGCTTCCAAATTTCTTAACATAAGGAATTCTAGGGATATTCTAAGGTATAAGTAAGTATTTAGTAATTTGAAATAGGAATGATTCTTTGTAATAGGTGTTGGGTTATGTTTCGTTAAACGTGGCTTGATGTATCAATCGTCAGCTTGTAAAAGCTTATTGATGAGTCATACAGTGTGCAGCAAGGGAGCCCATTTAAGTGTAAAATTAGAGTATGGGATGTGTGATCGTTAGTTGATTGGATGAAAGTTATGTGTAGTATTTGTGCGTTTAAGAACCCTTTAATTGACAAAGAGTTATATGATGTCCTAGGAATTAAGGAAAGCAACGGCCCTCAAGTCAGACTCACGTATGTGTTGGTTGATTTGCTCGGTGACCATACACACACACATACATACATACATACACACACATACATACATACATACATACATACACACACATACATACATACATACACACACACACATACATACACAGATCTTAGCAATGCTTTGCAAAATCAAATACAAATAAAATCTTTGCACTTATTTTTAGTTTGCTTTTAAATCTTCAGCTCGACGACTGCGAATCAACCGATTCCTCCTGTTCAGCCGAGTTAACCAGGACTGGAAATGAAGCATATTAAATTTTGCTTTATACAAGGTAATTAAGTTTGGAAGTTATTTGATGTAAGTGAAATATGTTTCAACTTGACAATCAAAAACTGAACATTTGAAGAGGCTTTAAATTAGATTTGGTCTCAGTTTTATTTAATTCAAGCTGGCAGGCACATTAACTCCAGATGCATTGAAATGATGACGTACGAGACGATTCGGTTAAACACGACTAATAGTTGTAATTCTGAAGTCCAAAGAATTCTGGCTCAAATAGAGAAACCGCGCCAATTTCTTCTTTAAAAAAATCTTTAAGTCCGTGAGACTGATCATTGTTTTGTTTCGTTTTTTATGGGCATTATACCATTTCTGCTAAGGGATGTGGGTTAAATTTAATTTCATAGAATTACCACATAATATCAAACGAAGAATTTTCATGGAATTTTATGAATGAAATGAACCATTTAAACGAGCGACCGGGTCCCGCGTGGCAGAGTGGTCAAAAGCGCTCGCCTTTACTGATTACTGCCATCTCACCTATGTCTGCGTGGGTCCGAGTCTCGGGCTCATCCTATGTGGCTACGTGAGAAAGATGCTAGTAGCTTCCCGTATGTCGGTGGTTCTTACAGGGGTTTTATCGGGTTCTTCTTCTATCAGTTTTACTGGCGTCATGTATAGCCATTCTCTCCTGGTAAATAGGGTTAAACCCAATAAACGACATCATCAACCAGCAAGAATTAAAGTAAATATTCCGTATAATTCAAAACGACCCTGAAAATATGGATAACTTTGCATTTAAACAGGGAATTATATAACTAAGGTATTGGAGACTCCATAGATCTGCCAGATATGCAAATGTGTTTCCCAGTGTTTGACCAATGAGATAAAAGGTGCCCAACTGGGTTTAGTTACTACAGGCTAAAAACCTAGCTGTACTTAAATAGGTGACACCGTAAAAGTGTTCTGTTGAAAAGCAATATTTTGTTTTCACAATTACTAATTTTAAAGTAAGATTCAATATTTTCCCGATACCAAACGAACTATAACTTAAGCTTGATTAACAATTTTAAAGTATAAATGGGTCAATGATATTAATTACTGAGTTTAAATTAGTTGTAACCAATGTAATGGGAGTAGTTAAATGTAAATATTACTCGTATATCCTGCATGCCTTTTTTAAACTGCAGATCTTCTTTACAAATTCCAAATTCTTCTTCAGTGTCACATATTTCCACAAATTTTGTTTCATTGTCCACATAAATTATACCAATGCACACTCAGAGCTTTTGCCAATAAATGATACCAGTATCGTATATATGCAGAGCAGAAGCTAGCATACTTGTAAAATTTCAATTAGTACGATCTTTATTTGAGTGAGAAATAAAACGGTCAGATTAATTTAAGGAGATTTCATTTCCGACTATGGCCATCGAATCTAACATAGCTGCTGGGCTAGTAAACTTGTAAACAATTACGACCTTCAACATCGACAATAAATGACAAGCAAAAGGATCACACCGAGAAATTCTAATTCCAGCTCCGCCTATTCCCAAACTATTGTAGCACAGCTGCTTAGCGACCAGAATGAACATTATTTGATGTTTTTTACGTGACATGAATAACTGAATAACTATACATAGTGTTGAATTCAGCAGTTTTCAGAGAGGTGATATGAAACATCTCATGAGTATCACATGAAACCGAGAAAAGAATTATGGTTAATACGTGCGTGTATAAGATCCGAATACTGGAAAAATTAACATAATCCGCACGAACCTAATAACGAAACAAATGAAAATACAAATAAATGACCTTACACAATGCAAGGACAAAGGTGCATAATTCACAGTAATTTAATACGACGAAAAGAATGATGTGTTTTACTCAAATAGTAAAAATGAATTGACTCAAATATATAAATGAGGTATTTTACTCAAATAGTACAATGGTGAAAACAAAGGGACAGCTATCATACGAAATATCTTTACAATCCATGGCTAAAAGATTACATGTGTGGAGTTACACGTTCCGTCACCAACACACTTAGCTACCAGTCACTGGTAAATCAAACAGTATTCCAGGTAGTCACCGACCACCATTCAATTCCTTGGTCAGTCTAGGAATCAGCGCCCACCAATCGGTCAGCAACGCCCGATCACCTGCTACTGGACGAGCAACACTGTTCACTCAGCTCTACGGCTGCTATGATTCAGCTTTACAGCTACTATGGTCAACTTCTATGATTAGCTCTAAATCTGGCACCACGTCGACTCCGATCAGCTCTACGGCTAAAGATGTGCAAGTCTATAAGTACTTGTTGACACCTCTAAGCCCCATCCCAGCACATAGAGCTGATTAGGACTTAGAAGTGACACCCTGTTTTTCCAAAAATGTGATGTGATGCGGGGTTTCCCTGTCCTCCAATTTGATGTTATTTGTATTGTTTTTAAATAAGAATAATAATCATTTTATAATGTAAGTGCAATTTCGTCAAAGTTACTCTGTTTTGTTCACCAAATTAAAAGTTTTAGTTATCCGACTAAAAGCTTGGGTGGTTATACTCTCTTCCCTTTGCCTGGGCTGGCAGTGACCTGATTTATATCCTCCCTTGCTTAGAACTTAGAATAGTACTATTTCCCCTTAGAACTATTTAGTCCCGTGGTGGGGTCCTCTACCTTAATTCCCATTGTTGATTATAACTGAGTGACTTTGTCCGAGTCCTTTTGTCCTTGGTTGTGCAAATAGTGAGTACTTTGTTGTATAGTGTACCCATTGTTGTTCGGACAGCTCTATCTAGATCAAATCTGTACGGTTTCCTTACCTAAACCTAATGTGTAAAAAGAAATTTGGAATAAATGTATGTAATCCAAATAAAAATATTTAGTGTTGAAAATGTTTCTAAATGCTTTGTGTTCTGTTTGGTGAGTGCATGTCTTGTGTTTGGTTATAGTGGATGGAGTTGATTGATATTCCTTAGCACATTGTTGTCCAATTACATTGTTTTATTGTATGTATTGTATTATTTGTGTTGTGCACCTTAGCGCCGAAACACGGATTGAAATTATTAATTCCACAGACGTGATGGAAAACATCGGTTCTCTTATAAATAGTTCGCAGTTTTGGCGCGTTTTTTTTTTTTATGGAAGTATTGCGAAATTTGAATTAAAATTGGATACTGGAAATTTTTATAAATGTGTACAATTTAAATGTCAGTTACAGAGCTCTCTCATGTAAGCTTCATTTGAATGATTATCTTATGGATGGCTTGGCTATGTAGAGAGTCATGTTTCTGTTATTGGGGAAAAGCATCTGCTGTAGTTCAGAGGTCTTGTTGGGATATAGGTGACAAAGGTGACTATGAAGTAATCAATAAGATTCTGCACCTCATGGGATCTTTTCAAGATAGCTCACCTATTGGCTTTTCCCATGAGGGGGATAGAAAATGTTCATCACACGGACGTGATGGAAAATATGGGTTCTTTTTATGATAGCACACACCTTTCTGTGGCTTTTCCCATGTGAAGGATTGAGAATTTTCCTCACGCGATAGTGACGGAAAACATGGTTTCTGAGGCTCTTGAAGCTAGCACATTTATGGATGGCTTTTCCAGAAGTAAAGTTCATTATACTATTAGTTGTTTAATTAGATTTAAATTATCCAAACATTTTGGCGCCTAGTTTCAATTGCTAAGAATATAAAATCTGTTACATCCTTATATAGGTTTTTATCGTTAATCAGATTGGTGTATAAGAAAGAAGACTCAAAATATCCTAACTTGTTAGTAATTTTTTGTGGTATGGTTTCATTTATGCGTTTCTAGTTTCTTACAGTATAAAATTATGTGTCTTTTGTTGTCAAAATGTTCTTTACATAAGGGACACGATGGGTTGGTTTTCATAACCTTCCTTTGGAAGGTTTTCTTCCAGTCCACCAAGCATCATGTAGATATTCTAATAATTTTGCTTGGTCTTTTTTTTAGTCCTTTAACTTTTTCCTAATTTTTCCAAATATCTTTCCATTTTAGAATTGATTTTTGAATTTATGTTTTATTTGGGGGTAGTTGATTTTTTTTTAGTAAATCATATTTCTTTATTTTTGTGGTCCAGATCTTTTTATCATTTCTGTATTCCTTCGGTGCATTGGTTTCTCTATATACTTCAATAGGTTTTTTATGGTTTTAATGAGTTTGTTGTTTTTATGGATTTCCTGTCTGTTAGACATCAGAAACCCAATCAAATATAAACAAATACCTTGCCAATATTATACTGGATCCTATTTAAGGTTTTTGAATGTCAATATAATTAGCTGTTTGTTTAAGTTTTAGATTTGGGATGCTCGTCCCTCCTTTCTTTGTAATGTGAATTTGGATAGTTTACAGATTTTTCCATTCCATGTGAAGTCTAGAATTAAGGATTCAATTTTTTAATGTAATAAAGTTCAAAATCAGTTACATCAAATTCGTGCCAAATTGAATGGTAAAGTGTTTGCAATCTGAGCTTTTCTAGTAAGTTTAAATGTCTATTTTTCCACGTTGTTATGTGTTTTTGTATTTTAATTTTAATTTGCGTAAAGTTTAGGCTTTTGCTGTTTTTCGCCTAGATATATACTTAAAACTGACTCGTTTTCTAATTTTTTCCGGAGGGAGTCCTGGATGATTTCCTTTCCAGTTGCCTATAAATAGAATCTTTGAGTTTTTTCATGATTTATTTGTGAACCTGAAGCAAGGCCGACAAGTTTATATTGTTTGATTAAATGTTGGTAAGATTGATGTGTGGTGATGAAGTTGGAACAGTCATCAGCATATTGAAAGGTTTTACATTTTCTTTTGATGTTTGGTACTTTTATTCCGTGAATATTTTTATCGTTTTGAATTATAGGTAATGTTTAGATCCCAAGTACATACAAAAGCATTGACAAGGGGCACCCCTGCCTAACAGATCTGTTGACTGGGAAGGGTTGAGTTTTGGCTCCATTTGACTCTGTCATTGATTGGATATTTTTGTATAGAGTTTTCACCCATTGTATGAAATTGGGTCCAAAGCTGAATTTGTGAAGAATATGCACAATAAAGTTTATTTCTATTCTATCGAATGCCTTCTCTTGATCAAAGAGAATTAATGATAAGTTGTTCGATTCCATGTAATCTATTATTGTTTTTATGGATAGTACATTTTGAATGTTTCTTCCTTCTCCGCCTGTCTGGTTTATATTTACGATTTGTGCTAAAGTTGATTTCATTCTATTTGCCAGCATTTTGTTTAATATTTTGTAATCTAGATTTAGTATAGATATTGGTCTCCAATTTTTTAAGTCGGTTATCTCTCCCATATCTTTGTAGATTAAAGTTATTATACAAGTTCTCATGCTTTCTGTCATTTCTGTTCTTATAAGTGTACTGTTATATAATGATTTTAGTAAGGGTATTAGAGGTTCTTTGAATTTTTGATAAAATTCTGCTGTTGGATCATCAAGACTTGGAATTTATGTTTGGTTAATTCATCGATTGCTTTTTTATCTCATTTTTGGAGATTGTTTCATCACAATCAGTTTTGGTCGTTTCATTTATTTTTGGAAAGGGCAGGTTATTGATATATTTTGTTATAATTTCATCAGGAATATTTTGCGATGTGTATAATTTTTCACAGTATATTTTTAAATGAACTAGTACAGCTTTTTCCCTTCTATTTCATTACAGCTAATTTTTAGTTTTGTTGCGCTTCTCTGTAAAACTTTTATAATCTTTCCTATATTATAGATGTCCTGAAACAGACCTGCTTTTTTTTGTTCACCTTTCGTGTGTATTTCACTTAATTCTTTAAGGTTTCCGTTGCTTTGTTTATGATTTCTATTTTCATGGTGGGTTCATTTATTATTTTCTGACATTCTCTTTTAATGATTTTATAGTTTTCAGCTTGTAATCTGGAGTATTTTCGAATAATTAGGATAATTCTTGTTTAATTTGGTCCCATATGTAGTAAATGCTATACCATTGTAGGGTATGTAAGAAATTTATTATTTCCTCTTGATATTTGGGGGCCCCGAGTGACCGAGTGGTCTAAAGCGCTCTCCGTCACGGATCACTGCCATCTCACCTCTGTCTGCGTGGGTTCGAGTCTCGGGCTCGGCCAATGTGGATATGTGAGAAAGCTTGCCGGTAGCTTCTCGTGGGTCGATAGTTCTTTCCGGGGTTTTCCCGGGTTCTTTCTCCACCATTAATACTGGCCGCAATGTATAGCCTATCTTGTCCTGAAAAATGGCGTTAAACCCTATAACAGCAACAACAGCAACAATCCTCTTGATATTCAGGAAGATTAAGGATATAATTATTGAGTTTCCAGTGGCGTTTCCCCCATTTCACGATTGTAACTTAATTTCAAGTGTTATGGCTCTGTGGTCTACTATTTGATCTTGTAATATTGCGCTGCTAATAATGTTTTGTATTTTATTGGTTACATAAGAGTGATCTATTCTTGCAGCCGAATTTCCCGTTATATATGAAAGTATCAATATGATTTTTTTGAATGAAGCCATTCATGAGAAGTATCGATTCTTTTTCCCATTGACATATCACTTTTCTGTCAATATTGTTAGTGATTGAGTTAAAATCCCCATTTATTACAATAATATATACAGTATATGGTTGTAGATAGTTTGTTAATCTATAGATAAATGGTATTTTTCTATTCCTTCTTGGTGGTGTGTGTGCGTGATTCGGATTTTTAACATAGCTTTAACAATTGTTCACTCATATCACTACGATGTCTGCACTTAGGCAGTTTATAGTGATGTCTAGCGGGGGGGGGGGGTATCATGCGGCAGACATGTAGCACAATGTCTCACCTGGTCACATTATACTGACAACAGGCCGATCAGTCCTAACACTAACCTCTTAATGCTGAGCGCCAAGCGAGGCAGTTGTTAGTACCATTTTTATAAGTCTTTGGTATGACTCAGCCGGGGATCGAACCCACGACCTCCCGTATCCGAGGCGGACGCTCTAACCACTAGGTCATCGAAGCGGTTTGTTTGATTCTTTGTTTAGTGCAAGCAATATTATTGGAGGATGGAGGTACCTTTGCCATCACATCCAACATGATATTTCCTGTTGGCAGGAAAACTTCCTTTTTTAGGGGATAAAGAATAATTACCCCTCTTCCAATATTATAGAAGGTTTCCAAGTTAGAGGAATTTATTCCTCTTGCTTTGCTGTTAATGCGGCTAGTATAGTGAAGTCATTAGGCCTGTCAGAGGCCTGTATGTCCGATAGGTCAATTGCTTGAGCCCACAGATCTCTAAAGGCTTTAAAGGTCCTGCCTTTTTCAATTTCCTCCTCTTCAGTGTGGAAATACTCCTTGAGGAAGTTCACCCCATTAACGAATTTAGGAATTGATGTTGCCAAATTGATGTTGTCACTGTAGGCCTTAAGCGCGTGAAGGGCGCAGAGAGTTCTGAAAAGAATTGTTGGTACAACAATACCTCTATTACAGCAATTGGGGCAGTAAAATATTAAATTGATGATTATTGGATTGTTTAATTTCAAATTTAATTTTGTTTGTGTGCAGAAAAGAGATAGATGAGAAGTTACCTTCCTTTTATTCTCTGTATTCACTGGCAGGAAAAGGGCGGGAAATCTAGGTTTCCTCCTTTACAACAGCCATACATCCTTGTTTCTTGTTATGTTCAGGACCAGTCACTGACAAGACGTTCCGTAATGCGAAGATTTAGTCTCACGGTGAGGCATTTATACACAGACGATGCAGCCATACATCGTTTGTGCGTAGTATTCGGTTTTTCCCATCGAAAGCACTTCGCACGTGCGGCATAGGACGAACCGAACTCACTGTTTCAAAATACTGTACAATATACATAAATCACCCTCGGGTATCGTTGTACACAAAAAACGAAACCCGAGTACAGGCATTTAACAAATAAAGATATTTATACAATTCCGCGACAAGTACATCAAAAATATATCCTGCAGCGATTTAGAGAAGATGCAGATTTACAGATGTCATTATTGGTGATAATATTGAAATAAACAGCATCAACACGATTGCAATAGAAATATATGCACACTTATTAAATTATTGTCTGGGAAAGGGTACGCTTTCGTTTTTATCACAACTGCTTCTCTGGCTGTTTGCCTTTTCGCTTCTAGCTGCTCCGTTGCTTAATTCTTTGCAACTGTTGCATATATAAACTATACAAGCCAACCTAAAAACGATAAATATCTAGTACTTCTAAAATTTTGTACATTCTTTGGTCCAAGAGAAAAACATTTATAATGCATAAGAAAGCAATTTTAACCTATATTTTATGAAGAAACGAAACAATAAATGTCTTAATTTCTATGTATTTGAATATCAGTCGAAATTAAAATAATAAACGGTTCTCTATGAGAAAGTTAAGACAATAAGACAATAAGACAAAAAAGTTAGGCGTGTAAATGTGATGGAACAGCACAAACATCTTCCAAGATACAATCTGATGAATCAGCAAGTCGAGTGTTGCACTATTATCCGTATTCCGCTTTGCTGGTTAATAACAGCTATTGCAAAGTGTGATGTTGCCTCTTAGGGACATCAAGTTCCTGGCGATGAAAGCACATGGATGGCAGATCCTCCCTCAAGATGTACGCTCTTATCAGCTATGCAAATTGACAAATTTGTACTAAAATTGTACAAAATAAAGAAAAGAATACAGAAAAAAAGGGTGAAACGATACACCTGTGATGCGTATCGATAAGATTCATAATACACAGGGGTCCCGTGTAGCTGAGTAGTCCAAAGCGCTCACCGATCACTGACATCTCACCTCTGTCTGCTTGGGTTCGAATCTCAGGCTCGGCTAACGTGGGTACGTGAGAAAGATTGCCTGTAGCTTTCCGTTGGTCGGTGGTTTTTCCCGGGGTTTTCCTGGGTTCTTCCTCCACCAGTTATACAGGCCGCCATGTATAGCCTATCTTGTGCTGAAAATGGCGTTTGACCCTACAACAACAACAACATAATACACAGTCGACTATACGATACATTATCGATACACATATAAACATGGTCTTTTAATATTTAGGTGTGTCAGTTTAGGTACCTGCTATGCGTGTTGACATATTGGTCGTATTTCAAGGATAGACAGACATAAACTTATCATCTATTTATAAGCAATTCTCATCCATGACAAGATAAAATTACTTCTAAACAAACAACATACATATCAGTGATTTTAATTCTTCCTTTTAGGCCAAATCGGGTTGCTCCATTTGATTAAGCACCGTACTCATCTGGGTAACAACAGTCTTTGCTTTTCAATGCATGAATGTTTTAAAAACAACTGATCAATTCTTGTCTTCACTTAAAATTTGAAGATGTTTTGGTGTTATTTCAAAACCGATGAAATGGTACAATTTCATGGTGAAAGGAAAATCTCATCTTGAACAAGTCCGTGTGTGAGAGTCAGGATGAATATCAACAAAATCAAACATAGTGTGCTTCCAGCAGCGGTGATAAACTTGTTTACTTTGAATTCTGCCCCTCCACTTGCCGATTTTATAATAATTTTATTTATCCATTCGGCACATGCAGTCTCTGATTACACTGGACAACAAATTTTTACAAAAGTCATGTTACTGAAATAAAATTAGTCAATTCTTATCAATTTTTATGTGCTGAACACGAATATGACAGTCAAATTGCAAAATTGGCTCTAGTTTTTTTGTAATCTGCAAGAAATTAATGTTTACATAACGAAATGCATTCCAATAGTAAAAGGTCAACTGTAATAGCCTACCTATAAAAAATCAAGTCATTGACTACATCTTAGATTTCTTCGCCTGTCTCTTGTACAGCTGTTCGGGAGCATCTCTGAGGAGTGTCCAGCAGTAGTCAGCCAACATTGTAGTGGACCATTTTCCCTGGTATCTTTGTTCCATTGTTGCGATATCTTGATGAAAACGTTTGCCGTGTTCATCACTAACAATACCACAGTTGCTAGGAAAGAAATCCAAATGGGAATGAAGGAAGTGAATCTTTAGAGACATATTGCAGCCAAGTTTCTTATACTTCATCAACATGTCTTCTACTAGTTCCTTATAGTTTTCTGCCCTAACATTTCCGAGGAAGTTTGTAGAAACTAGGCGAAAAGCATTCCATGCTTGTTTCGCGTCACCTTCCAGCAAGTTGTTGAACCGGTCATCTTTGAAAAGCTCTCGAATCTGAGGACCCACAAAAACTCCCTCTTTAATCTTTGCTTCGCTGAGTCGAGGGAATTTTTCATGCAGGTATCGGAATGCTGGCAAAGTCCGGTCAATGGCTTTCACGAAGTTCTTCATCAAACCTAGTTTGATGTGAAGGGGTGGTAGCAAGATTTTCTGAGCCTCAACCAGAGCTGGGTGTTGGATATTCTTCTCTCCAATGGCTACATTCTGCCTGTGAGTCCATTCCTTCCTCATGTAGTGCATTTCCCTTGCTCGGCTATCCCACTCGCATAAGAAACACATGTATTTTGTATATCCTTGCTGCAGTCCCATTAAAAGGGCAACTACCTTCAAATCACCACAGAGGTGCCAGCTGTACTTGTTATACTCAATGGAATTCAGTAGCTGCCTTAAGTTATCGTATGTCTCTTTCATGTGGACAGCATACGCTACTGGAATAGATGGAAGAATGTTTCCATTGTGCAAAAGCACAGCCTTGAGACTCAGTTTCGAAGAGTCCACAAATAGTCTCCATTCTTGTGGGTCATGAGTGATTTTTAAAGCATTCATGAGGCCCTCAATATCGGAACAGAATATCAGATTACTTTCCTTTCTGAAGAAAGGCTCCAATTGCTGGTGGCGCTTTCGATATGCAGTAATTGTGACATCTTCTTCTAGAAGATTCCATTGTTGGAGTCTTGATCCTAGCAGTTCTGCCTTGTTCTTTGATAAGTCCAAATCACGAATCAGGTCATTTAGTTCTTCCTGTGTTATTCTGTGTGGGGTTGATGATGCACCACAGTGAAAATCTGGATCACTGCATGCTGATGGACCAGGAGAAGAACAGGTCGACTCACCTTTGTCTTCGTCAG
The DNA here is from genome assembly GCA_028554795.2 of Sinohyriopsis cumingii. NCBI lineage: Eukaryota > Metazoa > Mollusca > Bivalvia > Unionida > Unionidae > Sinohyriopsis > Sinohyriopsis cumingii. Next base: position 77,630,700 of record CM068824.1, read on the forward strand.
ATGAATCAAGAGAATATTCTGCTGGAGGTTCTGGAATAGGAAGTCCCTCACCATGTGGAACTGGTCTCAATGCAGACGGAATGTTTGGGTAGACTATTCTCGACTTCTTTCGCTTCGTTATTCCGCCGGAAAGAGGAGGAACCAAGCAGAAGTAACAGTCATTTAGGTGGTTGCTTGGCTCTCTCCACACCATTGGGACTGCAAACGGCATTGATGACCTTTTGCAATTCAACCACTGTGAAAGCTGTGTTGTACATGTAGCACAGCATATATGCGGAGCCCAAGGCTTGTCTTGGTCACCAACCTTGCATCCGAAGTAAAGATGATATGCCTTCTTCACTTGAGAATTGATACTTTTCTTCTGGTTGGCAAATGTCACTTCCCCACAAATATAGCAAAAATTGTCCGCGGTATTAACACACTTTCGAGGCATTACTGTTCTTTATTGTACGTAAATGGATAAAATAATAAGTTTTATGTAACAGTAGCTTGAACTGTCTCGCACAACGTCTAAAATATTTTAAATGCTGAACCTATCTGATTGGGCTTTATATAGTACACTGCTTACGTCAGCTTCAGCAGCCGCCTGGCATTAGTATAATAGGCCTACACATGTATAGTACACTGCTGACGTCAACTTACTTCAGCAGCCGCATGGCATTAGTATTGCATTGCATCAGAAAATGATGCAATCAACTGTGGATGATGTGAGCATGATGGTATTATGCAATGTTACATCATTATTCCGGATGTTGCTGCAGTCCTACTGGAGAAATTTACACAGTGAAACATAGAAAATGAGGTATATGAATATCTTCAAAACGAGAGCCAATACAAATTTTTCACGGTTATATTCGTGTTCAGCACACCAAAATACTACAGATTAGGGCCTTTTCAAGTCAGTAATGATTTCACTGTTGACCAGTGTTACACATATCAACAAAATAAGGTACATTCCAAACTTGCTCCCCATGTACAATTTAAGTACTTTAAATTATCGATCATTCAATGACCACCTTGGCGTGAAGTTTCTCTGTTACTTAGTATCTACTTAGATGAGTTAGTATGTCAATACTTCCTTTATGCAACGCATGGAATGAACAACACTAAGTTCTGACTGGTGGCTATTTTTTAGCCTGAACTGGAACAATGTAACATATTTAACTGCATGAAACACCGGAAACGTAACCTTCAAATTAAACCCCAGTCGACACGATACGAAGTAACAGAGAAACTTTGAATCAAAGTGGTTATGAAATGATATGTAAAGTACTTCATTATGCATGGGGAACTCATTTGGAATGTCTCTTCTATGAAGAATGTGCTAACATAATGAGCATGGAATCGGAGAGTAGGGGTGAGGTGGGCAGATTACGAATCACGTCAACTTGTGTTAATTTTGTAGAAGACGAATGGGTGTTCTCGATAGTTTGTTTTTTTTTTCTTTTCTTTTTTACTGACAAATATGAGTCATTGTGCCTGCAACAACGTTCTCAGATGAATTCTCAATTATAAGAATGAAATATCAAAGAACTAATAAATACTCCTGACTACTGAAACTTAAAATATCTTGTATAGGATTTATATATTTTTGTAATGATTTTTCACCTCTTATATCAACATATGTATTGATATAGTAAAAGAATCAATTCATCAATATATCAATTAATTGTTGCACCCGTACAGATAGCCCGTTCAGCAAATGAAAACCGATGAAGTGTACGCTCTCTATAAATGTATTTATTGCCTGATAAAACTTTTCATTGTTATTAACAAAATGCCTGTAATAAAAAGACACAAATTATTTTTTTCTAACAATGATCAATTTGCTTCTAGGTATTTTTGTATCTATTGCATCACTAGTTTACAGTGCCTCTTACTAGTCGCTTCTTTGATTTAATTACACGACTTGATTGCTTTTTTTCAACGATGTATTTTATTCTATCAAACTGTTCCTCAGCCAATTTGAAGTAATCTTCAACAATGTCAGATTTCTCAGCTGAGTTTTATAGTGCCTAGCTTAAAACTTTGCAACCTTTTGCAACCTTGTTTAGTAGGCCCTGACATATATTTTCGTTATTTTTGTGGTGTAACACTTGACAAAGTTCTAGACTTTTCTTGTAAAATTTAAATCAGTTTATTGTCGGGTAAATGTTTATCTATTTAATTCATATTGCTCGATCTATGTTAAATAGAAATGGCTTAACTGATTTGCAATACATTTCCTTTTTCCTCATCGAAAATGTTTTCTGAATATGGTTTTAAAGCATTAGAGCTATAGCAGTCAATAAGCTCTTACTGATTTACTAAAGTTATTGATCAGAAGAAGTAATTTTCAAAATCGTTGCTTGCATTCTGTCTCAAGCAAGCATTCAAGGCGATGTCAGATTTAGGCAACACTAGTGTTCAAACAATAATTATATATGCATTATTCTTTATTATTCACTTATCTGTATGTAGAACTTTAGGTTTGTAAAGTGAATAGCATTTTTACTTTGTTCTTTCATGGAGAGAGCATACTATGTACAGTTGATTTAATTGCTTTTCCTGTTCATTAAATAGTTTCTGAAGATCTGATAGACTATCTGTACTAGGTACAAGTTACTCATGTCTAAGATTGTTATTATGCAGTTCTCTATGAATCTCCAATTTCACATGTAAAATATATACTGTATCATTAAGAATATTCAAATCCACACGTAAAATATACACTGTATCATTAAGAATCTCCAAATCCACATGGCACAATATATACACTCTATAATTTAGAATCTCCAAATTCACATGTGAAATATATAATGTATTATTAAGACAGCGAATTTTTATTCCGCATTACTCATTCTTCTGAAGTTTTCCTCCCGCATGTGTTGACACATCGCCTAGCCATACGACTTGTTATCAGTACGTACGTGGTTATTGCTTTACCGTATTTTTCGTCATCTTTATTTCCTTCTTCGTCAGCGTAATATTAATCGATTTAGCATATACGTGAGGTATCGTAGTAGTCCATAATATTATTCCACTCTTTTCCACATTTCATAGACGGCTAAAACTCGCATCGCGAGATTGACTTTGAACACTGCAGTAGTGAGAAAGATCGTAGACTTGCAGTTGTTGATACAAACATTTCTGAACTCTTCAAATATATCACAAAACAGCAATGTATCCTTGAAGGCATGTCAGCTTATGTGTTCAAGGTAACATGTTTAAATAAATCTTAACATAATGGTAATAGCAAACTGGAGTCGAAAAGTAAAAAAAGAACATTTTCTACAACAGTAATCCCTTTGAATATATTGAAACCACTGAAGTTATCATATGCCTACATATTCTTCCTAAAATATTAAGGTTACATTTGTTCAAACTGTCTGATTAAACTTGACATCATTGTAACATGATGATCCGGGTTGGGGTCAGATTATAGTGAAGACTCTAGATTAGATTGTGATTGAAAAAATAATTAAATCTGACAACAAATTCCAACAATGGATTTAAAAAAATTATGTGCACCGAGTTAAACTACTGATATAATGAAAATGATATAACAAAATGATAACAACTTCTACGAATCTTAACATGTAATTAACATAAATAATCAACAAGAACAAATAACTATAAATTAAACAAATATGATTATTGGATTTAATAAAATAAATAAACAATAATTAATCACATAGGGTACTAAAATTATGGATTTATACAAATGTGATTATTCACCAAGGGTGAATGAAGTACGAAAGCTTGTAAATAACGTTTGATATTTTCTCCACAGGTAGGATATATACAAGTATATATGTCATTTACTCAAGCAGTGATACTGAAAAATTGCATTTTAACTCTAATAGTAATGATGATAAATTAGATTTCCCCTCTAACAGTGATAATGATAAATTAACAAATATGTGAAATATAACCTGGCTAGTCCAGATGACGACCACAAACTATCATCAGTCCCACCACTCTATCGGATGATCAAGGAGACACCACGAATAATCCGCCCCTCCAAGACTGCCAAAGGAGCTCAGTAGCATCTTTATTCCCCGAAGACCCGTTGGTACCGAAGCTTTGGCACTCAACAAGAGATAACCACTCTTTCTCCGAGTCAACGTAATCACCGACAGCAGCAGCACCAATCAAGTGAGTAACACGACTCGACCTCCAAACTAGCACAAAAGCTACAAGAATACCAACTTCAAGACGCATCCAGACTGTCAAACACAGACAGTCAAATAGTTATATAGCTGTCAAACTGCCTGACACGGACAGCTAAAACAGACCGGATAGATCCCAACATCCAAAATCAGACATCCTTCACAAACACAGCCAAACAACTATGCAGTTGCAAAACAGCTGGCCCGAAGTTGAAAATGCAATGCCTATAGACGCGTATTATATGCGTTTTTGATGTGCGTAAATACATAAATTTGCAGTTAGCAATATTTATTATACAGCCTGATGATCTCTAAGTTTCATAAGGTCACTCTATAACAATGGCACTGGAGAAATCAGATAAGTTGTTGTTGTTGTTGTTGTAGGGTTTAACGCCATTTTTCAGCACGCGATAGGCTATACATGGCGGCCAGTATTAATGGTGGAGGAAGAACCCGGTAAAACACCGGAAAGAACCACCGACCCACGAGAAGCTACTGGCAAGCTTTCTCACATACCCACATTGGCTGAATCCTAGACTCGAACCGCCGCAGACAGTGGTGAGATGGCAGTGATCGGTAACGAAGAGCGCTTTAGACCACTCGGCCACTTGGGGCCCCAAATCAGATAAGACAATAATTGGTGATTTAGTAGATGAAGTTGCTTTTTAAGAATCAACTTGTGAATGGCAAAATCTGGAAAAAATCTGAAATGTATCATGCGTCTGAAAAGGTCGAGTAAACTTTTGAAACTTAAAATTAAACCGTTGCAAATGATTATTCTGTTATTTTTTTTTCAAACTCCATAAACAATTTATCAAGCACAAACTTTTATTTTGGCTGTTAGATAGTTTTAGTTGACTAAAGAACTGTATTTAATACCTATTTACTACTATAATACTTACACAAATATCAATTAATTGTGGGAACTAAGTAGCGGAGAAAAATAAAATATTGTGAATTCAAATAATGTCTTAACTACCAATCACACATATGTATTAAGCAAACGAGAAAAAAAGATTTTCATAAAGAAGGATCTTTGTAATTCATTCAAATAATCTGTTGCAGACAGCCATTGTAAACAAAACATACGACATAACTAATGATTTCAGAGCGATCTTCAAAGAACAAAATGAATGAAAATATACAGTCTGACGCGAAGAAATATTTTACTGCAGGAATGTTAAGGATTTGTCGGAAAAGAAAACAAATTACATTACTTTTCAGGCAAAAAAGCATATGTGTTGGATTGACTGATGAGAACTTTAACACTATAACATGGACGTATCCCACTCAGATACCTAAAGATTGAATGACCTTTCACCAAGCCTAATTCATGGAAACGGTAGCTCTTCTTACAACCGTTAAAGCAATTAAGTAACTCAACAGATCAAAATTGGGAATCAATCTATTAGGTGATATGACGAACGGATACATTGAAACTCGGCAAAGCAGTTAAAATATCGAACTTGAAAATAATTTTTTTAAAAGGGCTACCTTCGTACCTTTACCTGGGAAATATTTTTAACCTGGAAGGTAATCTCAAGTCATCGAATCATTTAGAAACTGGAAGATTTACCGAGAGAGCATTCAAAGGCTATATTTTATGAATATGATTTATATATATATATATATATATATATATATATATATATATATATATATATATATATATATATATATATATATAACAACAAACAAGATGGCATTTATAAAGTTGAAAATAACTTAAAGAAGAAAACAATTAACATGTTAAGTATGAATAAATGAAATGGAAATGATATGATGAATTGTATAACAGTTGGAAAAGAACTGAAAACAGTTTGCCATTATATAAATGATGTGCCAAAAGCACACCGCTTTGTCTAAAGCTTTATCCCAACCACATAACTCTCCTTCAGCCAATTTTTATCAATGTTTATCTATTCCGAAGACGAAGCATATCATGTAGAACGACGTTTAGGGATCATGAGAATTTTGTATTTTCCACCGATAACTAGTCTCCAGAATGTGATATACGTAGGGCAAAGCTAGTTAAAGAAGGAGATAAAACATGCATGACATACAAATTTGCTTGGATCATGAAATCATAGAAAATAAAGAAGGAACATTAACAAACATCAAAGCTAAACAACAAAATAATACACATGATAAACAAGATAAAGCGATTACTTAAGAAAGTAAATAAACGACATCAGAGAAGGAATGAAAAGAGATTGCTACGACTCTATGCTCTTAAGCAAAACAAAGTGACAGAAGCAACCCAAGCCAACAAATTTATAAAATCAACAAGTAAATTTATTTCTCCAAGTTAAAAAGTACAAATTTAAGAGGAACTTACAGGATTTTGAATAGAATCCCAAATATTCATAGATGTTCTATCCCAATTCCAAAAGTAGAGTGTTCTGAATAACTTCAAATATTGAATGTGTTGATGTGCCAATAGTATTGAATAGGTTAATATACCAACAGTCTTCATGAATCGCAATGATATAATCCAGAAGGTCTTTTAATGGTGTCACAATTTTCACAAAATAGTGTTTCAGTGCAAAATTGTGTTTGAGCACTTACTTAATGATTCCTCTCAAATTAAATCTGAACACAACAGTAAATAATTCCACAGACTGAGTTTGAAGGAGGAATGAATACTTTTTTTTTACCACAGCATTTATTTAAAACTATCAGACACAATAAAATAAATACGAATGTGGTCACAAGTTAGTATCCCAGACATTCAAAGTTTGAAAATAAGACTAGACCTTGAACTCAAATATCAGTTAACAACCTTAAAAAAATTATAAAAGTCAGGTAGACTACAACTGCTCTACCTTCAATTACAGATGTAGTTTAAGCACACAATACAAATTAAATATAGATCACATGATAACATAAAAAATATGAGGTCTATTCTGACTACATATAAAAAGATTTAAGAACAAAATACAACGTAAATAACTACAAGCTGGTATACGAGTTCTTTAGCAGAGTAATGGGTGATGAAAATCACATAGATTTTGACAAAATCATGACACTTACACTTATTAAAATTTAACACAAAGATGAAACAACAGTAATACCTTAAAACCTTTGCAGTTTTCCTGGACAGATTATTTAAAGAGGCACAAATTTAATGCATCTTTAAAACTTTAATCGCAAATCATTGGCACAGACTATTCTTAAATTGGTTGATATGAGAAGAATTTGTAAACTATAATTACTATGTGATGAAGAAAAGAAAGCATACTTTTTACACTGCACAGATACAAAGACTTTGAAAATATAAAGTTTTTCATCACTTTATTTGAAATGTTTTACTGTAATCAAAATGAAACTAAGCAAGTTTTTGGTTTGGTTTGGTACTTCACGGCACAGCAGCACGAGTAGGTTAATTATTGCCGAGCGACTAGAGTAAAGTGTCTTGGCCGAGAAAATACCACAGTAGCTGACCCAAGCAGGTCACCTATGCAAGTAAATGATACAGACAGTAATTATAAAATATTCAAGATTCAACAGAGAGAAAATGATAGAGGAAAAGTAGAAACGAAATACTAAATACAAGAGCTGCAATGAGTATATAAAACAAATTAAACAATACATTAAAATGGAATGGAGTGGAGGAAGTAAAAAGATTAGAGAAAAAAGAAAAACATATGAAAGTATAAAAACAATAAATAGTGGCTAAAACTCTTTGTACCAGAAATGCCAATCGCATATATGACGCGTTGTTTAATATTGATCTAAATATTACATTTAAAAATGAAATAATAGGTAGCAAGATGAAACATTTATCGCAGATGAATCGACAACAGATTTTCAACAACTATCTAGCACAGCACCAAATACTTGCCTAGATTCCTTTATTAAAATAAATTGGTTAACTCGTCGGAACAGATTGACATACTGAATACATTTAGCGAGACGCCATACCGAAACTCAAGTTTTCACGTGCAAACTGTAACAGGATTGAAACCGAATGAATTAATGGATTGAATGATTACGCAACGCAACGAAAGGGTATGAAAATTTATGAAACAAAAATAATGTTCACTCCATCAAATACGCAAATCGACTCGCAGACCCGTTCAGTACATATAATATGTGACTACCATACTGAACATGTTACAGATTCTCATATGTATTTAAAAAAAAAAATATAATTATGGTTCTCACAGCCACAACATGCGTAATGCAAAGAATATGATTTACAGAATCATACGATACAAATTAATAAACACGATTACGATTCACAGAATCGTATGATGCAAAATAAATTCAGTATGGTTCACACAACCATATGATATATGGTTCACACAACCATATGATACAATGTAAAATAAGCATGGTTCACACAACCAGATGCCACAAAAGTAAATTAAGTTATGTAAGGTTCAAACAAACATGTGATACAATGAAAATTAAATATGGTTCGCAACCATGTGTCCTTGTATACATTACACAACGTAATGGTCCTTATTCAGGAGTTGAGAATTTACTTCATAATTCCCCGTCCTTCTTCAGAATTATACGTCCATATTTAACAATTCCCATCATGAAACAGATACAATCGGTTGAAATGGCTTCACTGCCACACTTTTGGATAGTAGTCTCACCATCCTGGTATTTCTAGCTCATCTATCCGTCTATCCATCCATCCATACAAACAGTCCGAAAGCTGTAGTTGGGAAGCAAGAGTGTTGACACTCCCTGACAAGATATAACTGTGTCTCATATAATAATAAGCCTCCTATACATAACACACAAAAAATGCACACGACTAGGTGTAAAGTAACCGTGCACACCATGCTATATGAGTATCTCGCCGCAAGCGACCTAAGACGAGATACATGTATTGTTCAGTCACTAAAAAAAAATGTAAAAAAAATTAATTTAAAAAAATGAACCACCCTAGGTAACGCTCTATACGTCTATGAAGTCAATTAACCAAATTTTTCTTAAGGGATACCAAATTATTTTCTTGCTTAATCACTTGACAATTCGACAATTATGACTTTATGAATACAAATCACAACGTGACACGTCATTTTAGCACATTTAAATATATTATTATGAATGGCAACATCTGGTTGCCGAATTTCGTTAATGCAATTGACAGATAACGCTATACCAGAGTTAAAGAAATCAGTATATAAACGTTATGTTTATTGTCTGATGGAAAACAACTTTATGAATGAAAATTACCTTTATCCCATGACGATACATTCAAATAAAATAAAAAAAGGAAAATGGCATAAATATAGACTAATTTAATTTGATCTGCAACAATTTAGAAATTCCGGCAGATCATAATTTGAGATACTTTAAGGAAACAGGAAATACATATACTTCATCTATAGCTTACTAGAAGCAGTTATATATGTATGTTAAGGTTATGGGAGCTTACGTTTATTGTTGTTTTATCTGCTTACAAACGTCATTATGATCATGGAGCAGGTCCTGTTAAAAACTGGATAACACAGTCAGCTGATGACAAAGTCTTTGTCTCACAAGGACGAACCTTCTGGCTGGACATAATCTTTGTGTAATATATCAAAAGCATATTAAAAAATAATAGACTGGATCAAAATATGTATAATCTGTATTTTAGGATTACACGTACAAAATATATTATCTGTTACACGGTCTGTTTTAACAGTGTCATACGCTGTGAAAATGTGCATTAAACTGTTAAGTTCAGGAGAGGAAATTTAGAACACAGATGTAGTCAATATGACAAAATTTTAACATTGCATGCATAACAGACTCAAAAGTGAAAATTGAACTATCCTTCTAATGGTTACAACATAGGATACAACATCGTATGACACAGCAGTAATTTACAGAAATTCAGTGACTCGTTTAAACTTGAATTAAACACTACCGTTGTAGAAAAAAAGGCACTGTTCAAGAGGATGATACGTGTCAGTACGAAACAAACAGTAGAAGGCAAAACTAAAGACAAAGTGGGTACATAATTATACAAAGAATGATATATATTTAGTGGTTTTCTACATCAAGGACAAAATAATAAACTGAAACTGTTTCTGACAAGTACCATATTCGTCCAGATAAAATGATTGAGAAGTTATAGATAGAAACAGAATAGATAGATAGCTTGAAACAGAAACAAATGAACAACTTTGATTAGACTTGAACATCTGTTTGGCTATAGTGTTCTAAAATGTCCGAATGGCAATGTGTTTATTTTGTCTACCAAAAAAAAAAACATTCTCAAACAATGTTACTTTTTCATTCTGACGTTATAAATCTTGTAATGATAAAACCCATGTAAAGTCATTTCCTCGCAACATTTCTTGTGATTCAATAAGGACTTATAATACGTTTTGCAATATAAAATCTTTTTGATGCCACAGTATGAAAATTCCTTTACAGACATAGTTTTCTTCTTTATACCGTTTTGATTTAGTTGAACTCTCTAACAGGAAAGAAATGTAACTCATTTTTTTAACTATAGTAACTTTCTTATTTATCTGGGGGGAAAACAAGATATATTGTCTTCTGGATAATCACGAGTACAAGATAAAAAGTTTATATTTCCGTTCATCTCACTGAAAACGTTGTCTGTCTAAATATTAATCGGTATGATTCATGAATAATATCTAGCACCGTATTAATGTTGACCTCGCTGTAGTACAATTCGTAAATTAGCTAACTCAAACACTCTAAACCACCACATACTGGTTTCATTCATTTGACCATTTTTTTTTTCATACTAAGTCATCGTCGATAATTATTCAGGTGTCAAATGATAAATATTTCAAACATTATTGTTGTCATCAGTACATACCGCTAGCTGCTGTTGTTTTCCTGAAAATTTAGCCTCTTTTTCCCGAAATCGGCGCTCGCAAAAATTTGGAACAAAAACAAAGAATTGTTAGCTCTTGACTCAATTTTTTTTTATTCAGTTCAATGTTTTCAACCTAACTATAAGTAAAGGTTTTAATTTTCTGGAGTGAATATCGTACTTGTTTGATTTTTTTTAACGTACACAACAATTTCGATATTTTTGGTTATTCAATTCTTGTTAACAGTTATAAATTCTCTTGCAAGGGATATAAATGATTTTCATCTTTATTAATTTTTGGGGAGGTAATGGACAATCCTTGAAGTGGTTGCGCAAGCACAATGAAATCTCCAAATTAAAGTCTAAAATGCAACCAGTAGCATAATCATCTCTTATTTTAAACAGAGTTTTGTAACTACTCATCTAACTGTAACGTTTATAATCATCTAAATATGTTATCAGCATGTATTGTCTCATTGCTGATTCTTAAATATTAATGGTATCTAGGGACGTATGGAATGCCATTTAACTTGACATGTGGGTATCATCATGCACACGAGTGCTAACAATACGTATCGATGGCGATCTAGAAACTGTATGGACGAGTGGAGTGATTCCTCAGATGATGACGAAGGTATCATGTTGCAATGCGAATTCGCCTATGCCTCTGACGACAAGACCGATGATTACGTAAGTCATTCGTAGTCTTTTCATTTTATGTTTCCGGTATACACTGGCGGAGGCATCCTTTGCTGATCACTCCGCTTCTTACGGGCTTATCGGGGAATCGGGCTGCGTGCAACAGTTGATCGCTCCCTATGATCTCGTTTTTAGCCATCTCCTACCTGTCACGTTCGTCTAGGATAAGCTCTGGACACACGGTCATGATTGGTACTTAGCCTGGTCTCGGCCAGGACGCAGATTACTTCATACTTTCTTTCCTTGACAGCTAGTCGGCCGCTGCCTCGCGCCCCAACCAGGAACAGCATGCTACAGTTCAGGGACGGACACTCGAAGCCGCCTGCGATTAACGCAGCTATTATGGTGGTCAGGAGGTAACCCCCACCCACCATTTGCAGGATGGTCAGGGTGCCGTCCGCGCCATCGACTATCGGCACGATGGTACTTGTTAAAGCACCACCGCTGATCTGCCTCTATCTCTTATATTCTGGTGAGTCAAAAGCCTTGTGGATCGTCAAGCTTTGAGTACAGGCTAATTGTTCCTCCATTAACAGGTTGAGCAAGAACTTTAATTATTCGCCCGCGAGTGCATGACTTCTGTTGAGCCCCTTGGCGCAGATTTCCAGTGTTTCACCTTGATATCAATATTTATCATGACCATTATAGCTCACATGATGACGCAATCATTGGAATGGTTGCCGATCGGATGGCCAATGGTGAAAGCAATTGTTCCGTCGATCCCGAACTTTAACGATTTTTGGGGTGGGTGGGGGTGGGGTGGGTAGGTGTGAATATACTCTTGCTCCAGCGCTACTTTACATCACAGCTTGACGACATGATGACCATCTCTACAGCGGTTGCACATGCGGTGAGTGTCGACTTCCTCGAGCAACATACAAGACAATTAAACTAATTTTATAAGACTCAACCTGAACAAAACAAAATAAATTAAACTAATTTTATGAGACTCAACCTGAAGAGAACAAAATAAATATTAATTGGTTCAATAAATATGATAAAAGCCACTGCTAAATCCTTGCAGTCAACCCGAATGTGTGATGTAGTCCATTTACATCATGTGAGGAATACAAAGCTTTTAGGACATTATGTGCATTAAACGTCATCTTTGCCCATTTTTATATAGAATGTATGTTCTAGTATTTCATTCCGCCTTGTAATTCAAAAGCAGTTTAATTATTCTATAATGGTTACGTCGTACTTGGATTGACTATGCATGCAATATTTGGGTAATGCATGTAACGAAGATATTGATGAACATTCCAAACCGCAAATGTGTGCAACGTGTTTGATTCTAGATTTAATATTCTTGCACCATCCCCACAGTTGTTTAAAGAATCAGACTGGCTCAATATAAAAAAGAATCACTCACCACAAACTTATTTACGTGTCCAAAGATCTTCATAACGTTTCCTCTGAATAACTGAATGAAAACTTGGCATTGTTTGTTGACTCCACTTCATAACTTGTCCTCTGAATAGATGAATGAAAACTTGACACTGATTCTTGACTCTACTTCATATCACTTAAGATAACTGGACACAAACAATCTTTTTTCTCCAATTAGCAGAATCTGACTTGTCAAGAAAAATCTCCTGTTTTCAGGAGTGTTATTGTGGAATTCACTACTGTCTAATTACTAATATGGAATGGTTTAAGAATGTTTGCAACAAATACATTATACAAAGGTCTTCTAAGTGTGTAGATATGATATGTTTCCTCGGTGTGTGTGTGTGTGTGTGTGTGTGTGTGTGAGAGAGAGAGGTGAGTTCAAGCTTTTAGAAAAGTTTGTTTACTTGCTTACTTGTGTTTTCTGCTGTTTTTTATTCTGTTTTGGAGGGCATAATGAAAACTTAGTGTTTATTCTGCTAATTGTATTATCCTCTTATTATTATTATTATTATTACTAGTAGTAGTAGTAGCAGTAGTAGTAGTAGTAGTAGTAGGTGAACAACGTTTCAACGGGGTGTATGGTTGATGAATTACTTTTCAGTGGGATGTACGGTAGGAGAACATCTTTTCAAGGTGATGTACGATAGGTTAGCATCTTTACAACGCGATGTACGGTAGGTGAACCCTGTGCGTGAACATAGTTGCTACGGCATATGAATATTATTGCAATGACAAAAATGTTAAAATACAGTTGCAACGGTAAATTGTTTCGCTTCAGTGGCAACAAATTACCGTTGCGTCGACGAAATATAACGTTGCATCGATAATTGTATCCGGGCAACATTTATTTGCTTACTTTACTGATGCATTTGACGCTTTCTAATACAACATATAATTGTCTAAATATATCTAACACTAAGTGCAAAAGGTCAAGTGAATCACAGACTATTAGACGCACAAAATCGTTTTGTAATAAAATATGGTCATCCTTAAAACTGCGTATAATCAAGGTTAACCTATCCAGATTTTGCTGTCCACTTGTTTTCTTTCCAAATGCATAATACTGTCCTACATTTCAACACTTACTCAAAAGAATAAGACGTCGGACCAAAATTCCATTAAATAACCCCCTCCTTAAACATTTTGCTGATTCGATTTCCGGAATTATTCCGTCATCCCACTCCGCAACTTCTTTTAGACTGTCAAGACGGAAGTTGAGATAACATGTGCAAATTAACCTAAAAGTAAACAATGCTGTTTCTCGTTGGTCTTGGGTTGGGAGATGCTAAAGATATCACTGTAAAAGGCCTTGAAATCGTGAAAAAGGCAAAACGAGTGTACTTGGAAGCCTACACATCCATACTTACTGTTGGTAAAGACGCTCTGGTTAGTAACTTTTGTACACGTGGTTTTGTCTTATGTACAGAATTGTCTGGTGTATGGCCTCTACTGTATATTAATAAATGTATGTGTGTGTGTGCGTGTGTGTGTGTGTGTGTGAGAGAGAGAGAGAGAGAGAGAGTATTTGCTGTCATCGTACACATTACACAATGGAAGGCAGCACATAATTATCCAGATGGGGGTCTCACTAAACACTAGTCCTACATGTAAGACATAGCACATTTTGATTTTGTTGAGGTGCTATGTCTTACTATCCAAATAATGGCCTTGTATAGTGTGTTCCGATGTCGTTGACATTGGAATGAGTAATCAAAGTTTCAGGAACATCTCACACATTTGGCAGCCTATATCGACATTTTTCCACAAATTTATGTGTAATTAATATATTTACTGTGCTGTCTTTATCCTGGTGGATGAAAATATGACACTAGCAAATGGATGCATTTTCACGTTCCGTTGACATACATTTGAATTTGTTGCAATGCGATGGTAGTCGAGGTATGCCGAAGTAAGTTTAAGTAGGTTGATGTTTGGGACATGTTTCTTGAACGAAACGAAACGTTGCTTACCGTTCCAATTGGTATAATATATTTTTTATTTGTTTCGTTAAAAAATAATGTTTCAACTTTATCCGATTTCGGCATTCTCGGCTTTCATCCCTTTCCAGCCAAATGAAAAGTAGGCCAAAGAAACTTGAAAATGGGTCCATTTCTTTTGTGAGAATTTGAATTTATTAGAGAAAAGGCATCATAGTAAGTAAAGTCTGACTAAAACAATATAACCTTACTTTGTAGAAAAGCGTCATTATTTTAATTGTCAGTTGTGTGAAATTTTCCTGAAAATTTTACTTTCGTGACGATGTTAGTCGACATCAAAAATACACTACACAGCACCATTAGTTAGGCTGTAAGACCCTGACGCCCACAACATAAATATCAGCATCGGGTCTTACAGGTAGGACTAACTAAACACCCCAGGACACCCCAATACACGCCAGGACACCCGAAGACTCTCAAAAACACATCAAGACTCAATCATTTACCTACTTTAAATTTCAACAACAACACAAACAAACATAGAAACAAAAAGTGTGAATATTTAGCAATTGTTTATTTAACAGAAAAAGTAGCAAAAATCAAAGATTTGCCAAGGGAAACAACTCTCATTTCGAAGAAGAGTGTTCGGGTGCAGTAATGTGAATATTTATCAACATTTATAAATAAGCAGCAATACCACATGGGAGCAAGACATTTCGACCCCAAGAAAATTCCCTAGACATTTCGACCCCAAGACACTTACACTCCAGTCAAGGGATAATTTGCCTCCAATTCATGCATATTGAAAATAATAATTAGCACTAATATTAATTTCCACTAATCACGCCATTATTCATTGACATCTACAAATTAAAGAAGCTACCAACACATCTGTAAGTCGCCAAAAAAGATGTCAACAGTCAATTAAAATTAAAGTCACATTTATTAAGTTAATGAATGCATGCTAATCTGAATGAAAAGAAATTACATTTACTGCACACTAGAAATTTGCATTAAAAAAATCTGATTTGTTTTAGAAACAATAATTAGCACACTGCTAACGGTTATTTCCTCTAATCACATGGTTGTTCATTGATGTCTGCAATAAATTAAAAAAGGATGCAAACAGTTAATTATAACTAAAGTCACTTTTATTAAGTTAATCAATGCACAATAATTTGAATGAAAATAAAAAGGTTTGAAAATTAAACGCACCACACGCTGAAAATTTGTACAAAAGAGCCACACATGTGTGTAAATTGTGGATTAATTTATAGTAATTACAGTTTATATTGTGACATTTCGATCGGATATATTTTGGTACAATATGAACTGAAATGTGTTAATTGTTACTATAGTGTTTTATCCTTGTGTACAATATCATAATCATGTCAGGCCTCGTTAGCTTATTTTGTCTTGTAATATATGCGAGAAATGACAGTGTCGCATTTGCGATACAGGTTAGTGTAATGATTCATTATCCTTTTTTATTCTGTCAGTCTTCCTCTCTTAAATATTTATTTATTTATCTATTTCTGAATTGAACACACCAAGTAGCATAGATGTTGCTTGTAAGTTCATACATTTTAGATATAATAGTATATATATAATTATTTTTTCCCTTCAAGATTACCAACTTCATACAGTTATAGAATTTCATTATTTTTAGAACATAATGCAAATAATTAAATATTGAATCAATTAACGATTAGTAAAAACATGTTACTAATTTCAATATTTCAGGCTGACTCCAACATTGTTTGAAGTAGTTGCGAAGTATTAAATGTTTGACTTTAAATGCCAATATATCATGTTCTGTAGTTTCCAAAATTATTTCTAAATTAATTATTAATGAGCATGAAGTTGGTAGCGAAATATTCTATACAATAAATCAATACTATGATTACAGATACATGTAAATTCTTAATATCATTTAACTTTCCAAAACACAATATATATTTAATAATTAGTAGTATATAATAATAGCTTTATTAATTAGGGTGTATTTTCCATTTAGTGATTTCATGTACTTTGATTTCTATATAAGTGTAATGTTCTTGAGGACGTTTCCGAAAATCTCCGTGGTTTGCTTTTCAGATTTGCACCTCCAGACACTGTCATGTGTGTGAAAAATGTTTTTTTTTTGTTAACTGATAATTCGCGCTGTCGTAAAGAGTGATTCTATCAACCATGAAATGGTGCTGTGTCATGCTGAAAAGTTTGTGTATTAGATCTTGCGCGTGTTGTGGTTTCCAGTCAAACGAAAAGTTGTAGAATGTTATTGATGGATGCATTGTCATTAGTCAAATTCACGCGTTCAGTATTTTTGGAGCTATCTTTTTGAAAAAAATATTTATGTAGCCTTGGTTTCAGGTTATTTATAAAGTATAGTGCAAATGTCGGATGCTGTTCATTGATCACTGTTTCCAAAAGTTCTGATCAACTTTCAAAATCTATTGTAGTATTTGCGTCAGTGATGACACCGGTATCAAATATTTGGGTCTTTATTATATCACGTTCACCCTTTTCCACACATATTTTATTCTGAAGGAAGTGCCTGACATTATCTTTCAGATGTCTCGTGCAAAGATAGCGTGTAACTGAGGGGAATACAGGCTAGATTGGCTTGGTTATACTCTTCTCATCATCACTTCCAAATTCAATCATCTCAAGCACTTTTACTTCCACGGACTCAACACTTCTATCTAGCTCTGTAGCAATATGTTCCTCAAAGCTCTTGTAAGTTCTGTTAGAAGCATCTGTGTACAGAAGGACAGGATCAATACTATCGGATGATAGTTTATACTGTTTCCGACAACTCATTGATACATTATACCATCGTTTTACTCGTCAGTGCAGTTTGTTTTGTAAATGCGAAGAAAGCACGATTGCTAGAGAACTCAATAGTCAATAAATATGCATTGTTTTTGATAGTGTTGATAATGGCTTGATTTACTAAAAGTTAATTTTATATTTTCTTTATGGAAACATTGGAAAGTTATTTTGGTAAAAATAAATGTAAATTCGATAGCTCATATATATTCTTTCTGATTTCAGCTAGAAACTTGCTATATTAAATAAATTAAAAACGATGAAAATCTACCTTGTACATGTATATTCTATTACTATGCTTGTGAAAACATTAATAACTTCTAAATAAACCAGCTATGTGTGTTTCATCGTTTTTCTTCTTTTAATCAGTCTGTAATTTGGGTAATATATTTGGCATGTCTTCTGGATTTGCTATTGAGACAGAGTAATTCTTACTGAGAATTAAACGACTTGGTGGTTTGTGAGTTATTGTTGATAATTAATTGTCTGTGTGGCTGTACCAATCATTAAATGGCCTGTATAATCAGCCAGGTTAGATAAATTACATCTGATATATCAAGCACGAAATTGATGTAAAATCGAAAGGAATTACAGAGCGACTTTCCTTCACGGCTACATAAAATCAAGAGAAATCACTCGCGTGGAGCTTGTAACACTCTTTGGTTCTAAACGTCTCTGTCAAAAATGTTGATGCACGATTTAAAATTAAAATTTGTATATAAACAGTTTATAACAAAATAAATGAGAGAAGTATGGTGCATAGCCATTAAATAAGGAAATTGTTTAATAATATTATAAAATTAAAGAGATCTGATGCATAAGAGTTAGTTTTCGTAGGTTATTGGAAATAGGGACATCAATCAATACTATTAATCATTGATGGTAACAATGTCCGTATGTGTTTTTGCTTTGTTTTCGCTTCTTAGTACGTTTTTGAGAGCTTTGGTGTCAATATATGTAATATTGGGGTGTTCTTGGAGAGTCTTGGGGTGTTTAGAGAGACCGATCCAGATGGTTCTATCCCAGCGTTTTTGTTTCCTTTTTTTTTAAATAAAAAAATTCTATGTACTTAAGAATTAGTTTTTACCAGATGAAGAATGAATTTTTAAAAATTTTTTTTTACATCAAATTCAAAGCATATATAGTTGGATAGACCTTTGAAATTCTATCATTATAGTAGCAATGAAATTCTATCATTGTAGTAGAAGATGTCGTAATTTGGAAAAAGAAAAAATACCCATATATATTATACACAGGGTTGGCACCAATTTTTATGGGTGGGTGGGCATGCAATACAAATGTACAAATATTTGTCAATTGTTTCGATGACATTCCAAATATTTGCAGAAATCATAAAACAAGGAGTGAAAATCATCCATCCACCATCATATCATGACTGTAAGGATGGTAGTTCCAAAGGAATCCAGAACAAATTATTGTGAATTAAATTTAAGAAATAAATATCAGTGTGACACCATTTCCAAAGTCCAAATCACATATCATACACTGTGGTATAGTTCCTTAGTATTTAAATTGATTTTAATGATTTCAGAAAAAGATTTGTGGTATGTTGGAACAAATGATTTCTGAAATCATTAGAGTTGATAAGATTTTCCAGTTGCATTTTCATTACAAATAACAGCAGTTTTATTTGCCACTGGTGTAACATGTTTTAGAGGTTATATTGGAGACCCTTATTATTATTTATTTGGTTGGTTTTGTTGGGTTTGATACTCTTTGAAATTATTCCAATACAAACAACATAGATCTTGATCTGCCATTGCTTAATGCAATGCAAAAGCAGGGCAGTTCTTGTTTGTTGCACTATTCCTAGCAAACTGCAAAGATGCACATCTGCCAGTGTATTGTGATGGCAGATCTGGGTCTGTCAGTTTGCATTTGGACTTGTCTTATAAGCAGGTATAAATGGTCAGTAAGAACAAGTTGGGGACACAGAGCAACTTTCCTGGTCTTTGCTGTTTTGATTTCCCACAGTGATGCACATTCATGTTTTTCCTTCTAAGAAGTAATAACTAAGACTGTATACCTCAATCAGTTACCAGTGTAACTTGGATATATGAAATATTTATTATATTTAAGCGTAAACACAGGAAAAAAATCCAAAAAAGAATCTAATTTGTAATTGTCCGATGAATCCAGTGGATGATAAAGAAAGAAACATTAGTCTGCCTAAGCCTACCCCCCCCCCCCATTGTTTTGTTTGTGTTCATGAATCAGCTATGGTCAGTGGGTATCTCAAATAGTGTGTCATCAGTTTGTAATTTAGCATAAAATAAAGGGGGGTGTTGTCAGTGTAATTTAGTGTAAAATAAGGGAATGTATCATGAGTGTCTAATTTAGCGTAAAATAAGGGGATGTGTCATGGGTGTGTAATTTAGCATAAAATAAGAGGCTGTATCATCAGTGTATAATTTAGCTTCAAATAAGAGACTGTGTCATCAGGGTAATTTAGCATAAAATAAGAGACTTTATCATCAGTGTAATTTAGCATAAATAAGGGGATGTGTCATGGGTATGTAATTTAGCATAAAATAAGAGGCTGTATCATCAGTGTATAATTTAGCATAAAATAAGGGGATGTGTCATGGGTGTGTAATTTAGCATGTGTCATGTGTGTATAATTTAGCATAAAATAAGAGATTTTTCATCATGTAATTTAGTATAAATAAGGGGATGTGTAATCAGTATGTAATTTAGCATAAAATAAGAGTTTTATAGACATCTTTGGTCACATCAGAAACTATTCAGAAATGACTTGATTTTAAGATGCAATAAACTTTTAGAAATTTTGAAGGATATCACCTTAGCAAAAAGTTTTTGTAATAGGAATTAAGTTGTAAGATAAATTCTCCATCATCTTTTTGTGAATACATTACATTTATAAACTTCATGAAACTTGAGTGATAGTAAATATCCTGGTATACATGAGGTTATAAACTGAAAAAGTAAATAATAAAGTATTATGACTGTGACATTATGTTCAGTTGGTGAAAGAAAAGTTCTACATAGATGATGAGGTTTATTGTTTGTTTTTCCTTCACAGGAAGAATTCTATGGCCGTGATGTGATTTTGGCAGATCGAGACATGGTAGAAAGTGACTCTGGTATGACCTTTTCAGATTAGTCAAATGGCATTTTCTTTTATTAACTGTAGTCTTTTTCTATTATGTTACTAAATATTGAATAACTGTCAGAGATCTCAGAAACGCTTAATTACGCGTATTTGGATGCCAATGTTTGATCTGGGATGCAGAAAATCACTTAGGCGGGAGTCCTCCGTACGCATGTAATAGGTGTGCGTCAAAATTCAAAGACTTGCCAGTCCTGCTTCAGCCACCTGCTTTGTGGGAAAATGTGCTGATCGGTTAGCTGTGCTGATATTTACAATGACTAAATTCAGTGACTGAAAGACCCCTTGATGTACATACATGTTGCCATTATAAGAGTACATTAAAAAAGAACATGAAGCAATAGTTGGGTGGCAATTTCAAAGGCTTTGACTGGCGCCTGGGTGGGAAAAAATGTACTGATATTTACAGTGCTTGAATTTAGAGTCAGAAAGACCCAGAGATGTACATGTGGTCATTTATAAAAGTACATCAAATAAACAACTTTAGCTTTCATTATTGTTTTCATTTTCGAATGTATTGGAATAAGTAGTGCACGAGGATCAAGACATGTTGAGACTTAGACAAAATGCCTTTGGTAAATTTGGATAAGTATGTTGGGGTTAAACGGCAAACTTACGAAGATTGTAACAAGATTCAGAAGAGGGCTAAGCTGCTAGAATTGATAGTTCGGATTGGACACTAGCTATGTGTAAGAAAGTGTGTGATGCCTAGCCTAGTGTTTGGAATAAATCCTTGCTTGGATTGGCAAAATTCAGTATCACTCTGATGGACAAACAAGAGCTATTTAAGAGGTACATTGACTGACCATACCCTTTTTAAAATGCTCCTGGCCTTAGCCCAGTTAGTTCTAGTGTTGTAGGGAAATGTATTCACCAATAAATCAATAGCTAGGCCTAGTTTTTATATCCATTACGTTGACAGACAAACTCTTGCCCATTCACAAGCATATGTTTTGATAGCTGATTGACCATTAACCCTCTTCCGAGTAAGGTAGCAACCATCAATTTCCTGCATGATATCATTTGATGATAAAACATACAAGCATGTATTTTAAGATCAGAATCAGTGATCTGGATATATATTAACTGCCTCTTGTACACCATTTCATTATAAAAAATAGTTTGAAACGTAAGTGAACCAGTAGGCCTTACGGGAAATAATAGTGGACTTCGTTAAGTCTGGTATGTACCAGTTTATTAGATTGTCCGTTTTCGTAATTCATCGGGCAAATATTTTCAGAAAAATATACAAATCATTGAAAGCAAAGACAAGGTATTATTTTTTAAAGATTTAACTTTAAACTGCAAATTATGTAAGATAGGTCAGAAACTTAGAGAACAATGCTATGTCATGGAATTCACGAGATGAGCTTTAAGGTCTAAGCTATTTTCCGACTTGACACATATTTGCGAAAATACGGGAAAAAAACAGCAATCAGATACTATTTAACCATTGCCTAAAATTACTACAAGGACGTAGACAAATAAATAAACCATAAATTTGCAATCCTGCCAATGGACTGCTGTAATGAAGCTATATTAAAGTGAGTGATTACATTACGAAAACCTCTCCATTTAAACAAAAATGCACTCTTGTCTGTGTTGATTCTGTAGGAAAGAAGGGACTGCAACTTTTGATGGTGGGACTCCTATTTTTACCAAAATGGGAGTCCTGGACTCCCAGTTTTAAAATCCTAGCGAGACCTCTGACTTGTTTCCTGTTTTAATTGATGTATCATTCTAGGCAAGCTTATTTATTGCTTATCTCCAGACTTTTCTAAGAAAATGTTGGTATGGATGAATTGCGTTTTTGCAGCTCTTGGCATTATGCGTTAGTCCATTTTTGCATAGCACTTGAAAAATCCATTCTTTGGCTGTCCTGGCTTAGTTTAATTTTAATATTTTTTTTTGTCAAGTAAAATTTTTGTTATTTACCCAGAATTGTATTTAAGATACAAGGGAAATAATGGATTTTATGCCTGTTTCACAAAGTCTCCATCTTTTGGCAAGTGTAGTTTTCAGATTATTCAAGCCCCGATGCATAGTTAAATTTGAGATGTAGTAGTCTATTTTTCTCATTTTTCATGCACATTATTGAGAGGCATTTCATAGTGTTTGGACATGTTTGGAAGTTGCTGCTAGTTGTGAAAATAGTGCTGAGATTGTGATCCATACCATTAGCGGTTGAGTAAGGAGATTATGGGACAATAGATAATTTTATCCTACTTATGAATAGTGGGGTACAGAACTCACTTTTCCGGCAGTAGCAACATTAAGGTTGTGTTAAAGATTTTAAAAATTCACATTTTTTTTTACAATAGTAGCAGCAATAAGCTGCATCTTTGTTAGAATATTACTGTATGCCTAATGTTTACACGATACCTTATAGTACCTATCTTGCCTGCATTAACAAAATCATAACACCATTCACAAACTCCAATTTTTGCATCGTAATAATCATTGAATAACGTAAAAAAGTATGGAGACAATGCTTGTCTTTTCTAAAATATTGATGTATTTTATAATCATATTCTTTTCATGTATTAACAGTGTAATATCTCAGCAGTTCAAGTATGCCTGGGATTAGCCGATACCAGTATTTTTGCTTGATAGTTTTGTTAATTCTAATGAATAGACCAGAAAAGGATATGGGAAGGTCTGTTGTCTGTTGTTTATCCGTCCATTAGCTACTTCTCCTAAATTATATGGAGAATTGCCACAAAATTTTATGTACACATTCATCCCAAAGTCTAGTTGGTCTGCAATGAAAATGGTGCTGTTTGAATATCCAGTAAGGCCAGCATGGCAGCCATTTTGATAATCATGTTATCGCAACTTCTCTTGATGGTCATATCAACATGAAGGACCTCTTATAATGTCCAGTTGGTCATAGTTGAAAATTTTGCTTTTTTGACATCCAATATGGTTAGCCACCGCAGCCATCTAGTAAATCTTACTGCTACTCCTCCTGAATGGGAAGTCATATCAACATATGTCATTTTCACTGGTGCCTAGATGATCCTAAATCAGAATTATGCAAATCTGACATCAATATGGTCACCACAATGACCGTCTTGAAAATCTTGTTATTGCTTTTAATAGCTGGAAAGTCATAACATTGGCTTTTGATCAGAAGGCTATCATCTCTTCTTGGTCCTAAATGAAAATGGAGCCAATCTGACCTCAGATGTGGCCATATATATCTTTATATATATATATATATATATATATATATATATATATATATATATACACACACATTGCAGAAAAAAATACCATTATTAGCTAATCTGGTGCATACCTTTGTAGATGTTTCTTCAGAGACATACCTGACACCAGTATAATCTACTGAACACTGTATTCATTACGGATAAAAGGTTAAAAATGCATTTTCAGACTGTCCTACAGATTCCATTGTTTAGTTGGCTAGCGAAAAGTTACTGACCAAACATATGTCAGTATTTTGAGTTTAGTCTGAACATGAAAATAGTTTAATCAGATATGCCTCAGAACCAAAAACCATGACAACATTATGACAAATTGACAGTAAGTAGAATGTTGCTTTAGTTCTTTTTGTGGGTTGGTTATATATTATACCTTTCCTTTGTTTCCATTTTAGATTCAATATTACAAGATTCCAAAAATGAAGATATTGCTTTCCTAGTGGTTGGAGATCCATTTGGGTAATTTGTTTTCTTGCTGTCTATGGCCATATCAGTTTCAACAGAAGAACATTTCTCAGTAAAATGCTAAACATGTCACGATACACTTATCTGACTGCCATTTATCTGTTAGTTCAATACCAGAGTTTGTATACAGATAATTTGGTGGATGTAAATAAAATTTGTTTATCGCATAGTCTGGTTCAGAATAAAATAATGGCCCATTCATGCTGTTAGGAAGAGAATATTAAAGTCCTACTTGATGCATGTAAGTCAGAACCTGCTGTAAACAAAATAGGCCCAGATATGCCATCACATTATGTGATGGTGAATGTAGATCTATGTGGTTTGTGAAGACAGTGATTAGAATAAGTAGCTTAGACCCAGATATGCCATCACATTATGTGATGGTGAATGTGGATCTACGTGGTTTGTGAAGACAGTGAAGTAGCTTAGACCAAGATGTGCAATCACAATGTGATGGGATATCACGGTCTATATTGTTTCTAATTATATCATGTATGCATATATACACACTAGATAAGGTGCTCTAATATACAACTGTTAGTTTTTAGATGTCATTATTTTCTTGTTTTGGGAATGCTCTTTTGCACACTTCATTTTTACATGTTTAGGACTTTACATTTATTTGGCACCATATAGCCATTGTTGTGCTGATGTAATGTTACTTGGATATACATACATCTTTGTTATGTGTCATTAATAATTACTCTTGCTTGTGAACAAAAATGGTTGTTTTGAAAATGTGTACAGCAGCTAAAGATCTCATTTAGTAGTTCACTTGACTACCTAGATTAAACATGGTAACTTGGATCCATTACACTGCAGGGCTTGTTGCCAAATGCGAAAGAATTTTGGAAGTGGTCTTTTTTTTTAGTGAATGGTGAAAGTTGTTGGCAACAAGTTTATATAAAATAGATGTTTACATTTTCTTTGATATAAGTGATTTGGGCCACTTAATACCTGTTTTCACTATCTGAGGCAGTCAGTGGATCATGTCAGTAGATGATGAATAAGACGTTATTTGAACATGATTGCAGCTAACTGCAAGCTGTCAGTCAGTTTTGAGAAGCAGTTAAATCTGATTAGTAGGAAATAAGGAATGAGCGGGGACATATACTCTGTTGTTCAACAGGTTGGCAAAAGATTCATTGTCATTTGTACATGTTGTTAATTTATGTTTCTTGCAAACTGAGTGTGAGACACACTTAGGACTTCTTAGCATTTTGGGGATTATTTACTTAGATAACATGTTTTTGTGGTCTGAGCTTAAATGGGTAATACAGTATGCCACTACAATGATGCCAATCATTGACTGTAAAGGGCCAGAGTCGCTTATATCAATGAAAAATTAAAAATTTACTTATGAAACAAGTCTTCATCAAGCACAAAGAATATGGCTGATCTAGTTCTGAAAAACAAAGATTTATATCCAGCTGCATCTGAGGCAGCTACCAGGTTACTTGTCCCTATTTATACTGCAGACTGTGAAGGGGATTAAATCGCCAGAATCTGCCAGCAATCAAAACAAACTTAATTCTATGGGTATATTTACTCTGAAAAATTTAATGAGAATTTCTATTGATGGGCCCAGCGTTGAGAATTTGGATTTCAGGAAGACATTTAAGAAATGATCTGGGAAACAAGTGAAGCATATTTTGATGGAGTGACAGTGACATTGTTTACAAAGACTAAGCAGTATTTTGTATTTTCAGCTAAAAAGAAACATTCTTATTCATTCTTTCTTTGCATATGCTATACATTGAACTTCATGTATATAGGGGCCTTGAGTGGCCAAGTGGTCTAATGCGCTTTCTGTTACGGATCACTGCCATCTCACCTCTGTCTACATGGGTTCAGGTCTCAGATTTGGCCAATGTGGGTATGTGAGAAAGCTTGCCAGTAGCTTCTCGTGGGTTGGTGGTTCTTTCCGGGGGTTTCCCGGGTTCTTCCTCCACCGTTAATACTGGCCGCCATGTATAGCCTATAGTGTGCTGAAAAATGGCGTTAAACCCTACTACAACAACAACATCATGTGTATATAATGGTATTGTTATACTTATTAATAATTATTCTTGCACTTTGAAATGTAATAAAAACATGTAAAACTATTTTGTCATGTTTATGTAAACTAAAAATTGGGCCAATCTCTTATTAGGCACATATTTAAGTCTCAGCATCATGGCATAAAATGGCTCTTATAGCTGAAAAGTGGATCCAAATTTTTTAATTTGGCAAATTTCATGGCACCAAGAAATATATTTCCAAGGGAGGCCCTGCATAGGGGATGTCTTGGGCATCATGATATGGAATTTTCAGGACTCTACTGTTAGTAGGACACATTTTATGTACAGGATTTTAGTCAGATGAATGAGACTAAACAGTAAGTTAGATAAACGGAGTCACAGAGTAGTCTTGTCAGTCTGACACATTTCATGGACAGGGTTTTAGTGCGATAAACAGTAAGTCACATAAACACACAAATAGTCACAGAGTAGTCATGTTAGTTTGACACATTTCATGGACAGGGTTATAGTGGGATAAACAGTAAGTCAGTTAAACACACAGAGTCACAGAGTAGTCATATTAGTTTGACACATTTCATGGACAGGGTTATATTGGGATAAACAGTCAGGTAAACACACAGAGTCACAGAGTAGTCGTGTTAGTTTGACACATTTCACGGACAGGGTTACAGTGGGATAAACATTAAGTCAGGTAAACACACAGAGTCACAGAGTAGTCATGTTAGTTTGACATATTTCATGGACAGGGTTTTAGTGGGATAAACAGTAAGGCACATAAACACACAGAGTAGTCCTGTCAGTCTGACACATTTCATGGACACGGTTTTAGTGGGATAAATAGTAAGGCAGGTAAACACACAGAGACACAGAGTAGTCGTGTTAGTTTGACACATTTCATGGACAAGATTATAGTAGGATAAACAGCAGGTCAGATAAACACACAAATAAGAGTCACAGAGACTTAAGATGATTTATGTTGTTCTACTATACTGAACTCAATACTCATTCTTAATACATTTGATCAAATGTTGGCATACCATTTTGCGAGTTAGAGAATAAGTTATGGTAATTCTGTAAAAATGAGTTTACAGTTTTTGTTGATTTGCTGAAGCTAAGTAGAAATTAAAAGTGGTTATATATTGTATGTTAATATGTGATTTAACTTTCCTAGGGTTATCAGTAACCTAGGACTCTGGCTGTTTCATGCATAAACTTCAGATTTCACTCATGGAAATCACATTCTGTGGATCAATTTGTACATGAAAATATTTCATGATGCATCTAAATTAAATGTATTAATATAAAAATCATCAAACACTAGAAGTATATAAAAAGTAGTCACATGATCTTAAACTAGTGAAAGAAGTGTCAACAATAGTCCAAGGTCATGGTTCCAGTTCATCTGTCAACTTGACATGTCAACAATAGTCCAAGGTCATGGTTCCAGTTCATCTGTCAACTTGACATGTCAACAATAGTCCAAGGTCATGGTTCCAGTTCATCTGTCAACTTGACATGTCAACAATAGGCTAATGTCATTGTTCCAGTTCACAGCCTACTTGACATACCAACAAAAGTTCATAGTTCTAGTTCAACTCTACCTACTGTACTGGACATACCAACAATAGTCTAAGTTCATAGTTATAGTTCAACTCTGCCTACTTGACATGTCAACATTTTTCAGATTGTGAGTCCACTTGCTAGCTGGCAAATTAAAAAGTTTTGATAAGATGTTGTCTTAAAATCAGTTTTATCGGAATAATGACATGCACTGGTAATAAAGAATTCACTTAGAATTGAAACAGAGAATGATCTAATTTAGCATTTATTGTACATTTAAATTTCTATATTGCCATGAGATTGGATGAATATTCTGGCTAATTATCTCATTCCTGAGGAAGGCATTGAAAAAGATGGTAAGCAGTCTGACTACAGTTGTGGTATTTATCAGATGCAATGTGCAGCTCCAATCCTAATGGTCCCAGCTAACGAAAAATATGGAAATTAGTCTTTCAATCAATCATTTAACAAATCAGTCAATTAGGGATTGTTTACACATTTCAGTGAAATGTGCAAATGGATTAGTAGGGCATAAGTTTACCACAAATGTACAGATTTCAGGGAAATGTACAAATGGATTAGTAGGGCATAGGTTTACCACATATGTACAGATTTCAGTGAAATGTACAAATGGATTAGTAGGAACTAGGTTTACAATAAATGTACACATTTCAGTGTGATCTGGAGCAGTATTAGTATAGACTAATATAAATATAGCCCTTAGAGAACACACACACACACACACACACACACACACACACACACACACACACATATATATATATATATATATATATATATATATATATATATATTCAGTTTATATTATGATTTGTCAGACTGTTGGGTTAGTTATTGCAATAAAAGAGATTAATTTAGTGTGTAGTGTACAGTTCTATGTAAATTGCACCTTTGCAGCAGCTGTGACAGCTAAAATTAATTCAGATTCAGAAATGTTATTGTGTCTTACTATATTGCAGTTTGATTGGATTATACATTTTCTCAACATCACTGGAGCCCTTGCCTTTATTTTGAAACTAGCACCAAAAGGCAGCATGTATTAGATTACAACAAATATAACATAATGTATTCAGAGCTTTAAAAAGGAATAATTACAACAAGAGGAGAGAGAGCGAGCATAGTGGTATTCCTTTAAGTTCAATTTAAAAATCTACCTTTACTATAACTTTTCATCATGTTTGTTGTATTTGTTACAATAAATCCATTATCCTTTGGATGGAGTTAAATCTTCGAGTTGTGGTAAAGTATCCACTGATATAACAAGGATCGATTGCATGGCCTGAAAAGTCTTACACTAGCTTAATTACTGTCCCTCACATTAAAAGCATACATTTTCCAAAACCATTTCCATGATAACAATTTTGATTATTTTAGAGATTAACTCTACAAAGATCATTTCGAATTTAAATTTGTTTATTTTATAAAAACAAGTTCTCCCACAGTTAATGTCACTGATGATGGCTACTTTGGTAGAAGTACTCTTGGTGATTAAATTTATATAGTTATTCTTGATGAATCAGATCACAAAAGTACTCTTGTTGCATTAATTTATATAGTTGCTCTTGTTGACTCAGATGACAGAAGTACTCTGGATGCCTCAGTTTATATAGTTACTCTTGATGACTCAGATTACAGAAGTACTCTGGATGCTTTTATTTAGCTACTCGATGTCTCAGATTGCAGAAGTACACTTGAATGCTCAAGTGAAAGAAGTACTGTGCTTCAGATGATAGAATCGCTTTTGATTGTGCAGTTGATAGAAATACTCTTGCTGGCTTATTTAATAGATGTACTCTTAATAGCTCAGTTAATAGAAGTACTCTTGCTGACATATTTGATAGATGTGTACTCTATTTCAGTTGACAGATTCATACTCAGTGGTTTAGTTGATAGAAGCACACTCATTGGTTCAGTTGATAGAAGCACGCTCAATGGTTCAGTTGACAGAATCATACTCAATGGTTCAGTTGACAGCAGAATCATACTCAATGGTTCAGTTGACAGAAACATACTCAATGGTTCAGTTGATAGAAACACACTCAATGGTTCAGTTGACAGAATCATACTCAATGGTTCAGTTGACAGAATCATACTCATTGGTTCAGTTGATAGAAGCATACTCATTGGCTTAGTTGACAGAAGCACTCAGTGGTTCAGTTGATATATTGTAGATAGCTCAGATGACAGAAGTACTGTTGAGATGGAGGAAAGTGAAAAACGGGAAGAAAACTATGAATAGTGAATGTGGGACCCATAAAATTACACATATTAGATTGGGAGGACAAACATGGAATTACAAAGATTGCAAAGTGAGTGTTTTACTACCACTCTCTCCATGCAATGTTGAACTAAGTATCTTTTATTTGTAGTGCCACAACCCACACGGATCTGGTGCTGCGAGCCAGGAAGAAGGGGATCCAGTACAGGGTGGTTCATAATGCCTCCATCCTGAATGCTGTGGGATGTTGTGGGCTTCAGGTATATACATCATATCAGCTTCCATTTTTCACAGATTCTATGAATAATAGACACATTGTGACGCATAAATTTGTCTTTGAAGTGGGATCTTTCAAGTTCACACAGATAATGCCAATATGCCAGTAAATATACCATTACTAACAGTATACAAAACTTGAATGACTTTTCGGGAGAAAAAACTGAAAATAGAATATGAATAAATTTGACAGAAAGCATCCTGGCATGAAGGACTTTTAAGTTTGTACTAATGATGTCTATCTGCCATCAAATATAGTAACCATTACTAAAACAGAAAATCTTTAAATGACTGTCTCAAAAACTGCTCAACAGAATTTGACCAAAGTTGACTGACAGCACCCTGTTATGAATGGTTTTCAGTGTATATAAATGATTCCAATCTGCCATCAACTTTGTCCACCATTACTAAAATTGAAAAATATTTTCCCAGCTTTTGAAATGCTGCTGAAAAGAATTTGAAGAAAAGCTTTTTGGCATAAAAATACTTTCAATCTTGTACAAATGATGCTGATTTGCCATCGGTTGCCATGACTAAAAATAGATAAACCCTGTAACGATTTCATCTCAAGCACCAATCAATAGACTTAGATCAAATCTGAGCAAAGTAACACAGCAGAAAGAGCTTTCAATTTTTGTTATAAGAAATGATGCTAATCCACTTTGAAGTATGCTAACTGTTACTATAAATATAAAAGCCTAGAAACAGCATTTCAAAAACTATGTGATAGAATTTGATTAACTTTGACAGAAGGCATCATGTCATGAAAGTCTTTAAATATTGGACAAAGGATACTGATGTGCCTTCAGATATGGGTGAAGAAAAAAATAGAGAGAACATGGAAATAGTTTTTTTTCTGACATAGGCAGCACTCGACATTTTCACATTTTGCACAGGGTTATATTTTTAAAGAATTTCCCTGGTTTTCATCACTGTTTATACTGGCTATTTAAAACAGACCTTTTATATCTTAGGTATTGTTAAAAAGAACTCGTTATTCCCTTCACTTTGGTGTATGATTGATGTCTGTAGTTTGGGTTGCAGTGCATAGAGCTGGGCTGTACTTCAAAAGTGTACCAATAAAAAAAAACTGCAAGGTCGGCTTGGTCATTTTCATATCCTGGACTTCTGAGGTAAATTGTTTAAAGAGATCCAATAACTTTTGATACATTTGATATATAATTCTTTTATTGCATTTTCAGAGCTTGCATTGTCTAGTCTGGCAAAATTCATTTTTGTTTAATAACTGCTAAAGATCGTGTATTTTAAACCAATTTGGGCTGATTTTTTTCACATGGAGCAGTCATATTGGTTAGTTGTGTGCTTATATCATTTACAGTGTACAAAAGTACAATATACAAGAAATAAATTTCACTCACAGTACATGTAAGTAACAGATGTATGACAACATTCTGTCCATTGTGCATCTTACAAATGCAAACATCTTCACCTTACACCTGTCACTCTCTCAGAAGCTCGTGATATCTGTAGATTGTCCCCATGTGCAATCAATATGATGTGAAGAAATTTCTTCAGATAGCATCCTCCTAACCTGGATTCCTTGGCCAACTGCTTTTGAATTTAACTATTAGGCAGATGTCAGCCAGGTGAATTATTTTAGGCCCACTTGGCACTCTTGTTATTGCTTTATGCCTTTTCTATCCAGCCACAGGGACCAGTATTTCTTTGTCAAGATTGCTTTGGTATGAGCTTATTTTCTGCATGATAATTAATGTTTACAATGGCTTCTGCAGACTGCTGAAAGCAATGTAGTCATGTGCTATGTAATCACTGATTTGATTTTGGTTATTATAATATTCAAGAATTTTGTTGCCCAATATTTAGCGTGCTGGTAGTTGAATATAGGAAGAAAAAGAAATACAATGTAAAATTTTGTTGATATTTTTATTTCCATTTTTTTCAGCTATATAATTTTGGGGAGACAGTGTCAGTTGTTTTCTGGACTGATTCATGGAGACCACATAGTTTTTATGACAAGATAGCCACAAATAAATCAAGAGGAATGCACACATTGTGTTTGTTAGGTATGTCATTCTTGGGAGTAGGTATTTCATTCCTGGTACTAGGTTTTTCATTCTTGGTATAAATAGCTTGGCATGGTAAGTATCTAATTTTTGATACTAGGTACCTCATGCTTGTAATGTGTATTTTGCATGGTAGCTATCTCATGAATGGTACTAGGTACCTCATGCATAGTACTAGATATCTCATGCATAGCATTAAGCATTTCATGCATGGTAACTGTCTCATGTTTGGTACTTTTTATCTCATGCATAGTACTAAATATCTCGTGCATAGCACTAAGTATGTCATGCATGGTAGCTGTCTCATGTTTGGTACTTTTTATCTCATGCATAGTACTAAATATCTTATGCATTGTACTAGCTATCTCATGTATGGTAATAGGTATCGCATGTTTGGTACTAGGTATCTCATGCATGGTGCTAGGTATCTCATGGTTGGTACAAACGGCTCATGATTTTCTCCATTTCAAAAACTTCTTAGCTATGTTTGAAATCCTTCAAATTTTTTTAAAAATCAGCAGCCGGGGGAAGTGTCAACCAACCTTTTATAGGGGACACACACACACCTTCCCGGGCTGCTAAATCATTTCAACTTTATAAGTTTTAGAGTTGGGGGATATCATTTTTCTTTGTGGATTTTATGGTTTTATTGTTGTAAATTTAGTTTCACTAGGACTGTAAGCAAAACTAGTAAAATGAATATTTTGAAATTCAATTTATCATATATAAAACTGATATCCTCGTTCTAATACTTGTTTGAATATCATGTCCAGAAATGTTCAAAAATATAATGCAACAAAGTCACATGTAGTGTCATGATGTCAATTACATGTACCTTCTATAAATGTAACCATTATTGTTGAATATCGTTTATCTTCATAACTAATTGATCAGCTTATAGATATGTGCTATGAATGAAATTTAGTTTATCTGGTCAACTACAGGTACACTGGCTAGTTGAACATTGTCAGACCACTTTGACCTCTTGTTTTCAAATATCTTTTGCTACACACCGTGGGGGCCCCGAGTGGCCGAGTGGTCTAAAGCATTTTCCATTACAGATCACTGCCATCTCACCTCTGTCTGCATAGGTTCGAGTCTCGGATTTGGCAAATGTGGGTATGTGAGAAAGCTTGCCAGTAGCTTCTCGTGGGTCAGTGGTTCTTTCTGGGGTTTTCCTGGGTTCTTCTTCCACCATTATTACTGGCCGCCATGTATAGCCTATCGTGTGCTGAAAAATGGCGTTAAACCCTAAAAACAACAACAACAACAGCTACACACCATGTAAATTGTTATGAATAATACATTAGTAGTATTAAAAAATACTTGAAACTGTGGTAATTTATTTCAAAAATATATAATGCAAATTGAGATCCAAATAATGCACAAAACTGATAACATTTTTCTCTTTTATAGATATTAAAGTAAAGGAGCAAAGCATTGAAAACTTAATGAGGTAATATTTCAACATTTAATTTATTGACCCCATATCTAGTTGTCATTAACAAAAATTGTATTAACATAATTTGCAGTAAAATTTTCTTAGCTTCTTTGAATTGAACAGCCAATTTGTCTACTTATTTTGTCAGATTGAGAGGTGGCACGTGACATTTTTTCATTTTGAAAGGTTACAGTTCCTACAAAGTTTGCAACATATATATTAATTAATTGCTGTATTTCATAAAGGAATTATTATTTATCTCTAATGACAAAGACATTTTTTAAAAGCTACATTTTGAGTTTGGAGTGATTTTCTTAGAATTGTGTTTTTGGAACTTGTGCAAAAGTATCCAGGTTTCAGTTGTTTTTCTTTTTGTCTGGGAATATCAGTTTATCTGTAATTTCTTCTTGCAAACTCGTACCTTAGTGATTTCATACGGAGGAAAGGTAATGTTGTTTTTATTGAGTTATTGTTGGTGAAATTTGTGACTTATTGACGATAGTTTTCATTATGATAGAGGAGAGGATTGTTTTTCAAGACTTCAGTTAATTAATGAATGTTAGGGCATACATGTTGAATTTTTTGGATTTGAAATTGAATTAATTCATCATAAAATTGACCACTGCAATGGCCTAAGTGGTTAGATCATCCACCTCGGATTTGGGAGGTCATGGGTTAGAACCTCAGCCGAGTCAAACAAAGTCTTATAAAATTGGTAATAGCAGCTGCCTCATTTGGTGCTCAGCATTAAGAGGTTAGTGTTAGGACTGGTTGGCATGGTGTCAGGTTAATGTGACTTGGTGTGACATGATGCTACATGTCTGCAGCATGATACCCCAGTGCCAGACATTATAAACAGCCACACTGCAGACATTGTAGTAATATGACTGGAAAATTGTTAAAGCTTTGTCAAAAATCCAAATCAGACACACAAACACATTATAAAATCATGTTTGTTTTTTTTCAGAGGAAAGAAGGTCTATGAACCACCACGATACTTGACTGCTAGTTTAGCTGCTGAACAGCTTGTAGAAATTATAAAACAGAAAAGAGAGGAAGGAGAAAAAGATATAGGTAATTATAAACTGGTGTTGATAATTCAAGACATCCAGTTCCTAGACAATTTCACATGTATATGTGTACATATTGAGCTGACCACTTGATACAAGTTGTATCCCATCCTTTAGACATGCCAAACCCCCCCCCATTCCATGCTAATTATCTTAACCCAGAAGTATGTTCAGCATATACTATACATTCCAAATGTGCTCCACATGGTTAATGAAGTACTTTATGCATCATGTAATAACCATGTTCATGCTCTTTCAGTTCTACTCTGAATTATATCTTGACTCCATTGGTTTACTTGAAAGCTATGCTACCAATGTGTTGCATGTTGAAATATTTTACAATGAATTCTCGTTTGTGGTTGTTATTTGTTCCCGTCCAGGTTAAACAAGAACAATTATTTCGAAATCTATTTAACTTATTTTCTGCGTACAAGCATGATGTATTAGCAGAGAAACTGAGTCTTCACAGGAAAGTCATTAGATACGTCAAGTACTTATGTGAGATGCTGTCATTGTGTGCCATTGTGCTAATCGTGGAAAATTTGTACAGATTCACGCACTTGGAGAACAGTGAAACGTGAGAACTCCTGCAAATTCATTGAAAGTCCCACATATAAAAATGTTCTCAGCAAAGTATACAATTTCTATTTAACTGTTCTTGTCGTGATATCTGTTTTTCATAAAGCAACTTTCCACATCTGGGTTCTTCAAGCATGAGCTAAATAGTTGTGAAACTAAATGTGATTAGCACAATGTGCCCAGGAAAATGCATTATGTTATAGTTTAAAACCATTCCTGAAGAAAGTTTTACAAATGTGTGTTTAAAATTCAGGCTACCTAGTAAATCCAAAATGTCTGCTTCCTGTCGTGGTTCATTTAAAAAAAAAGTTTTGGGCAAATACTTGATGATGATATTGATGATGACATCAGTTTATAAAGGTATGAAGTACATGAGATTATTGGAGCTGGGAATGTGTTAACAGAGATACCAGTGAGTGATTTTGAGCCCAAAATGGTGTTCAATACCAGTCAGATGTACATGCTCGATGGACAAAAAATAGATGGCATGACCCTTTCAGTGATATTTCAAAATTAAATCTACAAAGGGCAGATTACTGAACCTAATTAAAATACAGACAATTTAAAAGTGTACGCAATTTTCATTTTTTTAAAATATTAATCAGTTTTGCCTTGCAGATAATATGCTACAAAACCATATGCATATATCCATATCAGGGTTCAGATAAATTGAATAAAATAAGGGTAAAAGAATGAAATTAAGAAGTAAAGATATTTATTTTAATACCTCTGTCTGCACAAGCATTGATGGACTAAATACACTTATACAGCATTGTGGAACAGATAAGAAATTTGGCATAGTAGTAATTAACAAATGATTTAACAAAGAAAGTTCATGTTAGTGACAAAAAAAAAATTTGTGAGCAGATGTATGCAAAAGATAATATCTGTGAGCTGTGGAAAATTGTACATAAGTCAGAAAGATCAGTTTCCCAAGATATTCAAGCTGACAAAGCTAGCTATGTATATGCCCCTTCAGAAAGAAGCACAGAACAATATTGATGCAAAGGAAATGAGCAGAGTATGCTCAGAATTAATTAACAGATTAATGCTTACACAACCAGAGGTGACATCTGTGAAAGATGTTGATTTTGGTAGAGCTCAAAGAAAGTGGAGCAGGAAGAAAGAGAGACATATTAAAGTTTAGATAAATATTGACCTATGGCTGATTCTTCCTCCCCATCCATTTTTCTTTGATAAAGGGGTAGGTCTCCCTTCAGATAACATCCTGTCATCATCTCTCCTTAAATTGTACATGGGTAAGAAATTTTAAATTTCTCTTTTTTATGCAGAGATATTTAACCAGTGAATGAAGGTGCTGATGGAATTTGAAATTAGCATAGATTGAGCTATGTTGCAGATTTCAAACTGCTCAAGTTTATCACCTTGTGTAAGTTTTTAAAAATTGTATAATAGGACTGGGTGTAGTCAGTAGTTTTCCTTCACTAAGAAATACAAGTACCTGTCGCTGCGGCAGCATTTTGCATCTGCAGGAAGTAAAATGTGATAGATTTGGTTGGTATTCAACCTTATTCCCATGCCCGAATTTGTTCTAGATGAGATTTTCTTTGCATGAGGAAATTGCGTTATTTCTTATCTTTTGAAGATAACATGTAACATCTTCCACATGTAACTGAGACACAGAATTGGTAACAAGATGTTTTCTAATCATTCATATTGTACAAAACAAAGGAAGTTAAATGGAGCCTGATTAAATGGCTTAAAATGTTGAATAAAACTTACTGAGACCAACAGGTAATCTGTTTGAAAGTATTGTTATTATCTTCTCATAAATGGGAATTGCATGCGATAACTAAATGTATGTAGTCTGCATACTGGAAATAGGACCAGAATGTCAACATACATGAAAGGGCACCACCTACCTTCCAGAGATAGAAAGACCATCAAGTTCATATGGGTATTGATATGTATTGTATTGCTGGCTGCATATCATGAATCGTATGGATATGCATCACATGAGTATTATTTCTCCCCTAGGTAAAATCTTGTTAATGTCGGTATCTTGGCATCTGTCCGTCTACAGGAGACGATGGCATAGCTCCAAAGTAAGCTTTTGTTTATCCTTCTTTCTAGCTCTCTTTTCAGCTTGTTTTATTCTTCTCTCTTCCTCTGCGTTTTGAACTCCCTGCCTGACAGCTAGACGCCAGCTGGAACGGTTGTTTGCACAGCTCTCCCAGTTGTTGACGTTGATGTTTGCCATCTTCATATCCTTCTTGCAAACATCTTTGTAGCGCAGATGTGGTCGTCCAGTTGGTCGTGCACCTTCTGTTAACTCCCCATATAACAGGTCCTTGGGAATGCGACCCGGGTCCATTCTCTTGACATGGCCAAGCCAGCGAAGGCGCCTCTCGCTGAGAATGGAGAACATGCTGTTTATGTTGGCGCGTTCTACAACCTCTGTGTTGGGTACTTTGTCCTGCCACTGGATGTGTAGAATGCGCCGCAGACATCTCAGGTGGAAGCTGTTGAGTTTTCTCTCATGTCTTGCATAGGTGGTCCATGTTTCGCTGCTGTAGAGAAGTGAGCTGAGTACACAGGCTTGGTAGACACGCAGTTTGGTCTTATCTGTGAGGTTGGGGTTGTTTCAGACTCTCTGGTTAAGTCTGGCCATCACTGCTGCTGCCTTGGCAATCCTGCGTTCACCTCAAAATCAATGGAGAGTGAGCTGGAGATGTTAGACCCGAGGTATGTGAAGTTCTTGACAACTTCCAAGTTGTACCCATCGATGGTGACAGAGGGAGGGGAGTCTGCATCCTGCGCCATGACGTTCGTTTTCTTCAAACTGATGGTCAGTCCAGATTCCTTACAAGCATGGGAGAGGCGGCATACCAGCTGCTGCAGTCCATCTTCCGTGTGTGATGTCAAGGCTGCATCATCAGCGAAGAGCAATTCACGGATGAGTACCTCTGTGACTTTAGTCTTAGGAGACAGGCGATGTTGAACAGCTTGCCGTCAGCCCTGGTATGGATGTACACTCCCTAACTGCGGTCCTTGAATGCATACTGGAGAAGCATGGAGAAGAAGATGGCAAAGAGCGTCAGCGCAAGGACACAGCCTTGTTTGACTCTGCTGATGACTGGGAATGCTTCAGATGTTGTGCCATTGAAGCACACTGTGCTGTGCATGTCCTCATGGAACGACATGATGACAGCAAGCAGACGTTGGGGGCAGCCGATCTTCTGCAGGAGTCTGAAGAGTCCACTCCAACTAACCAGGTCAAACGCGTTCATCAGGTCTATGAAGGCAATGTAGAGGGGCATCTGCTGCTCGCGACACTTCTCCTGCAGCTGACGTAGTGAGAAGATCATGTCTACAGTTGACCTGCCGGCTCGAAATCCACACTGGGACTCTGGGGAGACATGGGAGGCTAGAATCTGCAAGCACGCCAAGGCAACACGGGCGAAAGCCTTTCCGACGATGCTGATGAGGGAGATGCCCCAATAGTTGTTGCAGTCGCTACGGTCTCCTTTGTTTTTGTACAAAGTGACGGTGTTGGCGTCACACATGGCCTGTGGGATGTATCCCTGTTCCCAGCAAAGGCATAATGTCAGTATCATCACTGTGTAAACTGTATAGTATGGCTGCAGTGGGCATCTGATTTAATACTTCAATACACACATTACCAATGATTTATCTCTCCAGAGAACACCTGCCATTAGCATTCCTTGAATACAAAATATTACAACATTTTCTATCGATAATATTAAGCACACATTTTTCTTTTATGTTTGGATTGTGACATTAAAAGCTGCACATGCCTACCAAGACCAACCTGGGTCAGCTGCCTCTTTGTGTCCCTGGGAAAGGAATTTTGGCTGCTATTTCCTCAACATGATAGAAAAAAACCATTGCCATAATAGGATTACAGTTGCGCATCAGTTTCATTTACTAATCAGAACATACATTTGGAGCAGTACATAGTTGTGGCTAGCCATTGCAAGTAGGAAGATGAGCTGGTAATATTCGTTGGTATAA
The DNA here is from genome assembly GCA_028554795.2 of Sinohyriopsis cumingii. Taxonomy (NCBI): domain Eukaryota; kingdom Metazoa; phylum Mollusca; class Bivalvia; order Unionida; family Unionidae; genus Sinohyriopsis; species Sinohyriopsis cumingii. The sequence continues at coordinate 77,670,577 of CM068824.1, forward strand.
GAGTAAGCAGACTATGCTATAGGCATGAACTTGGAATCAAAAGTAGGTGATGTGTTCCTAAAATACTGTTCATGTAGACTTAACATGTACATAAATAAAAATAAGAACCATAATAGTGGAAGAAGATTATGGCTAGCATGGCTTTCATACTGCAAATTGGAGCTGTCTCTTCATTTTTTTAGTACTTGGGTTCAGGACTCAAGCTTTTGATGTACCCAAGTTGTACTTGGGCACTCACTACTGTATTCGACTTAAGCTGAATTTACTTTGCAGTTAAAGACGGAGAATAAAATTCCCATTCATATTCTCCTTCACAAATTATTCACAGGTGAATTGATTGAATATCAGTCTCCATTTGAAATTTAATGAACATTGTCCAAAGTAATGTTTTTCAAATTGCTGTATACTTTGTGAATACTATTTTAAAATTCATGGAATAATTGTTTAGAATGGAGTAGGTCTTTGTTCATGGCATATTTGGGGATGTCTTTATTGACCTTTTTCTTTTTTTTGTACTTAAATTTTTTTCAATATCTGACTAAATTGTGTTATAAAATTTGCAGTAAAATATAGTCATTAAATATATCCATAAAATTTGACTTGGGCACAACATGCAAGTAATCATTAATCATGATGAAAAAGTTGTGCACAAAGCTGATGCAGTCAATGTGTTTAAATTAGGTTGAGGGATTTGATATATATATTGTTATGGTGTCAGAAAGTTCCTTTTGTATTAAATAGTTATCTTTCATTTTTCTTTTAGTGCTGGTAGAAGATAGCCTGTGTGTGGGGCTGGCACGTGTTGGTGCAGATACTCAGACGCTACTAACATGCACTTTGGAACAAATGACCTCAGTTGACCTTGGGCCACCTCTTCATTCATTGGTTATACCTGGTTACATGCATCCATTGGAAATGGAAATGCTGAAACAGTTTGCTTTAAATGACAGTGTCATAGAGATGATTGAAACTTTAGAAAGGAATAGTGAACGTTCACAAAGTTAATAATTACTGAAGTTGTTTCCATTTTATATCATTTATATCATGGCCACCAATCTCTCTAATGAACTTTGCAGTGTTATAAAGAAAAATACTGAGTCTCTTGGATTATGCACAAAAGGGGATGATAAATTCAGTTGGGACAGTAAATTGTCCAATGGAAATGGAAGTTTCTTCTTTTGCTTGTCAAATTGTGAAAAGCTGGGAATGTGATTTGTCTTGTTCATGTCTTTATTTTAATTTGTCTTGTAAAAATTGTATGTGAAGATATGTGTCACTATTTCTTGTTTCATAAACTCGTATGAAATAGAAAATGCCTGAGAGGTGCAAGATAATCATATATAACACCTCATTTTCACTGCTAAATACCTTTGCCTGATAATGTTAACATTAGGAAATTACCTCTGTCTCAGGGGCCCTGAGTGGCCGAGTGGTCTAAAGTGCTTTCCGTTACGGATCAGTGCCATCTCACCTCAGTCTGCGTGGGTTCGAGTCTCTGATTCGGCCAATGTGGGTATGTGAGAAAGCTTGCCAGTAGCTTCTCGTGGGTCGGTGGTTCTTCCCGGGGTTTTTCCCTGGGTTCTTCCTCCACCATTGGTACTGGCTGCCATGTATAGCCTATCGTGTGCTGAAAAATGGCGTTAAACCCTACAACAACAGCAACAACAACAACAATCTCTGTCTCAGTCTCTGTGTCTATATATATATATATATATGTATGTGTGTGTGTGTGTGTGTGTGATCAGTCTGATGCATATTCTCATATACCTATTTACACAGTATCTTGTAAGTTCCTTCATTTCAGTTACGTTAAAAAAATGTACCAAATCTGCACCCTTCCATTCAGCCTTGATCTGTCCTTTTGCTTTGATGTTGGAGTGTGGCATATCCCATTTCAGTATGTCTTCCTCCAGAGTGATGGCAGCATACCTAGACAGTATTGTGCAAAACAGTTTTGGTTGTAGTTCAGAATATAAACCACCTTCAATATCAGTCAGATGTAAATACTAAATGATGATTTCTGTCTATGCTATGGTATCATAAGTCCTTCATTAGTGTACCCATTACCATATATGCAGTGAAGTCTGACAAACTACAGACAGGCTTAATGTCCTGGCCAATTCACTATTGAGGAGAGGCCAACAGCTTGATATGGAGTGGTCCCTCCATCCATCTAGTTTTTCATAGAATTTAAATTATATGCGACTGACAAATACTAGACTCATTGCCATAATGTGGAATGACTTCATCCCTTTCCAGACCCAGAAGCCTGGGCTGTTGATGCCCTATCAGTCAGTGGGGTCAGGGGTGGGCTGGGGCTATGCCTTCCCTGCAAGTACAATGACTAAAACAGAAGATCAGGGTCAAGGCTTCAAAATAGCTATGTTTGCTCCTCTGTAATGGGACATATCAATGACTTGCTCAATCTTGCAAGAGACATACCAGGAAAATTATAACAACCCTCACATGGCTCTATCTGACTTTTCTATCCATTTCCAAGGAAACTCTTCTTTCGCAGTCAGGGATGCCTTGTATTACAAGAGTTTTGTGATTAAGATGGGAAGAGGACATGAACAGTTAGAAGGTCCTCTGCCCAAAAGGGGTCAATGACATGTTCTCACCAACTCCTACCACTTACACCTTCCATTCCTCAGTTGGCTAACTCTTTCTTTTCCTGTTGGAGGGAAATATGCAAGACATATTGCAATCAGGAGATACCATTCCATTATTTCAGGCAAGTTCAAACATCTTGGAAGAGATGATATAAGTTGCAAAAAGGATATTTTCAACTTGTCTAATTTTGACCTACCAGACCCACTTGCTCATCATTTTCCCAAAATAGAACCTATAGTTTAACTCCATGATCCCCTGCTTTCAACCTCTCTTAAGCTATCAACATACAAGATTTGTTTCCCTATAGCTCTAGCTTCTGTGATTGAGCTGTATGTGCTGTCGGTGAATCTGATCTACATTGTTTTGTTCTAGTTATACTAATGACAGAACCTCGTTTCGTCTGTAAGAACAGGTTACTGTCTACAAGTATTTAGAAAAGAAATTCACCTACTCTTGAGCAGCAGGACCCAGTACATGCTTTCAGATGCTATCCAAGGTCATTGATTTGCAAATGGATTCAATTATTTTGAGTTTATTACTGAAATGAATAGCTCATAATTCTCACTGAAGAGTGTTTGTATTAGCTGTCTTGAGTGTATAATCTGAATATACCTCCCAATTTGTTTGTACCCCATACTGATTTTTAAAAAAAGCATACCTGAGATAAAAAAAAAAGATACAAAGAACTTAGTTCATTCATTGATTTATAATTTCAAACGTATGACCAGAGGGGCCCTAACACCATTAACGTCTGCATGTTTCATACAAATGGAAGTTTTCAGTGTAAAAGACAACCTTGCTCACCGATGATTTTCATTTCCTAGAAAAGTCCATTTTCAGCAAAAGGGTGGATGCACTGTTACACATGAATATGTACATTGAAGTTATATACTACGTTGTCTGCTTCTTATATTTAGGAAAAGAATCACAGCTACAAATATGTCTTTCACGTGGATTTAACAAGCAGGACATATGTGCAAAGGGCTCTAACTCTCAACTGTCAGCCTTATGGTAATTTACAGAATTATCTGGCAGTTGCTAAATAGGATAAAACTTGGGGTAAGTATTTGTTGCATTGTAAAAATCACTTGAAAAATATGTGTTGTTTTATCACGTTATGTCATTTGTATCAGATGAAGTAGGGGAATTACAAAAATAGTTAAAAGGCATGCTAATCCTACATGCATAACCTCTTTGTGATTACTATCATGGGTCAACATTGAACCATTTAATTTGACCAATCACTCATGCTTTTAAATATTATCTACTTAAAATATTAAAGTATATATATCAATCAGTAATGTTTCCTAATCATTTGAAAATGTGATTATGGAGAGTAAAGAAAACGAATAAAATATATACTTGATGAATGAAAAGCTTTGTATCAAGGGGTTTATAATGGTGAAGTAAGATAGAAAGTTTATAGTTAACTCCAAATTGCCAAGTCTACATTCAGACATTGGCTCAAGGATGAGCAGAAATTTCAGGATTACTTGCAGGCTGTGGATTCTGATGATAGATTCAAACAAAATGTGCATGGAATGCAAATGGTACAGAATTAGATGTTACCATGTACACCTGGTTCACACAGCAACATGAATAAGGCGTTCCTATCTCTGAAATATGTCTCAAGGCCCAGGCAGGGAAAATGGCAAAAAGTAGGATACTGACTCTGATTTAATGGCAAACCATAGATGACTGTGCATATTCCCACACTGACAAAGAATAAAACAAAATTTGTTGTTGTGATAGGCTTTGTGAATCAGGCAGTGAAATTCAAAATGAGATTTGTAATGTGGGTAATAAAATACAAATAGTATGATGTTCTTATTTGCATTTTTTTCACAAAAATGTAGACCCATTAAATTCATGCCTGGTAATGATTAACCTTTGTGATTTTTTTTTTTAAGATTCTACTGTTATGACTCCGTGGTCATAAACATAAAGATGTAAACAAAACAAGTTTTTTTAAAAAACTTAAGAATTTAAGCATCAAGTCATAAATTAAATGTGAGAGGAATTTGCAGTATTATGATGAGAATCCATAATAATCCTGTCAAATTCTATAAGTCCTAAATGAATGTGTGTGTGTGTGATTTGGATTTTTAACACAGCTTTAACAATTTTTCAGTCATATTGTGACGATGTCTGCAGTGTGGCAGTTGCCTAGCACTGAGGCTTCATGTTGCATGATGTCTCACCCAGTCACATTATCCTGACACCAGGCTGACCAGTCCTAACACTAACCTCTTAATGCTGAGTAACAAGCGAGGCAGCTGTTAGTACCATTTTTGTAAGTCTTTATTATGACTCTGCTGGGGATCGAACCCACAAACTCCCACATCCGAGGCAGACACTAACCACTAGGCCAGCGGAGCGGTCCTAAATGAATGAGAAGTTCTGTATATATTTAAAAACCGGAAATGTACTGGTCCACCAAGAATCCCGAGTCATGATGGCATCATCCAGAACCCCTTTCAGTAATTTACAACAGTTCCAGAATAATATTATAGCCCATATAATGAGCATTTTCTATTTCCACTGAACAGTCCAAACATTGTTTTTCCTCTCAAATAATATTTAGGTGCAACATAAAACATGTCTGCAGATTTAAACAACATAAGAAATGAGGACTCCAAAATGAATGAATCTGTTTGTTGGTTCTTTCCCAACATACACCTTCTACTGCCTCTAAATTTCACAATACGTGTATACCCCACGTGATGGACCTTGCTACTCATTTTGACTCAAATTTGCCTATTTATGTGACCCAGCTTAACCAATAGAAAGTTGCTGAATTCTTCTAGAAATGATGGAACCCCACCAACAGATGAAAAATTAATCCACAGTAGCCTATAGGTCTTAATATTAAGACTATTGTCAATAATTATCAACATGTATGTAAACATCTATTTATAGATCCTGTCACTTTCGCTCTTAACAGATTCAGGTCACTTAGGCAAAATTTAACTAAAGATATTCTTTACAATTTACCATGAACAACAAATTACAAAAATTAAATAAAATTATGTACAAGGAGTTGAAAAAATAAAGATACACAGAACATTACTGTAACTAAATTTATTTACTGATTGATCTAGTGATAGAAGATATATTTTTTTTTAAAAAGCAACAAAAGTTTTGATGTTATTTCTCAAAATGAATTTCATTTAATTTTGAACAATAAAACAAAAAGCAGTGATATGATTCACAATTTGTTTAATAGTGGTACACATGTGAAGTGTCCGGAAATCATTTGGAATAAGTTTTTTTAATGATCTCTTCAATACAGTTTATCCTGTCAGAAATTAAAGATAATTTATGAAGAAAAACAAACTACACCATTATAATGAGATATTTATTCACAGTAAATTTCAACACGATAATAAAACGAGTATTCACCAATGTACAACTCACCACCATACTTGCACCTCTCTCCATAGATTCCTGTCCTTTTATTAAATTTTCTTTAATAGGTCCCTCAGTAACTTGCACCTTATAGTACAGCGATGTTTTTTTCACCCTGTTGCATATAAGTTATTGAGGGAGCAGTGTGCTTCATTCAGCTTATAATATCTGCTGGACAAGTTGTTAGAAAAAACACATGGAAGCTCTAACAACATTTGAAAGCTAACAAAAAAAACCCCAACAACAATGTATGTAAAAAGTGTAAATTCTAATGTCTGACTAGAAATTTTAGGCATTCTGATAAGCAAAATAGCATCAAAAGGTCTATGTTAGAAAACTAATGATTCCTAGCACCATTTGAGGGCAAATTTAAATGCTTTACTAAACTGATGTGCATACTGATTCTACAGACCTAAATACACTGTAACATGCATACAACTGGACATGGTTAATATTATTGTATATTGCTACAACAGGCAAAAGCAATGACTCTGATTTCTGTCATTCGAGCATGTACTCAATGTAAATATCACACAGTATAAAATACAAGCAAAATAACATTTTAAAAAATCATAAGTAAAATACCTTTTCTTCAAAGGAAAATAAAAACAAAAGTTTTTTTAAAACTGTCAAATAAACCTATCAATAAATGAACACATTGTTTCATATTATGGCCAACAGCTGATGGCAGAAAGGCAATTAGCAAGTGCCTCTCAAAGGAAGTATGCTCTACCAGCCACAAGAAAGTAAATTAAAAACTCCAGGAATTCAAGATACTGTACCCCATTTCTTCCTTTCAACTGCTGAGAGTTCCAAACATCTCCAATATTATTCAGCAGTAACAATATTTTCAAATTAGCTGATGTGCTGGACTTTTCATTTACGATAAACTAGACATTGTAAGAAATCTTTCAGGGAAAACCCCATGTTGACATGACCATCCAATCAGGGAGTAGTAGTAATAGAAAGGTTTTCCACATTTTGGTGAAAACCCCATATCAACAGGACTTTTAGATCGGGAGGAGTGGTCATATTGGACATTGTATTAGTGCCATGTTCAATTAGGACCAAAAAGACAACACAAGTCTTCTGGTGAAAACCCCAAGTCAGTATGACCTTCTGCTCATGAAAAGTAGCAATAACAAGACTTTAAGGATGCTTGCCAAGCAAAATCAATTTGAAATATGGCTCAGTTAATCAGCTGCAAGATGACTTCATTAGTAAGTGCAGATCTCAATGTCAAACTTTCTGAGATCTTGATGATCTAAGGCCATATTCCAAGTCCAATCAAAACTAGATCAGTAATATGGCCTACAGAGTGCTAATAAACAATTGTAGATAAGGAATAATGGGCACAGGGACATACAATAATCTCAGTAGACCTTTTGGACAGGTGAACCAAAGACATAAAATTAGTTAAAAGGCCAGATGAAAACAACAGATTTCAAGATCATACAAGTAATTGCACTTTCACGAGTTCACTATCATTTTTTTAGTATACTGTAAAACTACTTTATGAGTTCACTATCACTTTTTTCGTATACTGTAAAAATTCTATCATAAAAGTATGAGATTTAAAAAAAAAAATTTTAAATTCTGTTCACACTCTGTATCAATTCAAAATGCTATAATATGGAGAGAAAAAACAATTGAAAAGTTGTTTACTTCTAACATAGCTATCAATGGAAACATTAACTTGTCAACAGGAAACTAAATAATCACAAAGAACCAACAACTTCTTAATCAAGGCTGATATTGAAGATGCAAAAGTGTCAACATGTATTTCTGAAAAAGCAGTAATACCAAAAACTTAAGATAAACCAGACATTTTGCATCTATAACAACATAAAGCTGCTGCTGTACATCAAAAACCTGGATCTTGCAAGTAATGTTTACTGAAAATTTTAATATTTTTGCTAAACTCATAAACTGGAAACTACATAAACTTAACATCAAGATTAAAAACATGTAAACTTCATGATTACAACAGTACAGAAATTACAGAGGAAGTTACTAAAACTTCTTTTCTACCCTGGAGATGAAACAACATCTAGTTTACAAGTGTTCTACAAAACAGTCTCTCCTGCATTCCTGCAATGATATAACCCCATCTTTTTATCTGACTTGCACAAAACTTTGATGTTGATGCCTCCAAAAACAGTAATACCTTCACATCACAATACATGAGAAAAGTTTAGACATCTGATTGTCAAATAGATGTTAGAATCAATATTATAATCTTGGGTCCCTGTCTTCTAGATAAACTACAACTATATGTATCAAATGCAAATAAACCTGAAAACTGCATGGTAAGATGACATATTTATAGATCTTTTCCCACTTGCATAATTAAATTTAGACTATGTTGTTGTTGTAGAGTTTAATGCCATTTTTCAGCACACAATAGGCTATACACGGCGGCCAGTATTAATGGTAGAGGAAGAACCCGGGAAATCAGAAAGAACCACCGACCCTCGAGAAGCTACTGGCAAGCTTTCTCACAGACTCACATTGGCATAATCCGAGACTCGAACCTATGCAGACAGAGGTGAAATGGCAGTGATCCGTAACGGAGACCACTTTAGACCACTCGGGGGCCCCCAATTTAGACTATACACTAAATAATAAAATAACATTTCATCAGCAGTGATGGATTGTACTTTGCCAAGAACTCCCTACACAATATTTTATCCATAAATGATTTTACTAATTATTATTAATATTGGAAACATAACATTACAAGAATTTTAATCCAAATAATCGAACAAGCTCTTTCTCAAGATTTAGTTTAAGACCACTGACAGCCAATAAAACTTTAGTTTTGTGAATTCCCAATTCCTGTTTCCATGTGATTTATTTATAAAATTCAGCAACATGTTTCAGTAGTTAAGAACAAAAATTCTGTATATTAAGAAAATTTATGATAGAAAATGGAAAATAATATGCAATTGATCATTAATAAGCAGAAATTTCAGCCTGGTCTAGCAACATAAATGTTTCATGAGCAATATAGCATGGAATTTTCTTAAAGTGCCGTTTTCTAAACACAGTGTTCACATACAGGTAGTCTTTATTAAGCATTTTATTATATGTTGATATTTTTACACAGAAAGTTTGGGCATGAAAAAAAAGATTGAAGTTTTTGGGACAGAGTAGTTAATTTAGTGGCTTGACACTAATCTTATGTAAATAAAATGCACATTACAAAATTGAACATGTAAACTTGTGGAACTACAGTGTAAACATGTCCGTACTTTACAATGCAATAAATCATGTAAGTATAAAGAATAATTTCTGAATGGAAACCTGCACAAGTACACATTTATGACAAGTACACTTTAAAAACATGAAATATGAAAATTATGATAATGTTTTGGAGTATTCTGTACTTGGGGGGAAAAAAGGTAATTAGTCACTCTCGCATCCCTATTGGGTGAATTACCCCTGCCCCCCGAGATATTAGTGTTCTCAATTTAGTTGAGTTGTTTTTTATCCTTATCTAAATGTGCTTCACATTTTCTCAGCATTTTCAATATTACATACCAGCAATGCTAGTTTTATTATCAAATAAAATCATAGGCAAAAATGGAACCACTATGCTAACATAATATCCATTACAATGTTTCCAAAAAATTTCCTTTGCTGGCAGGGGCCCTCAAGTGGTCAAGTGGTCTAAAGCAGTCAATGTTCCATATCGCTGCCATCTCACCTGTCTGCATGGGTTCAAGTCTTTGGCTCGGCTAATGTGGGTATATGAGAAAGCTTGCTAGTGATCCTGACAATGTAATATTGGCCCATTTTCTAATAAAATACTGTTTGCAATTTTTTCTTTTTGCAATTTAAATTTTTTAATGTTTTTAAATGATAAGGTGATAAGGGCTGTTCTAGTAAAACATATACCCCCCGGGGGGAAGGCACTTTCAAATTCAACCAACCCACAACAGAAGCAATTTAAAAAAATTATGATCCACCGTCAGATATGTTTTAATCGAAAAACAATGCCCCATACAGAAGCATATTGTTTAAAAACAATTTCTGGCTATGGGTTAGTGGGCAGTAGAAGCGATTTTAATATTGGGTTGGGGACAGAAGCGATTTAAATGACAGCTAGCTGGAGGTAATCTACTGAATTCTTATAGAGCATATAATCTACTGCATATTTTATTTGTATTCATTCATTATAATCAATCTTTTGTCCTTTTGTTTGTCAGCCATGTATGTCTCTGATACTGTGAAATTGCATATTTTCATGGTTGCTTACTATTAGTATATGTCATTGATCAGTCCCTTAAAACCCACTAATTTAACATCCATGAATAGATTTTATAATAGGGATTTCTATTCCAATACAGAAATCATGAATTTGTATCCATACTAAACTGTGTGTTTACTAAAGTAATCACTATACTGTGTTTTGCTGTTTTTCTTTGTTCTCATGCATGCTGCTTTTGATTAGAATAGTTAAATCTTTAAAAGTGTGGTCAGATGCTTTGATTCTTTGTTTTTTTTCTTCTTTCAATAAATGTTTTGGTAAACTTATAATACATGATTTGTCAGAAGAAAAAAATCCATTAATGTCTGTGGAAGTGATGTTGCATTATTTCTGCCTACTTTTACATTATATCATTTCTTGTAAGAACATATATTTCAGTTACCGATGTCTTATTTTTAAGCTTGTTGCTAGACTAATATAAAGTTTAAAAAAAACAAAAGAAATAGAGCATGTCAATCATTTTTATATCATTAATTTGATTTTAAAAAATGGATGAAAGTCAATGAATCATTTTTCCCAGAGTACTCGTAAAATCAATGTCACTGCAGTTAACTGTATTATCAACAGCATTATCATCACTGATGGCCTAGCAGTAACATTCTGCACATTCAATCCAGTTGTCATAGGTTCTATCTCCCACTTCTAGTCTTTCATATGAGACTTATACCTATGGCCTGAAGGGCATTCATGGCAGAGTGGTATAAGATGCTTGTCTTGTGATACAGATCTGAGGGGCTTCCATGTCTGAGTGGTACAAGATGCTTGTCATGTGATTACTTGCCTCCAATGTGTAAATGAGAATGTTGTCAGTTACTTGTGGAAGATCAGTGGTTCTACATAAGTGGTGTTTGGTGTCTCAAAAGTACTTGGATTTTCTTCAGCAGTAAAATTGGCTGCCATATATAGATTCTCTTTATCTGAAAATGGTGTAAAGACCATTATGATCTAAAGAAACCCGAGATCTCACATCTAAATGACTTCGGCTGTTGGAGATAAACATCAAATCAACATAGGTTCCATGTGCCCAAGTATACTAAGGTGCTTGCTTTTACATCACTTGCACATCTCACAGAGTGAGTTTTTGTCACAGATCAACCAATTTAGGTTGGTGGTGTTTCGGGGTTCTTCCTCCACCAAATATATTGTTAAAACCTCCCCAAAAAACAAACCAAACCAAACTAAATCAACCAACTAATCAACTGTGGCAACAGCAGCAAAGGTACTAGTCCATCATTTTTGCCACAGCTGTATGAGTTTATAAATTTTGACTCTAGTAATTTTTGTAGACCTTTGAATATTGTCAATTATGCCTTTCTGACAGTTACCAAAAAGTTGTCATCAGTTTGTACAAATGGATTTTTCATGCTAAGCATATTAGATGGACAAGTCTTAAGCAATCCTGCATCACATGCTGCCAAAAAGTTTATATTTTAGCTCACTTAAAGTTTCTCTAACAATGTCCATTGTTCCAACTAGAACTGTTATAACTTATTCAAGCTATATTCACCAATATCTGGAGATATGCACCTGTAATAAATATTTGTAACAAAGTATGAGAATGCATCAATGTTTTTCAATGATGCATTTGAATTGAGCAACAACCAGAATCAACAAAACAAAATATAAAATTATTCACATCTCTCAGGCAAAAGTACAGTGTATATTGGTACAGTCGAACCCACTTATCTCGACCTCGGTTAACTCGCCAACCCTATTAAGTCGACGTTTTTGAAGTGGAACCGCCAAATTCTCTCTTTGTCTTAGCATTTTCTCATCGGTTATGTCGATTCTTTTATGTCGCCGAACCCTAATATCTTGAGCACAAAAGAGGGCCAAATTTGCCACATAACGTCGGTTATCTCGATCCCCATGACCAATTGCCGGCTTTTGAAAATGTTAGTTATCGATGCCACTTCACCATCTCACTACTGTATTTTCGCGTATATAAGACACGTCTTATACAAAGTTTTACATACCCCTCACCCAGGGTGCGTCTTATATTAGTGGGCGTCTTATCTAAGTATTTTTTAACACAAACGAACGGTACAGTGTGTGATATTGAAGGACGATTATTGCGGTCGATATTCACGTTTCATGATTTTCATTCCTAGTTGTAAAAACAATTGGGTAAGTGTTCAGTAATTACCACATGTACCAATCCAATGCAGGGCCTGGGATCGTCCTGGGCTTCGCCAATGTCGCAAATTGCGATTTTTTTCCCTTATTGGCGACAAAAATGTGCCATCTGGCGATTTTTTTGGTGACAGTGCCGTGAAGCCGCAGAAGAACTCGCGGAAGTGGCGGAAAAATCAAGCCTTACAGATGCTATCTTGGAAGAGGAGGCACAGGAGTTAGCCATCACTGTCCAGGAATTTCGAGATTACATAGAAATCGACAAAGACGTCGTTGCTGATGGCGTGATCACCGATGAAGACATTGTATCAAATGTGCAGTCAGCACATCTACATGCGGCAATGACAAAGAAGATGAAGAAGATGCAGACGAAGATTTGGAACCAATTCCCTCAGCTGGTGAGGTGGTAGAAATGCTACAGAAAATTCGACGGTATGGTTCTTTTGTAGGAGATGAAACAGTTTTAGACAGCATAAATAATATTGAAGCATTTGTTTTCAAGCAGACTGTTAAAGGCAAAAAGCAACAAAGCATTTTAGACTTTGTAAAGAAACCATAGTAACCGCGTGTACGATACTTTTCAGAGCTGTGTCAGAGTGAAATGACTCACGAATTTAATTTTGACACTGGTTAGCTCTTTGTAAAAACGAACTACACCCAGCACGTTTTTTGTGATTTTGTGAGCGATCTTTGTGTTTGCAATGTTGGAGAATATAATAAAGGTTTGTATCGAGAATCGACGGTGGTTTGTATTGTATGCTGGTAAATCTCTGCTGTTAGTTGGTGCACATATGCCTTTTGTTGTTAGCAAACGTATGTACATTTTTATAGCATGCCGATCGCTTCATCAAACAAATCACGGCAACGCTGTTGTGTAAAAAACCTTCAAAAACACGTGCATGTACATTCTCATTTATTAACGCACATCATGTACATAAAGAAATTTCAAGCACATGTTAATATATTGCTGCCATATTGGTTTTCATTTATCTCGATCATCGGTTATCTCAACGCTTTTTGGCAAACCCCTAGGCTGGCGACATAACCGGGTTCAACTGTAATTATAATCTGCCAAATTTGCCAAGAACTCTTATAATGGGGACATGTACATGGGTGGGTGGGCTTTCAGCCACTAAATTCTGTCATTGTAAATATCAGCACAGATAATTGATCAACACATTTTCCAACTAAGCAGGTGGCTGAAACAGGATTGGCAGTCTTTGAATTTTGCTGCCCACTTATTACATGTGTATGGAGGACTTTCGCCTAAGTGATTTTTTGCATCCCCACCAAAAGATAATTGGCATGCAAATACAGGTGATTAAGCATTTCCGAGACCTCTGAGTTTTCACTAACATGAACTCTGCCAAAGATTCACTTCTTTGAATCGGGGCCCTGAGTGGCCGAGTGGTCTAAAGCGCTCTCCGTTACGGATCACTGCCATCTCACCTCTGTCTGCGTGGGTTCGAGTCTCGGATTCGGCTAATGTGGGTATGTGAGAAAGCTTGCCAGTAGCTTCTCGTGGGTCGGTGGTTCTTTCCGGGGTTTTCCCGGGTTCTTCCTCCATCATTAATACTGGCCGCCATGTATAGCCTATCGTGTGCTGATAAATGGTGTTAAACCCTACAACAACAACAACTTCCTTGAATCAGTGCTTTGCTGCCTCTTATGCCAGATTTTTTCTCTTCCATAATGCTGTATTAGGGTTTTAAGTCCAACATTCCCAAAGTCTACTTGTTCAGACATGGATGTCTTGAATAAATATAACCGACATGTACGTCAGACTCGCATTTAACATCAATTTTGGGCTCAAAATCACACACTGGTATTTCCAGTGACATTTTCCCAATGTCCAACAGACCGATATACATGAAATTCATTGTCATCATAGCTATTACCAGCCAGTATTTGCCGACTGAAAACGTTGTCTGAAGATCCCTGTTGTGATTCAGCCATCTTGGTTTCCTGTGTGGCTCTTATTCGAAACAAGCATTTGTAAAACAGCACGATGAAAATAACGTTAAAACTACCATAAAATGCTTGTTCCAGGGCTCAATGAACCAATTAAATTTAGTTTAACAGCCATTTATGTCAAACCGAAGTATCCAACTATCTGGATGTCACATCAAGTGCTGCGAGACCGCTACTGGCAGTGCAAATTATGTCGCAAAATGCACCTTTAAATTTTTAAGTTGAATAAAAAATTTATATCTGTGACGTTGATGTAATTTGTGGAACGCGTATCACTGCTTTTAAAAGTATGAGAAATCGTACAAATTACGTGAACTCACGTGTACTGGCATCATTTGCTGACCCAATGTTTTATTCACATTAGACCAATCCATTGTTTTCACATGACGTCACAAAATGGTTGTACATCCATATCTGCCATTTGGATTTTCTAGCCATACAAACGGGCACCTAACAACATTGTTCACCCCACATAATTATGAAGACATGTCTCATGTTGTACACAAGGATATAAAATCACAATCTGTTGTGCATATCGACTGCATGAGACAAATGCATGCCTTTTCTCCTTTTTTCTTCAAGTAAAACACTGAAATTTCAACCATCTTTGTTATTCTTTCATAAGCAAAATAGAGGCATCAATAAATAGACACATAAGCAAATGGATACATAAACGAATAGAAATATGTAATGATTTTAAATTTACATAGGTTGAAATCAGTCATTTGACTATAGCTCAAGTTAAAAAGCCAATTGTTAATATATATTTTCATATTTTTAAAAGGTATTTCAAGAATAATCGGTTTTGACATTCGGTACAAAGTCATGCTCCGCCGGGAAAATGTTTTGTTTTTAATACAATGAAAACGAAATTTCTATGAACGGTTATCACTTACATTCAATATCATCCTACGCCCATAATCTCCACCAAAAATACAATATTTGACACTACTTATTAAAACTGGTTTGTCGGCTGTCTTTAGCAAATGCACAAAAAAGTTCTGGCATAATACACATAACTGTTATTGACTCCCGAAGATCATTGTCCGGAAATACTCTTTCAAGGTGATAAGCTTAGGGTTAAAACACAGAATATTTTTTAAAAAGACAATATTCTCTGTTTGTCTAAAAAATAACTGCATTTATATTTAAAAGCAATATGCTCGATTACGGTTAAACTTCACTCTTCTGTCTTTTGATATAAGCCAGATAACTTAGTTTTATTTTTATTTTCGTGCTATAGGGGCACATAATTTCAAGTATAATCTATGTATCATTTCAATTAAGTAAATATCCTAATCGACAGTTAAATCAGATTATTATCTTGAATATACATGATGACTCATGTTGATAAAGGTTTGTTAGAAACTCAAAATGGCGGCATTATATTGTGGGTATTTGCGTACACAATTGTGACGTCTGTGAAAACAACCCATAGGAGGGGGTTAGATGCAATTTTAAATATATATATATATATTTTTTTCTTCTGACAACCCCACCAGCGATTTCTCATTTTGTCAACACAACCCACAACAGGAATGATATTTCTAACCAACCTTCCACTGTCAGAATCAAAACAGTTTGAAACACAACCTCCTACATAAGTTTTCTTGAAGTGCCATTGGAGGAGTGGGATATATGTTTAACTGGAACAGCCCTAAGGGTATAGTTCTCATTAAGTTTCATGACTTCCATTATAAAAGTATTTAAACACTATGCAAACCCCACCCCTGAGTTAAATATGGAGCTTAATAAAAAATGTAAAACTAATGTACATGCACAAACTTGGCCCTTTTGGTCCATCCTAAGGGGATAGGTGCTATGATACCCACTCAAACTGTGGCCAAGGACCTAGAAGAAAAAAATGGTGGAGATTCACTGATGCCATACATGTGTACATGCTTTTTTCTGTGGAGATTCTGACTGAAACTAGTAAAATAGCACTCTTTGCTTTGTAAAGTTGAGCTAAAAAAATAAATTCTAAACTGTTCACTTTAATGCCACCTCTCAGTCTATAAGCAGAATCCAATGAAAATTCTATATCTCAAAACTGTATTCAAATATCAACAAATTCATTGCAGAAAGGAACAACTTCCTATGTACTTTGCATATTTACAGTTGTAACAAATATCAATCAATACTCGAGTCCTTAAAAAAATAAATATGTAAAAAATATTACAAGTCAGATCTTGAAAATGAGAGCAACAAATGACTCCTTGCATAAAAAGGAAATATATGATGTAATGTTTTGAAGATCATGCTAGAAAGGACACTCTTGTTTGATATCTCTTTCCTCTGTTGTAAAGGAAACTTTTGCCAGGATGACTGGACTCAATATGTTCTGGATGAACAAGTCGTCTTTTTGCTCTGAATCGTCTAATGGATGATACTGCTTCACCAAAGCCGATCATCATTACCAGTCCAATGCCTGTAACAATAAAAGCAGCTCTGTAAAAAAGTGTTATCTGAAATATTATTTTACCAGCAGAAAATTTACTGATGTGTGCTACATATGACTTTAATATGTTAAAAACCCCTTTAGCCAAAATCATCATTATGATTGCTGCTGCCTGTTACATGTTTAGGCTAGAATAAACAGTAATACAGAAAGTGAAAACAACAAGCTTCTTAAAATTTAACAAATAATTTATTTTCCTGGAAAATTCTGTAAAAATGAAAAAAGGAGAAGAACTTACGGTTTCAAGAATCAAATCCAAAAATAATCTAAGAATAATCCATGAATTAAATTGTAGAAGTCCTAGTAATAAATATTCTAATAATTTCAAGTCTGAATCCTGATGGAAAATCCAAGATGGATGACGATGACGTATACTGTAGTCAGTACTGTGCTTATCTACAGTTCCTTGTAGAAATACAAATAATGGCACTCTGGTGTTGGAAATCCAAATTAAATTTGTAAGCAATATCTTTCCAAAATTTCTGTGTGAGCACTCCTCAAAATATTTCTAGAGAAAAAAGAATCCTTATGAAATCCAACTGATCTGAAGAAAATTAGAACTCAAAATCTGGCTACAACAAATTAACTTGACATCAGTCTGAAAAACCCCAAAACTGAGAAATCTCCCTCTATACATCTCTACTATAACTAACAAATGCATAGTAATGGAAAAACCAGAATTGCAAAATCAAAGGGGGGGGGGGGTCGTCGTCACGTGATCGTGTTTATGTCATGTACACCAAAAATTACCCTGAAGAAAACCAATCATTTTCTCTAAGAAATAAAAAAAGTTGTTTACATCTTAAACCCAAAGCCCCATCATGACCCTGACAACAACCAATCAATTTAAAATCAAACAGAACTTTGTTTACTAATTTTGAATCAATGTCAGCATCCATGCCAACACCTGGTGTTTATGAAAAGAATGATTCAGGTCAACCAATTTTCTGGAAAAATATCATCTCCAGTGAATAAATTTAGATTATAATAGCATATAATAGAATAAAAAATTTAAAACTGACAAACAATTAAGTAAAATAAATGAATTAAATCAGATATACATAACACTGCCACCATGTGATGGTATCTATGCTTATCTAGCTGTGCACAGAAGACAGAAATATATAAATGGCAAGTTCAATAGCTCATAGCCCATTCCTTGGCTAACAAGGACACAAACTCCACACATGTCTATCGTGAAGCACAATGCAGATCTTATTTTAAAAAAGTGCAGCAGAACACTTGTATTGCAACAAGCAGAAAAACCCCCAAATACTTTGCAAGCTGAAACAAAAAATCAATAAACCTTATATTACAATGCTCCTTTATGCACAAGTCAACAACAGTGATAAATCAAGTTTTGGAGCAAAAATGTTTCTTTCATAACACATTACCAGATCATAATACAAGTGAAGTACATCAAATACCTTGCAAAAATCTTAACAAATCAGTTGAAATATCACCTCATAAATATGCACAGGTCTTGCTCATGATACATCTTGTCCACCATGTGTGGTTAACTGCTCATTTAAGCTCATGTGTCATACAAGTGATGGACTCCCAAATGTGACCAGCAGGTTAGGGTCAAGGCTGTGTTATGATCAGTGAATGGCAAAACCAAGTCAAACATCTTGGTCATCACATCTTTTGTTTGCTGTGCATGAATGCTTTACAAACATCTTATTACCCATGTCAAACCTCTACTTATATTTGGATGATAGTATGGCAGGGGTGGGCAAAATATGGTCTGTGGGTCAGATTTGGCTCATCTAACATTTCTATCCGGTCTGTCGGGGAACACATTTGGAATGCCTCCTGTATGATGAACATGCAGCTGAGATAAGATAATAAGCATGAAATTGGCAAGGAGACATTACGAACATCACTTTGTGTGAATCTGAAAAAGGTGATGAGGTGTTAAGAGTTCTAGGTTTTACAACAAAAATGAGTCCTCCTACTGTGACATCAGTCACAGATAAATTCTCAATTTAAAGAATAAAAAGGTAAATGACTAATAATTATTCATGACTGCTGAATATTAAGTAACTTGTATAAGGTACAATCATTTTGTATTGATTCTTCACCTCTTGCATTGATATGTGTATAGATATAGCAAATGTATTGATGCATTGATATATCAAACTGTTTCACCCCAAACAGATATGTTGGCTAAATCAATTAATGATTTATAGCATAATTAAATGCACATAATTACTGCACAAATTGTATAAAGAAACAATACCCTGATATAAAGGAGAATACTTGTTCACAATCTAGTGTACATCAAGTGATTTCAAATTTGTGACAACACTTACCAATACACACCCACCATGACCAATTGTTTGGAAACTCTAACATAACTGAAATAAGAAAATTTGCATATAAATTATAAAGCTAAAGCTTGGATCAATAATTGTGAGATTGTTTAACATAATTCTTCCATGTTGGGGGGGGGGCATGCGAACTAATAATGTATGTGTGTGCATGTGCTTGTCTGTGTGATTTGGATTTTTAAAAGGTTTTTCAGTCATATCACTACGATGTCTAGCACTGGGGCATCATGCCAGACATATAGCATCATGTCCCACCCAGTCACATCCTGACACCAGACCGACCAGTCCTAGCACTAAAAACTCTTAATGCTGAGTGCCAAGTGAGGCAGCTGCTAGTACCATGTTTTATAAGTCTTTCTATTACTCAGTTGGGGGGCTGAACCCGTGACCCCCCATATCTGAGGTGGACACTCTAACCACTTAGGTCACCGAAGCAACACTAATATTAATTATGTAATACTTACCCACAACTGATCTCAAGGAAATGATCTCAGTTTGACTACTTAGTCAAACCAACATACAAAACATACAGAACATGCACATGACATCAAAGCAGGGAGTGTCGTGGGAATCACTACAATAAGAGCTGGTAAGTATAACATAATAAAAATCAGTTTATTCCCCTGCACCATCATTTTAATAGCATTAATATAGTACCCACTACTACTGCATTACCAAATTTACAAGCTAAGAGGAAAGCTGATGGCTTCATGTAGTAATTCAAGTAGGCCCAAGATGCCAATGCCCTAATTTCATACACTATAATTCTGATGAAAAAAAGATCTCTCTGGGTGAGGGACTGGTAAACATGGGCAAAAACAACTTAAAAATGGTGGCCACAGATTCAT
Source organism: Sinohyriopsis cumingii (assembly GCA_028554795.2). NCBI lineage: Eukaryota > Metazoa > Mollusca > Bivalvia > Unionida > Unionidae > Sinohyriopsis > Sinohyriopsis cumingii. The sequence goes on from CM068824.1 coordinate 77,690,614, forward strand.
CAGAGGAAGCAAATAAGAAAACCATTAACCCAAATGGTCACATCAGACTATCTTGATTATCCCCAGAAGAGATATGAGACTGGGAATCTCAGTAGAAATGGGCTACTGAAGGTTCCTAATTGTTAGCGAGAAATCTGGACTGGCAAAGAACAGAAACCAAATCACAGTTACTGCTTAACTGACAAGGCACTGATTTCGTTCTACCTTGCTGATGTTAAGGAGAACAGGAAAACCTGTCTTTAAGCTCAATATATCTAATGAAATCAGAAAGCTAGGGATCAATACATTAACTACTGAATCAACTGCAGAAGATTTTCCACCACGCAATGTGATCTTCATAAGTGAATTAGCTAGAGCCTGGGCAAACTTGTTTGAAAACTGGTCTTGGCAGATCCATTGTTCCAGATAAGTATGAAGATAGAAAATCTGATGATTCTTTTTATGAGGGATAACCTGGTGTGATAACAGGTCCCTCATTTGGGGTAATCTCCTTCAGCTTGTCTATCAAGAAGTCTGGCAATAGATCAGCACCCATCCTGAATCTCAGGTGTCAGAAAAGAGTGGGTTTTGGGCCTGTGAAACAGGATTCTGGTTGGGAACCAGTCAAAATGAAGCCAATTGGGGTCAAAAGTTGGTTCTTGTACAGTTTCCTAGAAGCTGGAACTGGAGATGGTTCAAATGAAGTCTCATTAGGCTAACTATATCGGATTCCTTAGCTGTGTTTCGAGTTCTGGGGAACTAACAGTTAAGGCAAGTTGACAAAGAAGTCTTGGTCACAAAACCTGCTATGAGGACAGAATCTGAATGGTTCTGTCTGGTGGATTGTGAACCTCCCCTGACTGGTGAGGAAATTGATCCCTACAGAAACAAAGTTCTGAGAAGGGATGAGATCCAACTTATCTAGGTTCAGGATTAGACCCAGCTGAGTCACCATAAATCATGAGAAGGAAAAGTCCTTCAGGAGAGTACCTTGCAAGATGCTGTGCATTAACCAGTCATCAAATACTAGTGACTGGGGACCGCTAAAGAACTCAAGTGAGTCGCTATCACCCCAAAACCTTGGTAGAGGCTCTGTGAGGTGAAGGTCAGGCTTAACAGAAGGGCCCAAAACTGAAATACCTCCTGGTCTAGACACAAACCTATGTTTCTTCTGCGAGGCATAAAGATGGGGATGTGAAGGTATGCATGTTACAAATCTATGAAGACTGCCCGGTTGAAAGATCCTATGGCATTTCTTACCAAGCAGCACTCTTAATTCTGGCATGTTCTTCCCACAAAAAATTTAAGGTACAAAGGTTGATAATGAGTCAGAAAATTTTGTGCCTTTTTTCAACGCAAAAATGATCTGACAAAAGAACTGGGAGTTTGGTAATATTCTGTCCTCTTGACTAATCACTTCTGTGGAAGTGTACATACATCTTCCCTTAAAAAAAATCAGTGACATGTCTGTCACAGGGGAGGATGTTGCCAAAAACAAAGCCCTATATGCATCTATTTTAGTGGTAATGACCCACAACTGTCTGTGACTTCTGAACAAGCTTCTGAAAAAAGTGCATGCTAAGTACCTACATATACTGGGATGCTCGAAGAGGAAGACAAAGCAGGAAAAATTATGACTACCCCTAGGGCCAGCTTCCTCCCTCCTTATGGATGAGAAGTACAAAGAATTTGTCCTTTGGCCTCTATGACTGCCTCATCAGGCAGAGAATGTGCAGCAGGGAGTTTTGAACACAGGCAGTTTAGCCCGGTTTAAAATAACTTTGGAACAGAGTCCATCCGTTCATCTGAATGGCATATTTCTTAGTTCTGATGGGGCCAGAGTTGTGGCCAAGGACTGGTCTTGTTTGTCTGTCAAATCTTGCAATGCTACGGAGGGGATAATACCTCCAAAGTGTGTCTTCACATCAAGTGGCTCCTACTACTGTCCAGCAGGACTTTACAGGTCTCCAAGGTGAAATTTCTGTGTAGGTGGAGAAGCTTTATGCAGAGTGCCATCGACATTGACAGAGCAATCTTTCTTCCTTCCACAGTAAGCATGGCAACTTTCTGCCAAGTCCCACAATTAATGTCTCCTAGACAACAAGACATCGGTAAGTGCACATTAAGTACATGCTAGACAGGTGGGGTGAGAGTCCTGGGGATCTTTCTTGTGCCCACACTTACCTACATCTTGCAACATAATAATGTGCTGAAATAGAAAATTGACAATACAGTATAATCATCAACAAAAATTGTGTTGGTGATACTTACCTCGCACCAGTACTAACGAGTGGCAAAAATTATCAGAAGCAGTCTTTCACTAAGCAAGGAGCAAAACCACTGAATTTAGCAAAAAAGGAATATAAAAACACAATTAACGCAAGTGCTGGAGAGAATAAGACAAAAGTAACACAAAAAAGGATATATCTGACTCAATAATTTAGCTAAAGACAGCAGCGAAAGTAAAATTCATTGAGCATCCTATTCACTCAATTGTCCATGGATAACAGATATTATGTAAACTGGCTATTAATGAGATCATGATTTTTCAATCCTGGGTCTCCAATTACATATTGCTGGAGGGAATATTTAGCTTGAACCAGAAAAGGAAAGCAATGCAATAGTAGCTGGTAATGTATTAATGCTATTAAACATTTGGTTTCCATTCATGATTTGTACAGTAGCATTGAGTTTCGTTTGAGGACTTTTGAAAGACATATAAAATGTTTCAATGAGTAGTTTTTCTTAAGGAAAATGAATTTACTACATTGTTTTTTTGTTTACCACTGCATAAATAGACAATTCTGTCTACCAATGAAATTGATCATCTTATGCTTAATTGGCAATGCCTGCGGCTTGGGATATGCTTGAGGCGGTCAGTGTAAAGTCAACCGTAAAGATATTTTATCTTTATTTTCTGGGCACCTAGCATGAAACTTTCTTCTACCAAAGATAACAAATATGAGTCAACTGTACAGCCTAAAACTTACCTAGGGAAGTCAATGTTATGTGGATTATAAACAAGGTTAGTGAATAATCCCACACCCATTGGTCAATGAGGAGTCCAAACACAAGGCCTGAGAGACCAAATGTACATAGCTGGGAGATTAAGTGTACTGGAATAAGAAAAAACAGAGTTTCAAAAAACAATGAGGCAAAGTAAAGAAACAGAAGATAGACAAAATCAAATTTATACTAAAGGTAATACCCAGATTCATCAGTGAGGAATTCATTCTATAACTATATCCACAACCAAAACTACAGTATCTACCAATTTGTGACAAGCATACATTTTTGGATTTAGCAAAGAAATTTAATTTATGAAAACAATTTTCAAGGGAAAGACCATGATACATAAATATCTACATATACTGTATTGTAAAATTACAATGTAGAGACAAACAGTCATATATATATATATACATATATATATATATATATATATATATATATATATATATATATATATATATATATATATATATATATATAAATCAACAACAAAAAAACCTGTATGATGCTTTGCTTCAGTGCATGTCCCTCAATTACTATATTTGTGCTAGCTATGGCTGAAAGCAATAAAAACACTAGATTGTGATTAATATTCATTTCAAAACTTTATATCTAGTAATCATTTATCATTTGTGGTAGTCTGCTGAGTTGCAATGAAAAGTCTTTGACAGTCGCTGTTGTAATGGGTCTCTTTGAGGTTAAGTACTCCTACAGTGATGATTAATTTTTTCCCCAGGTTGAAATAATGACAAAATTTATGCATATACACTATTTATCATTTAATCAATGAATTATTAATCTGAACAGATGATTTATAACTAAATGGGAATTATTATAATAAATGTTGGTAGATATTTAGTGATTAGATATGTGGTTACTGACTGGGGATCTCTACAGTTTCCAAGTGTTCTCCAGGTGAAGCATATCCACAGGGACCATCCTTGGACAAGACCAGAGAGTGTAACCCAAAATGCCAATGCATATGTTGTAGTCAGATTTCAACCTACAATATCTGAAATATTCAGATTTGTTTTTACTACCATTCAAAACACTGGTCCCATCCCATCCTATGAGTCATGACTACAATTCTGAAACAAATATGCACATCTAAAGACCAAATCTAATCATATTTCTAAATTGAAAGACCATGCCTTTATCTGTGTAGGAGATACACAACATTTATAATAAAGCACAGATAGACAGGAAGACATAATACCCACCTTTTTCAATGATGCATGGGCATAAAGTCATCATTATTTTTTCAGAACTTAAACATTACGATTTTCAATGTTCTCAGTAATCATTAAAAGATTTCAAACATGAAATGCAAAACACAAAACAAATTTACATAGATTTATATTTTAACACGATACAACTAACAACTAAACAAATTAATTTATCAGCAATACTTTCATTTTAATTTTCAATATTAAGTATACTTTTATAACAATAAACAACAGAAACTCTAATTAAAACATTATTTTCCACAGACGTGTAGCTATGATATTTTGCGCCCGGGGACGAACTATAAAATTGGCGCCCCAGCCCCCTCCCCGTTTAATCACATTTTTGAATATTACCCTTGTTTACTTATTATAATGTAACGTTGTAAGCCTCATTTTGGCACCCCTGTACCTTGGCGCCCAGGGACATATGTACCCCCCTGACCCCCACCAGCTACGCCTCTGATTTTCCATCCATAATATCAAGATGATGTTCCAACTGTCTTTAAATTTTTTACAATTAAATTATGGTTCTCCAAGTATATTTACCCCATCACATAATAACATTATGGATATAAGCCTGTCACCTCCTGAATCCAGCCCACAAAAAAGACAAAAATTCATCATTTCTGTATGTGATATAGACAAAAGGCAATAGTTCATGCCCATTACATTCCTTGCCACCACCAGGTGTCTCTAGCTTAGTGATATACCAATGAGGATGCTCACATGGTGGGATGGTTGAAAGGGTTTTTAAGTAACGTGATCAGGTAAGTATTATCAAAGAAACAATCTACTTAAAAATTAGCTTTTTCCATCAAATTCATTCCCCAATTACATTAACACAAGGAGCATAGGTAATAGGATGAAATTTTGTGCATCCTAACAATAGCTTGGGTATTCTTCATGGGAAGAAAGAAATATTGGATTAGCAGTGTATGGTCACATCACCACTCTATCATGTTAAGATGATTATTAAAATCTGTCAAAACTCGATGGCAAATTCAATGAAACTTAGTGGCAGTGTTAGTTTAATTGACCCACCAGATTTAAGTTTTTTCTCCTTGAAGCTTCCTAATATAAAATTTGAGAAGGTTGACACTGCATGCTTGTCAACAGCTTCTGTCTTTGATAAATAAATAAGAAAAATGTGTTTGCATGTGTGGCTTGCAGAGATTGCTCTTATTTCATGAGCTAAAATTATTATGAGGTGACTGATCTACTGAGATGTCAGATTACGCCAATGATATAACCCACTTAAGCCATAAAGATCTGACTTATAAGCTTTCTCACCTTCTTGCTTTTGAGATTTTCTCCACAAATGAAGGTCTAAATTCTTTCTCTTTCAAGGCTGTCTTAACAAGTGCAATGACAGAGATGATGATCCAGATGCATATAAAACTTGTTGATCATTTTAGTTTGGAAATTTGGTTTGGCTGTAATATTCCTGGGTAGGTTCATCATTAGATTAACTAGATAACTGACCCAGGACTTACCCCAACTGAGAGGGGCTAGCAGAATTCTAACCACCTATTTTTTGTATTATTTTCAATACAAGGACCGTGTGATTATGCAAATGCACATAACCTCGACTGATTGACAGTACATCCACTGCCGAAGCTTTAGGACCTAGAACCCATGAAACAAAGGTGGTCTACTTGTGGTTCCACCTTGTTATGATGGCCTATCATCAAACACCCCCACAGATGATGGGACCATTCCATATGGATAACCTGACCCTTTTTGGGGAGAACATCGTTATGTTGATCTGCAATTGGCAGTATTAAAGAAGAAACTGCTAAACCAGCAAACTTAGGTGTGGTGTTTTGGTGACCCCATTTGAGGAAGTAAGTCATCACTATAGAGTTATCCAACATTCAGTCATATAACATTCACAAATCACACCGTAAAAGCTTATTTCGCTTAACATCTAACACCCTTTCCTTTAAAAGTACAGACTGGTTTGCTAACTAAAACTAAGATTAATATAGTGAATCTGTGAGGCAAAATTATGAATTAAAGAAACCCATCTGTTTTCTTGAGAATAGGTCATATATGGTTGCTATAAATAATAAATAAGGAAAGTTCACATAGATTCAGGCTGAACAAATTTACTCTTATGCAGAGGTATTTCTTAATAGAATATTCTCAAATTTATATGACCAGTGCGATTAAAGAGATGATAATAAAAAGAACAAACACAACTTTTTATTGCTTTATTTTATTTTTGAATATACCAGAAAAAGATAATCCATATACAAATAAGTGTAAGATGTAATTAGGTGAAATTAGTATTGAGGTTTTACCCACCCATGCGTTCATACATTATCAGTAGACTCCTCCATACGCAAGTGTATGCATTTGGGTTAACTCCCTCTCCGCCCTCCATGCATACATACTAAATAAATAGCCCCTAATAGGCAATGCCTGTACCTCTTTTGGTCTCTATCATTAATCAACAATTACCAGTTGTAGTATCTCAAGTGGACTGAGAACCACGAAAATGAAGCCTGCTCTCCTTTTGTTTGTGTTAATTTGCTAATACTTCAAAGATATATTAAAGAAATTATAAAAAAGCCGTTCTTTTTCATTTATGTGACTTTTCTTTATTTCTGTCTCTTATCATTAATATTCTGTAAATTTCTCATTTCTCTATGGTGGCATCATTTCCCTATTCGTAGCCATGCTACTTTGATCAGGTGTCATTTCAAACAATCTAAATAAAGCTCTAGGCATATTGGATTAGCAGGTAAATAACACTAAAGAGCCACGTGGCTCTTGACTTGAATTCTACTCAGTCTTTCCAAAATAAAACTATGTTAAAAAACCATGTTAGTGTTGGTGACTCCAGTTTCTCAATTAATGTGTATGTGATTTGGATTTTTAATGTAGCCTTACCACTATGATGTCTGCAGTGTGGCTGTTTATAGTGATATCTAGAACTGGGGTGTCAAGTCGAAGAAGTCTAGCACGATGTCCTACCCAGTCACATGTTCCTGAAAACCTCTTTAAGCTGAGCACCTAGCAAAACAACTATTTGTACCATTTTTATAAGTCTTTGTTATGACTCAGCTGGGGTTTGAACCCACAACCCCCTGCATCCAAGGTGCATGCTCTAACAACTAGGCCACCAGAGCGGTTTCCCAATTAAGCAGAAATAGCATAGTGATACCATTAATATCCAAGAAACTGGACATTATTAACAAAAAAGATAAAGCCAATGTGTTGATCTGGCTTCATCTAATACTCCACATCAACATTTATGGATCAAGGATGAAATATTAAAAAAAAAGTAGTGACTCTGACTTGTACAAACTTATCGGCAGGAAAATATGGCAGGTATGTTTTTTTTTTATCTGGGTACACAAAACTGTAATCAGAGTTTGTGATTTAGTTCAAAGTCACCAGCCCTAAGCCTGTGGATGAAAAATATTTTACTTTGAGGACTGGAACTATATGTACAAAATACAGATTAGCTCTACAATGAGAACATATATTATTTTACAAAAGTTTGGCTTTAAAAGTATAACCATGTACAGATTGTAATTAAAAATTACCAAGTTCTTCATTGGAATAAGAGCTACAACATTGGGAGAAGTCAATCCAGATCTTGAAATTGAAAGGTATTCGTCCATCAAAATTATGTAATCTGAAATAAATACAAAGCACTTTATAACTCAGTGTTTCATGCTAATGTGATTATATTTGCTACATGCATCTCTTAAACGTAAATAATAAACCAAATATTCAAAATATTCATTTATTAATTCTTTGATGGAATTTTTTTTTATTCAAGCCAAATTCTTGAAATTCAATGTTAAAGTTTATGAAGCAATGTACTGTTCAAAATGACTGCATTACAGCATGCCTCCCTTGTCCAAGGATCAGCTTGCTGGGTGACATCATTCCAGTAAAAGCCAACCATCCATTAAGGTAAAAGTGTATTTTAAAAATGATGTAATTTGTGCTGCATATGTCCACAAATTCTGATCAAAAGCAAACTATGTAAAGAATTCACTGTTTTCCTTTTTTTTAAAATTTCAAAACAAGGACACTGACCAATGGGATCTACTGATTAGACTTTGTCCCACTGGAACATGCTATAAAGTGCATTCAGAGTGGGCCCTAATTCTCATTCTCATTTATATCCAAGCATATTAGATAAAATAATCACAAATCACAAAAGGGCTTCGAAACATCATTTAGGCATTAACTGGGTGAAAATATGACAAAGCAAGCAAGCCAAAGAGAGGAATATTGAAAAAGAAGTACACCATTCCCTCGATAACTCATGAACCCACTTATAATGCGGGGTCAGGCGTAGCTCCCATTTTTTAAACCAGAAAATACGATAAAAACTGATCTCTATTTGTTGAACTTGAAGAATATGGCGATCAAAATTGTTAACGGAAACTCTGATGTATCGCTCGTTTTATCATCTACAATGGTAAATAGAACCTGGAAATTTTAATCAACACTTTGAAATATCAAAATAAAAAATAGGTCATACAATTTTTAAAATTTTCTTTCCAAACGACATTCCTAGTACACTGCAATTAACGATATGTAAGGAAATTTTGATCAATGAAAATGTCACGCAGAGTGGAGGCAGTAGTTTAATAAATAAATACAAATGAAATAAAAAAAATTTCAATCGAAATTTGTGTTCTAGTTCTATCTTTTAGTTCTTTTTAAGTGCAATCATCATAAATGTAATGTGTTCTCATGTAATTAAACGTAAAATGCATCAATCTACCATTAACAGCTATGTCTGCAAGCGTTTCTCTGAGAACCGACCATGTTTTGATAACTGACTTCTTATTTGTTGTAATGTTGCACTGAATTAAAAGCTGGCCTCCTTTGTATTACCATTTTAATTATGTCTTTTGAATCAAATAAAGGAGGTGGAATAAAAGAAAAGTTAAAAGGCATGAAAATCCTACAAACTTAAAATCTAGCGACCCTGGTCGTATCTCTGGTGAACTCACTTCATTTGATCAATTGAACACATAAATGTTATTGTGTATGTAACATAAACTACCTTAAATTAGCAGACTCTTTCATAACTGTGATCAAAGATAACAAGGCAACCAAGCGAAATGAATTCATCGTAAAATAGAGAGCTTGATTTCACAGATACATACCATTGTGGGCAAGCAAATTTCAGAGAATTATGGAACTGGCACTTAGAGATATCCTCATGGATGATAAGAAGTTTCATTATTACTTCCAATGAAACCATGACATAAATACTGTACTAATTGAACAATACAAAAAATTGAGTTTCGATGTAGACGATTGTCTCACGAAATAAATGTCGCATGGTTTTTAAAAAAAGGAATCTTGTTTGGTGGTGTATCAACATTTAGTCTAGTTCCCTGCTCTTTGGACTCCTGATTTGGCAGGTTAATATTAAACACCACTATGGGAACCCGACTCCTCAAGAAAACAAAAAGCAGTAATGTAATACACATATTGTTTTACACGTACACGTGATGGTTGTTGAAACTAGTTGGAAAGATCTTTCATATGTTGGACATTTTGAAAATAAATGTTATTTAAACAGAATAATGAACAACTTCATTAGAAAAAGCTCATTATTAAAAATTATTATCGATGTGATTGTAAAATAAGGATTCAGTCAATAAACAGCCTAGTTCCCTAACGCTGCTTCCTCCCCCCATGGTTTTCTCGATGTCAAAGAGATTTTTTTTCAATTTTTGGAGGTCCTTCAGTAACCTGTGCCTCACTTATAGTGCAGTCTATGTTTGTAGACCCTGTTGTGCGTGAGTTACTGAGGGAGAGGTGTATATTATTTCACGGCACCCCATCGTAAGCGCGCAGGTCAAAAGCATGACGACAAAAGCAGGCAGCAAAATATGTCCATCAAATGCACACTGTCAAAAGCACACAGCATAAACTATAAGCCTGTAATTTTATTATGACTAAGATCGATAAATATCTCATTTTAAATGAAATAAACTGATAGTATGAATCTGTTTCCAGTGAGCAGACATCAAAGTGTGTACACTCAAATATTGAGTAGAAATAAAGTACTGGTTTCAATCACTGTTTTCATTAAGCAGACATCAAGATGCATATTTACGCAATATAAGCCTAGAAAACTATAAATACCAAATTCTTTTTGTAAAAATTAAAAAATCATAGCTAACCATGGAAAAGACTATGTCAAGGAAGGAGAAAGAGGATATCATAACCAATGGATATCGATATAGAAAAGACCAAGTAAATGCCGACGGCAGTTTTATCATGGAGATGATGTAAAACGTGATTGTAAAGGGCGAATTAAGGTGATCGCAGTGGACACAAGTACTGTGCTTTCTAAGTATAACCATGCTCCAGATCCAGAGAGCAATGAAGCAAATATTTGCTTATTTATTTGAAATAATAACTTTTCTCAGTGCGCTTTTGACCTGCACGCTAATGACAGGATACCCTTTTTCACAGAGTACAGAAGTTGGAATATGGGGTTTTCACTTATGATAGATTCAAGAAACATAAACTTTCTTAATTTACCTTTCAATAACTGATATATTTATATGATATGTTTTCTTTGCTGTCCTTTGAGGTATGTTATGTTTTTTTCATTCACACTTAGTTTTTTAAAGAATTTCATTATACACTATTGCTAACAGTAACATGGTATGTTGGACTTGACCTTGTCCAGAATCAAGTTCATTTTCTACTTAATCTGAATTATTGATTTTTTTAAAATTCTGTAAACATCTGATACATAGCTAAACATTTTCTCTGAGCATAGGTAACTATTTGGAGTATTATCTTTGCCTGAGTCAAGGATACTGTGTTTACCATGTTCCTTTATTATAATTTGTATAACAAAGTTTCTATTTATAACTCAGATTTTATCTGCAAACATTAGGAACCTTCTGGAAGATTATTTTCCATTAGGTGATATTTTTTTGGAAAACGCTACTTGTTCGGATGTCAGGTAGAGGACTATATAATCTTGTTTTTCTAGATAATATTCATTTGAACTTTAAGATCTAAGCAGAATCATTTGCATTATTGCTGTGTCCAGTAACATATACAGAGTTTGTGGAAACATTTTATTCTTTAACGCTCATGATGAAAAAAACTAAGGAATAAATGATAACAATAAAAGGTTAGTTTCTTTCATTTTATTATCAAATAAATATTTTTATCTATTTTACTGCAATGTGCAGTGGGTGGGTGTGCAAATTTAACACATTTATTTTGTTTCTTAAGTCTTGGGATGTATGACCTAGGTGAAAAAGTTTCACCATAAGTTCTGGGACAGGAAATAAAAAAATTATTTTTGTGTGTCCCAATATATACTGTATGTGGTAAATATGGTAAAATGTTATGGCAAACTCAATATCTTTTTTTCTTGACCCAGCTTAGTACCAGGTAACTATTGCAAAAGTCCATAGCGATCAATAATTCTTGTCTGGAAGTTTTTTTTGATGAAATTTAAGGAGCAGAGCATTTAACAATCCTGACTGAATTGACTCTGGTTCAAATATATTAGTATTAAACTTTTAAACAATATTTAATTATTTTCACATGACAACATTGACATACACTTTAGTATATTGCTTCAGAAATTCAGTTGGCATTTGTATGATGTTGTGTTAAGGTATCTTCTAGAACTGAGAATAGAGTATTCATGGAAATCCCCACCCCCAAAACACATACACATTTGGTTGTCTTGGTGTGTCCTAATTGTTCATTTCCTTGCAATGTTGCATGATACTGCAAGAGTTTTAGTTCAAGTCATACAGGTCATGTAGGCATTTAGTACTAACTACATGTATTTCAGTTATAAGACAAAACTCAACAGTACAGGATATGGACATTTTTGGACAAGGTCAACAAAATGCACAATCCAGCATGAAACAAACTGAATATTGCATATTGTGATTTCACAATGAAAGCTGTGGATGTTGAAAAAAATTAACTACCCTGTTATTTGGGTATAGCCGATGTCCTCTCTTCTTTACCCAGTTTTGTACCTGGCCACCACTGTAAATGTTCATGGATATCAATAATTTTTGTCTGGAAGTTTTTTGGTAACATTTAAGGTACACAGTATTCAACAATCCAGACTGAACAGACTTTAGGTAAATTATAATGAATATTCAATTTTAGAACAATATTTACTTTTGATTCAGCAAATACACCTATAGAAGTTAAGGGTGAAACCATTAATCAATATGTCAATAATTTTTTCCATATCAATAGTCAGAGCAAGATGAGAGGTGAAGAACTAATACAAAACGATACTGTAATCAAATTACTTTAATCTTCAGCAGTCATGAATAATTATTTATCTCTATTCTTTAAACTGAGAAGTCATTTAAAATAGCAGTTGCAGAAACATGCATTTATTTATATCAGTAACAAAGGACTACACCCACACTGCTTCTACATGTAAGCAAACACAAGATGACAGGGTCTGAAATCAGAACCCCCCTCTTTCTATGCAGCTTATTTAATTCTGTGAGTATGCTCAACCAATTAATACATATATAGGGCTGACAAGAGCGGGGGAGGGCAACCGGGGATATATCCCAAGGGCCTGGGCCATAAGGGGCGCTGGCAGAACAACACTTTTTAATTTTATAAAAGAAAAGTTTTGTTTGAACAAGGAAATGACTGGGTGTTTGTTAACCCAGGGCCTATGATCGCTCTCTACGGCCCTGTACACACATCATGTAAAGAAGACATTCCAGTCTTGTTCCCCATGTATGATTTAAGTACTTTACCGATCATTTAATAACCACTTTTATGTGAAGATTCGCTTTTGCTTAACAGCTTGTCTACTTGTATTGTGTGTGTGATTTGGATTTTTAACGAAGCTTTAACAATTTTTCAGTCATACTACTACGATGTCTGCAGTGTGTCAGTTTATAATGATGTCTAACTCTGGGGCATCACGCTGCAGACATGTAGCATGATGTCCCACCCAGTCACATTATCCTGACACCAGGCCAACCAGTGCTAACACTAACCTCTTAATGCTGAGTGCCAAGCGAGGCAGCTGTTAGTACCATTTTTGTAAGTCTTTGGTATGACTCAGCCGGGGATCAAACCCACGACCTCCTGTATCTGAGGTGGACGCTCTAACCACTAGGCCATTGGAGTGGTTGTCTACTTGTATTGAATAAGAGGGTACACTTCTGGTGTGTTATGCAGTAAAATATGTTACAGTCAATTCTGATCTGTGTTTCTGTTTGTTCAAGCCCAGAGTAAATAATAACCACCAATTTAAATAGGCTTCACAGAGTGGATGTGTGGTATTGACAAATATCATGAATAATAAGTAGTAAGTTAAAAGTTATAAACTATTATAAACTTTAAAATGTGCAAGTAGAATCTATTCTGTGGAAAAGGTAATTATATGAGCTAAAATAGGCTATATGATATTTTATGTGCAGCAGATCATGGCACACTGCAATAGTACTAGTTATATACGAATTAATGGTAGTAGTGATTTTGTAACTTTTTTTGCATCTGTGGCAAAGATATTTATGCTGTTTTCTGAAGATAGCTGAACATTGGGTAAATTATTTTATATCAGTGTATGATTGTAGAATGGAGTGTAGTGGTACTGAACTGAATGAAATGGAATGGAATAGATAGACATGTGAATAGAGAATATAAAAATATCCCAGACTTTTAATTTTGGGGATTATTATAATGTTTGGGACTAAAGTTTGAGTCATCAGGCACAAAAAGTATTTCCGGTTGGCTGACTGTCCCTATTTTTTCACTGATGACCCAGGCATTTTTTTTACCCCCCCCCCCCCCAGGGTAATTTAAAATAAACAATTTTAAGCAAAAGTAATTCTCAAAATTAATTTGTGCATCTAACTGAGCTAGTTTAGTCCAGTACTTGAAATGCTAAGTACATTAGTTATATCCAATGTTGTCATGTGACATCACAAAATGTGTGTACTTCAATATCCGCCATTTTGATTCTCAAGCCACACAAACCTACACCTAACAACATTGTTCATCCCACATAATTATGAAAGCATGTCTCATTTTTGTGTGCAAGGATACAATATAAACATCACATTCTGTTGTGCATATGAACTGCATGAGACCAAATGCATAACTTTTCTCCTTTTGTCTCCAAATAAAATATTGAAGATGCATGAACAAATGGATCCAAAAACAAGTAGAAACATGTAATGATTTTAAATTTACACAGGCTGAAATCAATCATTTGATTATAGTTCAAGTTAAAAAAAACAATAATTAATATTTTAAAAAGTATTTCAAGAATAATCGGTTTTGACATTCGGTACAAAGTCATGCTCCGTTAGGCAAATGTTTCATTTTAATACACTTAAGATGAAATTTCTTTGAATGGTTATCACTTACATTCAATATCATCCATCCTATATCAATAATCTCCAACATAAATACAATATTTGACTCTACTTATTAAAACCGGTGTGTCAGCTTTCTTTGTGAAAAGCATTGGCATAATACACATACTATGAATTTTATTTCCGTAACTGCTATTGCCTCCTGCAGATCACTGTCCGGAAATGCTCTTTCAAGGTGACAATCTTAGGGACATCACACAAACTATTTTTTTTAAAAAGACAATATTATCTAATTGTATTAAACAAATAACTGCATTTATATTTGATAGCAATATGCTTGATTACGGTTCAACTTCACCCGTCTGGCTTTTGATACAGGCAGGTAACTTAGTTTTATTTCTATTTTCGTGCTATAGAGGTACATAATTTCAAGTATAATCTATGTATCATTTCCATTAAGTAAATATCCTAATCAACAATTAAATCAGATTATTATCTTGAATATACATGATGACTTGTGTTGATAAAGGTTTGTTAGGGACTCAAAATGGTGGCACAAGATATGCGCTTGTTGCATTGTGGGTAATTGCATACACAATCATGACGTTTGTGAAAAGAACCCATAATAATAACTGTAATATATATGTTTAAAAAATATAAAAATCCCTACCTACCTACACTACTTTTAAAATCAGTGCAATAGGAAGCATGCATATTCTTTTGTTATCTTATTACTATTACCAACAAACATGGAGAATGACTGTAACTGATTTCATCATGCAGAAGAAAAACAGGGAACTTTTGCTTAAAAAGCCCTTCTAAGGGCTACCAATATTGCCTCTTATCCAGGGAACCATTTTTCAAAACAGCTAGACACACTTCGTTCAATTTGTGACATAATGGAGAAAATGCAATAACTGTTCACTGATTTGGACATTGGGACAACAGCTGTCTAGAAGTGCCATTTTGCATTCGGATAGTCTTGGATTTCACCACTGACCGAAAGATAAGATCCTAACAAACTCGAGTGTGCATAAAATATTGAACACAATTTAACATTTAGATAATTAGCAGCATCTATGCTACTGATCTAATTTTACCATGGAACAATAAAACTGTCCATTTCTTTGTTTGCTATTGTCTGCTTGTATTTAGGGCTGAACAGCGCACTCGAGTTTCTTTATTGTTACAGGTTAGAAGTCCCATCCCTTGATTTTCTTTGTAACGAGCCCCTGTGCCTAGTACAGTCAATAATAGACTGAAATCAATTCTTTGTTAACATGAGTGTGTGTTGGGCCCATTCCCACTCATGAAAGCCCTTCATTCAGTTCGTTAGAGTCATACTGGTATAGTCCTACGGCTAAATTGGCAGTGCTCCTTGAGCACATAAATGCCTGGGGGATGTGGCACTAATTCCTGCACCCCAGGAACATTTAGCATCCCGCTGTGCGGGAATAAACCCGTCGCACGTGCCCTTTTGGGCGCACGCGACGTAAATCTAAGTAATCACTCAAAACTGCAATACTGCTAATGACCAATACGGGCCTATCTACCCTTGGTTTAGAACATTGGTTCTCAAAGTGGGCGGTATCCCCCCCCCCCCCCCAACACACCAGGGACGGTGGAATTACTGGAGGGGGATGCGCCAATGTTAAGCAATGCTTTTTATTGGCTAAGGTGGGGGAGCTGAGGATAGCAAAGAGGCGGTGGTCTTAACAAATTCTGGGAACCACTGGTTCTTTAAAAAAAAATATATTTCAGAAATACGTTTCTACATTTCCATTTTTTCCTCTAAGCAAACCTGTATCCTGCAAAGCAAATACTTCCAATCCCAAAATAAAAGCAATAAAAGATGATGATGCATTTCAAAATATTTAAAAGTATTAACTTAAAAGTTAATTGTGTTTTCATTAATCTCCTATGATCTTACTTCCGGCATATAAATCCACGCACGCGCATTGTACACTTCCTTAAATGCTGAAAGTTGTCTGCAACAAAGGCGCTCAAAATCATGTTCTGTTTGTAGAAATTATGTGAGATTATATGCGAAGTAAATCATTGAAAAATATAGAGGAGACTTTTATTTTGTCTTTGCCTGTCATGATTTCCCGATTCCCAAAGAATTATTCTTTGTTCCAAAAATTTCTGCAGACTGGATATGTTGAATTAAGTTCCCGCCATCTTACCGTGAAAAATCAAAAATTGTACAAATGCGCTAATAAATTTCTAAGCTATATAGTTAAATAGCATGAGTCTAAATAATAATCATTTATATGTTGTACCTTATATTTCTGCTTTAATTCTCATCTGAACTTTAAATATATACATATATTCTTAATTAAACTCCAATCGTGACTGGAACTATTTTATACCGCGCCGACAACTTACTGTGTAGTAGGCCTAAAATGGTAGACTGGAAGTGAGTACAAATTGAAGACGGGGATGAAAAATGGTTCATACTCGGCACTCAGGTGACGCAGATGTTGCCTCGCCGGCCGATTTTTTATCCATCAGGTCTAGAAATAATCGAGGGACTCACAAGCAAGGTGTAGATGTAAGAATACATGCGGTTTTCATTTCATGTATGCAGTCAGCGTCTCATTGTTTTGAAAAGATGGGGGTGGGTGTCTTTTGTCTACAAAGTCATGTTGCCAGTCTATGCTTCCTCATACGTGCCTGATATTGTTCAGGTATAGCTTTAACGAATTACCATAAGTAATTTGTTCGAAAATAAGTTGATGCAGCAATGTGGTAAATTTAGGATTCATCTGATCTGTCCTAAGTAAAAGTCAAAGATTTTGTAGACCTCTCCGGTGGCCTAGTGGTTAGAGCGTCCGCCTTGGATGCAGGAGGTCGTGGGTTCGATCCCCGGCCGAGTCATACCAACGACGGACAAAAATGGTCCTAACACCTGCCTTGCTTGGCGCTCAGCATTAAGAGGTTAGTGTTAGGACTGGTCGGCCTGGTGTCGGGATAATGTGACTGGGTGGGACATCATGCTACCTGTCAGCAGCATGATGCCCCCATAGCTACAGTGTCATAGCCTCAACTTGATTTATTGTGGTTGAGGCTGCGAACTGATCCCATATCATGTAATGGAGAAAAAAAAATCATCACTTAAGTCAAATTAACAAACAGTGCAGAAATCTACTACATAAGTATAATCGTGTTTTGAAAGAAGTTTAGCTTAATTTTAATTTATTAAGCCCTTACACAATAAAATAAATTGGCATGGTTACACTAACCTCATCATGTCCGCCATGACATGCGAGACTCTCACAGTGACCCCTTTTCTCCTTAAGTGGTGAATAATTGCTTCTTAGTGGAATTTCAAAGTTGCAGACAAACCGTATTTACTTTTAATGCACAGAATTTCTGACTCAAACCGTGCCACATTTTTACTACGATTTGTTTATGTTTCCAAGTAAGGCCTCAATGTCCTTATACGGCACAAACAAACGAGGCTGAGAACGGATGTACTCATTATTTGAACTAATATGGTAGACGATCTAAACAAAAATATTGGATAAAAAAGGTAAACAAGATTTTACAACTATTTCTACAATGATTTTCGATTCTTCTGGTTTTAAATAAGAGGATTCACACCCGGCTTGCTCCATTGACACGCATATGCTCATGTTAGTATCCTGTCCACAAGGTAGGAGTAAGTGTACTAATATTAGTACTAAATGCCCCAGTGCTAGACATCACTATAAACTGCCACACTGCAGACATCGTAGCGATATGACTGAAAAATTGTTAAAGCTATGTGAAAAATCCAAAATCACACACACACAGTTATTTTGTAGGCATTCAACAAGGATTATTTCAGTAATAGGTGTCATTTTGAAAAAAAAATTAATTCCACATACCTTTAAGTGGCAAGTATTCACTTCATTGGGATACTTAGACATCCACATTACTTTGGAAGGTCATTATTTAGATGCTCTGTGAAGTTCATACAGCAAAATTAATGTTTAAGTACCTAGACATTTTTGGATGAAATGAACCTAAAGTTGTGATCCAGTACGGTCTGGATTGATTGCCACATGCTGTGATGTCACAATGAAAGCCATGCATATTGATAAACAAATTCCAGGGTTCCCATGCTATCGGGAAAAAGTTGGGAGAAATTGTAATTTTTTCCATGACCTTGCAAAAGTTGTAGTTCATCCCAGAACTATGTTGGGAATACCTGAAATGTACAAATCTCTAGAGTAGAACTAATGGTTGCCATTATGTTTAATTTCCACATTCTATATGCCACTTACATATAGCTGTTGTTTGTCCATCAGAGTCTGGCTGAATTCTGTCAGTTGAAGGAAAGGTTTTGTTCCAGACACTTTGCTACCATCAGTTCAGGCAACTTTATCCCTCATTTGAGTCTCATTATAGTCTGTGAATTTGCTGTTTAACCCGAAAGTACTTGGCCAGATTTGTAAACAGCATTTTTGTAAGTTCCAGCATAGCTTCATTTGAGGTCACATGCGCCACTTATTCAGCTATACTTGGAAATGAATACAGTATTGTGTCATGTTCTTTTGATGTACTCTTGTAGCAGAGAAGGAAGTTTTCTGGTTTTAAATGCAGACCAATTTTTAATAAAAAAAATTTTTGGTTAAAAATTTCTACATGACTTTTTCCCCATATTTTAAGAAAAAATAGGAATATTTGTTCCTGGATATAATTTGAATGGGAAAGAAGGTATCAAAACACCAACTCACTGTTTAAGGGAAGTTAATTCTACACACAGCAATTGATTTGCTTCAGTCATTCATTATGCATCTTTATTACTGTCTTGTTTCGCACTCAGTTCTTTTCTTGGCTTCTACTGTATTGAAATTTGTTGACAGAGGTGAATGTTTGGATATAACTAACTTTGAACAATCGGCAAAAAGAAATCCACTCAGATGGCACTGGCTAGAAGGACAAGATCACAATGCTTTCGGAATATATTTGGAAATCATAGGAACCTGAACTTGCCTGGTGCTTGAGCTGCCAATTCTGGATCACCTGGCAAAAAAAGTACTCCCTAACCATGCTAAAACAAAAAAAGCAAAGACAGGGAAGATCAGGTTAATACCAGAAGCTTCCAGTGGTTTTTCAGTCACTTTCATCAGGCCAAAAGAAAGTGGTTCTGTTCAGCTGACGATCCCAGTTTTTTTGCCAACACTAGCAACTTTTTCATCCCAGGGTTAAAAAAATAATCCCTAAATTGATATGTGCATATAATTGAGTTGATTTAGCCCAATAATTGAAGTGCTTAGTACATTATATAAAATAATCATTATATTATCTAGAATGTTAAAAAGAACCTACCTACTCAAATTTTAAAACCTGTGCAATAGGAAACATTATTTTAGAACTCACAGCAGGTGTCCAAGGCTTTTCAGAAAACAGTTCACTACATGTTGAAAGAAGGGGTATGAAATCACAAGTGATTTGTCAAAAAATTAAAGAGTATTTCAGTTAATAAATGATAATAGTTAATCTTTTCTTACATGTTTTGATGATTTTGTTGTGCATGTTTTGGCTACTTGTGAAATTCCACACTTTATACATGTACATCTGGTGTCCATCAGCCACTGGATTTTGTTACTGTAAATATCAGTACAGCTAAAATGATCAATTGATCAACAGATTTTACCATTCAGCACATTGTTGAATCAGGACTGGCAAGTCTTTGAATTTGCCACCCATCTATTTGTGCATGTGGAAAACTCCCGTGTAAGTGTTTTTCTGTGTCCCAAATTAAAAGTTGTGTCCAAATATGTGATTACAATGAACAAAAAAATCTTTAAACATTTTCTACTGAATGGATGGTCATATTGGCATGAGGTTTTTTTAAAAATGTATTCAAATGCTGCCTTGTTTTTTTTTCAAAATGAAAATGGTGTCAATCTTAAATTAACAATGGCAACCACAGTGACTAATTTGAAAATCTTTTTGGTAAAGAATATCAAAGTTTTCAACACTCTGCATTAAAAATATTTATGGACAAGGGAACATCTCTCCTTGTGAAGTTTGATCTCTTCTATTATTTCAGGATGATGCACAGAGTGACCATAGTGGTGTGGTTCTCGTTTCTCAGGGAGCAAGGAGAGGCAACCATGCATCACATTCATTTGCAGAATCATCTGAAGGACATCTGAAAATTCGTAACTCGTTGAGATCATCAAGGAAGCGGTATATTAATATGATACCTAGTTGCTTTATATTTGTTTGTCTTTGATGTTACCTTTTTTAACTGTAAAGATATAGAGATCATGTCTATAAAGTACACATTGTCAATTTTGGATTGTCTTCTCTATACCGTGGTCATGGATAGATGGCAAGGAATTATGCAGATTTTGGGTGTCATTGAATCAACTCTCTATCATGCAGACATGATTTTTCTCCGTTTTAAAGTGGAATTCCGCTTTTCTGCCAACTTGAATCCGATTGTTCTTGATGTAGTCCTTTTTTATATCATCTCTGATCCATTTTTTTATGGTTTTTTAAAATGGTCTGTTCGGTCCCATTCAGCAATGACCCATGTGACATATTCGGTCCATATATTAGTTAGCCCACGACTCTCGTAAGAGTATTTTGATTGGTCAAAAGTTTAAATTCATCCAATGAATTTTCGTGTAAAGGAAACTGATGGCAATGGAAAGAAGCATACTTGCAAAAAAATGGCGTCCCAAGTTGTTGAGAGAGACAATGACACGAGAAGTTTAGAGAAAGGTTTAAAAAAAGTATGGAAATGGGAATGGCTAGAGCAAAAAGTCAACGGAAATTTATTTGGTCAGTTTATAAGAAAACAACGCTCGAGGACTGGCATTTTGTGACCTCTAGTGTAATCTGGTACATGGTCCAAGAATTTTGCATTGTTTATTAAATCATCATGGTCTAGTCATCATAATTGTCATCTGGCTGTTTCTTTGATGTCACTCTTGTATATGGTTGTTTATGTACAGACAGCCTAGGTCCTGTAACACTTGGATCTGAGTCTGTTAAAGGTTGAACCTGAACATGGGTCATGTGTGAGGTAAGTTCACATGGAGTTCAGATAACCAGCCTATGTTACTCACAGCTTAATCAAGGGGTTGTCACATGGGAAAATAAAGGTGTTGCCTTTGCAAGCTTAAAGGTATATGAGGTCAGATGTTTACTGGAAGATGTAGAACTCTATTTGGCACTGAACAAGTACATGTAAATATGTTAAGTTGTGGCACCATCAAAAAGGACTGTCAACTTGAAAATGGGTGCTGTCTTTACAAGTAAAGAGCTTATTGGATCAAATGCACAAGCAGAAAATGTGGCAAACATCACATGCAATATAAAAATCTAACTTATGGAAAAGGAAAATACAATCAAAAGTGTTTTCGTATCAAACTGTTTATATGGCAAAACAAGTATTTATTAAAATACAGGTTGGTAGGTCTTGCACAAGAATGGAATCAATATACATGATAGTAAATACCCATGATAAACAACATTGATGCAGGGAGCATTTGATTTTCATGTAATATTTGAAAATTCAAGTAACTAGTACATGTTATGTGTAATAAATACCATCATGAAATGGATAAACACAGTATATACCATATACACATTTCAGAATATGTATAGTGGCATAGAAACATAAAAATATTTGAATTCACTGTATTTTTTAGTACTGCAGACACCTTGAGTTTCCAACAGTACTTAACAGATTATTGATTTTTTTGGTATGTTGTGTTTATATTCCTGCTAGGATTTCAAATGAGTGGGTTCTGACCAGGGCACCTAGAGCACAGTTGGACAATATTTCAAGATCAGAGCACTTTATGTGTTAAAGGATGCCATATAGTAGCCAATTAAAAAAGATGAGAAATAAGTAACTTCGACTCGGCATCGTTTATTTCTCAAATTATTCTCTATTTTGACCAGTATGTAACTAAAAGCTAGGATTATTCTTCATTATAGGTTTTGGATCAGTTGCCATCTTATATGTCCTGGATGCCTCAGTAGGTTCAGTTCGAGAGAATCTAAAATATGAATGTTCATTTTACTCTTCATGCTCCAATAATATAATATTTTGTGTAGGCAAATCAACATTGTATTTCATTTCATTAATGTATTGAAATTGAGAAAGAAATACGTGTACATATCATGAGGGCTACTGCTCATGAATGTCTTTTTATACATGTAAATACAAGTATATGGACAAAAAGGCCTCGATATTCTGTTTTTATATTAAAGCCACACATACCGAACTGAAATGGTTTTAATTTACCAAGACAACGGCTCTTGATGCCGGTTTCACAGAGGCTTGTATCATTACTTATAATTTAACTGTCGGTATTTTATACTATATGTGTGACTGCTAATTAAATTATAAGCAACAATACGACCATCTGTGGCCCATGCAAGGATATGGGTATTAAATAGGAATAAAATAAGCATTTTGGCCTCGTGAATAAATTTAATATAAAATGAAAATATTCTGTCAGTTTCCTCTTTTGCTTAGATCCAGTCTTTTCAAGTGAACTATGAACTCTGTGGTAGGCATTTTCTAATACAGCACTGCACAACACAGTGGCGTAATAATTCAGAATGATTGCGCACGCATCAGTAATGAGCTTAACAGTATAGACCGAAGTTAACCAATGTCACGACTGGCAAAACTGGCCAAGAGCATGGTGCCAGAACAGAATTAAATTTTGGAAGCGAATGATTGAAGCACTTTTAAATTTGATGGGGCTGTTTAAAGGCATACATTTGACAGGCGCACTAAAATAAGCTGGACAGGGAGTAGCGCCCTGCTATTTATGCTTAGCTGGAACACTGTAAGATGATTCCTATTATGCATAAATCAAATGTTTGTTTGATTAAAAGGTCGACTTATAATAGAGTATACACTTTTTTGGATGAATGGCACTGGGGGTAGGGAAGAAGTTTCTTGATTTTAGGGTTTAAAGGTTGAAGGCCATGGTCACTCTCTGACAGGCAGAGAATGGTTTCTACTCAGTAAACATTGGAGCCACATGACAGACCTAGACCAAATTTTTTGAGTTGGGTTATGTGTATTTGTAAGGAAGAAGCCTTTGGATCTGGGTTTGAAATGTGATAGGTCGATATTACTGAAAAAAGATGAAAATTGTTTGATATGATGACTTTAGTACTTTGATCAAAGGTGTAATGGGCTAGGCCTAATATTGATTTGAGAGTCAAAATGACAAATGCCAAGGTCATTGTGACTCTATAAAACGTGATTTACCTAATTTTCTTAACCAAACTTTGTGCATGATTGCAGTTGAGGTAAGACAGAAACCTATATATTTTGGGGTTCTGGTAAGTCGGATAAGGTTTGCACAAGAAGTTTAGTTCAAATTGACCTATTGGTCTATAATCACCAGTCAACAATGTCTTATTAGTGCCTGCGTTGAGGACTATTAACTGAACACGAGGTAGGCAATATGGTGCACTGTTAACGAAATTCGATCTTTTTGTGCAGTTGGTGCAGAAACGGCATCCAAGATTGAAAAGATTGCTGGTAAAATGGGCACAGATGAGATAATTTGCGTTATTATTTTGAAATATTTATGAATGATGAAGTATGTGGAAAATTATTTTATCCGTGTACACTGTTTGAACATTGGTCAATCTGTGATCCCGATTTGTTTTACTCAAAAGTTCAATCTCATTTTCTACAGTTTGAATTTTAAGAAATTCAGGAGTGTTTCAGGCTTAGTTTTGAAATGCTAATGAGAATTTTGTATGAATTGACATGATTAAATGTATGTTTAAATTATTCATGATCATAATTTATTTCTTTGTTTTTCTTCTTCAGTTTTTTTTTTGTTCTTTGTGTGGGGTACATTGTGGACTGGGGATGGGGGCATCCTCTTTGACAAAAACAAATCAATTGTATAGTAACGACGAGTAGCAAGTTGTTTTAGCAATAAGAATTAATTTTCCTTGTTCTAATTTTCAGGATAAGTTATGCAGAAAATGATGCAGAAGAAGGTATGACTAAAAGAATTGGTATGTAACTATTTCTGTCAAGTTCACCAATATTTACATGTTTAACCAGTCATAACACAGTTTCATAGATGACAAGTTACTAAAGTGTGGAAGACATGATTTCACAAGTTAACAAAAAAATATATTGTACATAATGGTAAGGGTCTAATAAACTAAAATAACTGACTGTTATCAATATGATTTCCATCTCAGTGTCTGCATCAGATTCTAGCTGTGATAGTTGGCCAGAACATTAATCCCAGCATTCTGGATATTCGATACCAGAGACTGTCAACAGGTTTGGTTCTATTGTTTATCTTCCCATGGCTAACTGAGCTTGGACTAGTTCATGCCCTTGGATAAGGCACAAATGTTAAATTAATTAAAATCCCTTATCTCTAACCCTTACTAAAACAAGAGCAGAGTGGGAGAGCAAGCACTTATGTAGCTGGGCTTACACTGGTTTTGTTTTTTTGTGAAGATTTTAGTTTTATTTACATAGTTGTAGGACCCTTACTTGGTGTTTTTGTGTCCTTTGAACCTGAATGTAACACCGAGAATAATGGTCACTCTCTCTAATGCTACTTCATTATTTGGTCTCTTGAACAGACCCTGACTCAATTTCACCATCTCGAGTTAAATCAGATGTTGCGATTTCAAATGTTTTAACTTAATTATAGTGATTCTCTTAATCTTACTTTTTAATTGGTTTTTAAAATGGTATAATTGATGAATATTTTCAGCAAATTAATTGAAAACCTGTATTCAAAAATTTTTCCTAAAAAAAGAGATCTGACAAAAACGTTTACAAATCAGATTAAATATTTTTTACAAATCTGATTTAAAAAAGAATAATCTTGATTTTTTTTATAACCCTTTAGATGACCCAGAGTGCCAGAGTAGTTTAAAACTTTCCCCTTTACTGATCACTGCCATCTCACCTGCCTGCATGGGTTTGAGTCTTAGCTCAGCCGGTGTGGGTACATGAGAAAGCTAGCCAGTAACTTCCATGGATTGTGGTATTCCTGGATTCTTCCTCCACCAGCAGTAGTGGTCACCATGTATAGGCTATTTTGCCTGAAAAATGGCAATAAACCCAAAATTAATAATAACAGCACCCCTTCATGTGATAGAAATTGTTGCTAATTAGGTGAAAATTATGATTTATCTCAAGTATTTACCCAACAGCAAATTTTAAAGCAATTTTGTGACTAATAAAATTTTTCAAATAATAAAGTAGACATCAACAAATTTTAACTTATGCAGATACATTGACTTGAGTACGATGAATATAAGCAAGATAGATCATGGTTTTTATAACCTTTACAACTCCAAGAAATTTAGGGCTACCCATGAATTTGTTTGAATACTAAAAATTTCCGGAAACTATTTGAATTTTTGAAATACAAAATGTTAAAACTGAAGAAAGATAACATCCTCTTATAAAATCAGAATGTTGGTTAATATGATTGTCAAGAAGAGCAAATAAACAACTAAAGCCATATAAAATTTGGTGGATCAAATGACAGCTGATATGGATAATTACCCGAAAGTTAAATTTTTTTAAGAAAAAATTATTACAACTCTTTGGTTTTAAACTAAGTAATAGTAATGATTGGCCACTCCGGTGGCCTGAGTGGTTAGACTGTCCACCTCAGATGCAGGAGGTTGTGGGTTTGAAACCTGGCAGAGTCATGCCAAAGACTTACAAAAATGGTACTAACAGCTGTCTTGGTTGGCGCTCAACATTAAAAGGATCGTGTTAGGACTATTCAGCCAGGTGTCAGGATAACATGACTGGGTGGAACGTTGTACTGCATGTCGTAACACTAACCTCTTAATGCTGAGAATCAAGCAAGGCAGCTCCTTGTACCATTTTTATATGTCTGTGGTGTGACTCATCTGGGGTTAGAACCCAAGACCTCCTGCATTCAAGGTAAATGCTCTAACCACTTAGGCCATCAGTGCTGTTTACAAAACCAAAATGAATCAGGCCAGGTAGACAGTGAACTTGATTTTGGACAAGGCCAAGTACAAAATAGAATTATGCATACCATATATATATATATATATATATATATATATATATATATATATATATATATATATATAACAAACAATGCAAATTAAATGTACGTTAAAAAAACGGGGCTGTTTGGACTGTGTAGGTATGTGAATACATCAGTTCACATGACTTGTCTTTACCTAAATAATCCCTTTCCTGAGAAAAGAAACACTTCATTTGCACAAAGTATACTCAAGGAACCACCTTAATCATTTAGAAGCCACTGTATGTTAGGTCATTGACTGCAGGAAGTCAGGTGTTGAATACATAACTATTAATACGAATCTTCTTTATATAGCTGTAACTTCAAAATTTGATCATGAGGAAAATCTGCATATTCGTTGTCTTTAGTGCACAGTCCTCAGGTTGACATGATGTAATGGTTTGTTGATTGCATCATGTTAGTTTTTTTTACTTTAGTTTTTGCTCAGTGATAAAAATGTAACATATGGAGAAAGTTAAAGTTTTGTAATAGAAAAAAATCTTTCTTGAAAACTTTTGGAAGTTCTTGAAAAGTCCCTGAGAAACAATTCTTTAGGACTGTACGAACAATACTGAAGTCAGATTTATATATTAGAAAGCATCTGTATAGTCATTTTTTCTAATGGCATAAGAATTAGATGCAATTATAATTTTTCAGTACTTTCGAAGGTGAAATGAGGATCATTCTTTTGTATGCATCCAATGATCATGTGCAGAGATGGTCCCACGGCATCTGATTGCGTGTGATGCAAATTTTATTCAAATTTATGCACTATGAAAGTGGTGATGCACAAGAACTCTCACAAATTAGTTTCCAATTGTGCATATGAAAATGTACTGTGTGCAGTATAAAATTTTATTCAGATATTCACCCTAAAATTCCTGCTGTGAAATAAGTCATGTTGGTAGAAATATCTTAGTGCTTGTTGCAATGAGCATTTTTTCATAGTGATGAAAGCAATTTATTTTTAAAGTCAGCAAGTCTATCAAATTTTTGGAGTTGGGATACCAATGAGTGATATTGAACCCAAAAATGGTGTTAAATTTGAGTCAGATGTACGTGCTCTATGAACAAAAACAGCAGTATTTCAAAATTAAATGTAGAAAAAACACACAAACAAACCAAATTAAAAAAATAGAGACAATTTAAAAATAGAGCGCACTTTGTTTCTTTGCTTGTCACAGTTTTGCCCTGTGAGACAAACTAGTCTGTTAAAACCGCTCCAGTGGCCTAGTTGTTAGAGCAGATACGGGAGGTTGTGGGTTCGATCCCTGGCCGAGTCATACCAGAGAATTACAAAAATGGTACTAACAGCTGCCTCGCTTGGTTAGTGTTAGGACTGGTCGGCCTGGTGTCAGGATAATGTGACTGGGTGGGACATCATGTTACATGTCTGTGGCATGATGCCCCAGTGCTAGACATCACTATAAACTGTCACACTGCAGACATCGTAGCGATATGACTGAAAAATTGTTAAAGCTAAGTTAAAAATCAAAATCACATCACACACATCACTAGTCTGAACACTTGTATATTGACAACTTACATTTAGAAAGTGCAATCCATAATCCATTAGGTGTGATACATGTATGTAGCAAATCCATGACTTTGATATAGATCACGAAACTTCATGAAAGAATCACATCCAATTAGAAAACACAAATAACACATGTATAAAAATTGGTAGTTCTTGTTTGATCTATATCCGATGGTCACTACACAATTCATTACAGTTGTCACAAGTAGCATGTGGCTATAGTTGTTTCCATGCTACATATACTTAAATTGGCCTAGATTCACAGACCCAAAGCTCAGAAATATCTGCTCAATATGCCGCATCTGAATTATGTTATAACAGAGCATGCTAAAGCAAGATCACATTGTATCGCTGAACAAGTAGACTGGCATTAATGGACTTAAAATTCTAATGCAGCATTATGGAACAGTAACCCTGGCAGTAGAGGGCTAACTCAAGAAAGTTAAACTTTAGCAAAGATTAAATTAGTGAAATATTTTATTTTGGAGCAGAAGTATCCAAGAGACAATACCTGTGCATAATCATAAAGAACAGTTTTTAAACGTGTTCCATCTGGCTAAGCTAGCTAAATGTATGCTGCTTCCATTAGCAGACTGGGAAAGATGGTTCTGGGTTCAGCAATATTTATCACTGTTTATGAACAGATTAAGCTCAGAAATAATCAACATTAATGCTTATACAACTAGAGGCAACATCATTTAAAGATTTTGATTATAAAAATCCTCTTATAGAGTGCAGCAGGAATAAAAGAGATATTGATACTGAAGTGTTTGTAAATATTGAACTAAGGCAGTTTAGTCCTTCCTCTAGTGTTTGTTCTTCTCCCTCCTTATTTTTGTGATGAGGTGGAGGAGGGATGTCCTTTCTTTAATGGTAAAATCCTGGGAACATCTCTGGTAATGTGGTTTATGTGATATACTTTTTCAGTTTAATCATAATCTCACAAGAAGATCAGTAACTTCTGTATGGTTGAGGATATTATTCAGACATCTGGAACAAAGCAACAGGCCATGTTTTCAGACATTTTACTTCAGATGTAGATGGATGCTGGCAGCTGTAAAAGCAGATACAAATGTCATATTTATCTGTTGGGTTGCACCTAAAAGAGCTGTCGAGTTTTAGTCACAAGTTTTTAAGATGCTTGATAACTATTAGAAGATGAATAGTCATATTTGGTCTCCCACCTGTTTTTAGCTCCATTTGAATTTTAATCACAAGTTTTTAAGATGCTTGATAATTATTAGAAGGTGAATGGTCATATTTGGTCTGGTAACTGTATTTAGCTCCATTTGAATTCATTGATATAGTAACAGCATGGAAATCTTTTAATGCCTCTGAGACATATAATAATCTCCTGTACTTGTATCTTCTCTGATATGTGTTAATATTCCTGATTCATAATTTCAGATTTCCTTCCAATGTATATTAGCAGAAGAAGGAGCGAAGAAGCATCAAAAAATTACTCTGACAACAATAATGTTGATGAGGGAATTCGTCGTAGCTCAAGAAATAGGAAACTGCTGTATGGAACTTTTGATCAGAAAATTTTAGAGAAAGCCTTATATGACAATGCATCAGAATATCCAAAAAGCACAGGTCGCAAACGAGGAAGAGGAGAAGTAGATACTGATGTCACTGAAAATGCAAGTATCTGTAAACTTAAAGATTTAAAGAATGGAATAAAATTTGATTACAAAAAAAATACAGGAGATACAGAGACTTTATTTTGTTTTATTTGATGAACTGCAGATAAGTTTTCCCAATCCCAGGGCTTAGAAAAATACCTTATTCATGCATGTTCTTAAATTTTATTGTTTTTTTTTTTAAAGCATCATTTTCAAGATGAATAGACATGTATTCAGAACTCATTTTGTTAGTGCAAGTGGAGCTTGACTCTAGTTGACGTACAGTAGAACAGTAGTTTGTGACTAATCAGTCTGGGAGGTTCAGTAAAGTGGATGCAGTCATTACTCAATTATTATACATTACTGATTATTTGCAACAACAACAACATATATCTATATAAAGTGTTCGCATTAGATATATGAAGAAATTAGGGTAATCTGAGACAATGATGGGACAAATGTTGTCATTATAAACCATGTGGCAAACTTACTTACCTGCCTGAATACTTGCATCAAGGGCATCTTGATTAGGTCCTGTCTGTCTGCATGTCCACACATCCAAATTGCTTTCCATCTGTCCTTGGAAAGTAGTGTGCACTGTTCCATAAAAGCAAAGTGAAAACTATTAGTGAAATTTGGTAGGCATGTTTTGTATGCATTTGTAAGATGGCCTGTATTCCAATGTAAGTGTGTGTGTGTGATTTAGATTTTTAACATAGCTTTAACAATTTTCCAGTCATATTGCTACTATGTCTGCAGTGGCAGTTTAAAGTGAAGTCTAGCACTGGGGCATCATGCTGCAGACATGCAGCATGATGTCCCACCCAGTCACATTATCCTGACACCAGGCCAACCAGTACTAACACTAACCTCTTAATGCTGAGCGCCTAGCGAAGCAAATGTTAGTACCATTTTAAGAATTCTTTGGTATGACTCGGCCGGCCATCGAACCCACGACCACCTGCATCCGGGGCGGACGCTCTAACCACTAGGCCACTGGAGCGGTCAAATGTAAGATGAACTGATTAAATTTTCATACCACTTGAAGCCAGTGTTTTTGGGGAACACGTTGTTAGCACAAAAACACAAAAAGCACTTAACATGAATTTATGAGCTTCTATTGGCACTCAGGTTAGTGATAACTTGAATGTAAATGTAATCCACTGTCTACTGCAGCATATGTTCACATTTTATATTCAAATAGTTTGAAATGAACACTTAAATTTGTTCCTAAATACATATGTTAAGTCAAAAGCTAAAATTGTGTCTTTGAAGTGTATGCCAGATTTCTGTCTTCAAAGCCTTCAAGGGGCCCCTAGTGGCCGAGTGGTCTAAAGCGCTCTCCGTTACGGATCACTGCCATCTCACCTCTATCTGCATGGGTTCGAATCTTGGATTCGGCCAATGTTGGTATGTGAGAAAGCTTGCCAGTAGCTTCTCGTGGGTCAGTGGTTTTTTCTGGGGTTTTCCCGGGTTCTTCCTCCACCATTAATACTGGCCGCCATGTATAGCCTATCGTGTGCTGAAAAATGGCGTTAAACCCCACAACAACAACAACAAAACCTTCAAAAACCAGAACTATTATTTAGAGCACATTTGATTTTTGTTGTTACAGAAGCCACACTTTTTGACCATTTAATCATGCATTTTTTTAATATATGTTCTCGTTGATACTCATTCTTAACAAACAGAAAAAAGAAGATAAAATGCATTTCTTCAATTACCCATTACATGAACACTTCCATTATCCCCAAGAGTGCACAAAGTTTGTCCAACCAATTAAAATGTTTACTTGTCTACATAAAAGACCCACTTTTAGGATTGTTAAAATTTATATATTTATTCAGCTGTATCTTTTAAATGCATCAATATATATCTTTTATGCAAACTGTTAATAATTTTTATTCTGTGAGCCAGTCTTTTGGCAATTAGAAAATTTTGAAAAAGTTAAACTGTCCATTTTTTTAAAATTCTCTACTTAAAGATGTCTTACGATTATAGAATTAAAGTGTGCAATTGATTCTAAACATCATCCTGCAATTAACAAAATACATGATTATTGATTAAGGTGGTATACAAATAAAACTGGAACAAAATTGAAACAACTCATCTTACCACCAAAAACAGCTTTGTGTTAAGTAAATAACAGGAAGATGTAATGCATGTTATGAATATAAATCATGAGAATATACAAGTAGTTGTTAATAGGTCAAAACAGGTGCTTCTGTCAGAATGTGAAAAATCTTTAAAATGACATATAGCTTATGTATCTTGATATGATGGATTTTTTTATTTCTATAAATTGCCTAATTGCTTTATGTTGAGCCCATCATCTGTTAAGATTCTCTTTCCTTGACTCAGTAACTTTCTCAGGAACATGGAGTATAGTAATGTGGGATGGAATGCTTCTGACAATTCTGCACAGGTCTTCCATGCTGCTGAAAACTTTTCTTGCTAAAATCATCCTTAAATCAATGTGTTGATTGTTCTTTCTGTACTATCTGCTGCTCCTTTATCATGACTGGTGCCAAAGAAATTTAACATCACAATTGCTTAGCCATTTTCCTCAGTTTTCAGATCTGCTAGTATTTCTGTTTGGATGATGCTACATATTGGTCATGCTTTAAGCAGTCACATAAAGTGTATTGCTTTTTTACTCATCTTATAGCCAGCAAACACAAGTTAAAACAGTACCTTGAGTGTGATGCCATTGGGCCAGTTGAACTTCATCTTGGTACTCAGAAGCATAACTTTCTGAAAATTCAACCTGAAAATTTGCATAGTTGTTTTGGCTTATTTTTAGATTTTCTTTGAAATATTTAGATTTTAGTTTTATGATGAATTGTTGATGTAAGAGACTTTTTACCGCAATATGTAGATATGATACTGGCCTTTGTGAACTTGAATGACTATTTGCTCCACATTTACCTTTCGCCACCATGTAACATTTTCAGCCATTTCATCATCAAATACAGGCAGCTTGTACAAATTCATTTCCCTGCCACACTTTTCACACCAACCAAGTATGCATGGTTCCTGATTTACATCACAAATAGCTTTTGAAAGAAGCTCATTGTGCAGTTTTTTATCTACCCATGCATCATGTGTCAGATCTGACACACAACAATAATCGCTGGTATGTAAATTGATGCACCCCAATGTTATGGCTTGCTGATTAACAAAAAACAAAAGTTCAGTCTTCAAGTCGTCGATGGTACTTAAATTGACTCACCCTATTATTATGTTTTACTGATTAACACAAAATGAAGGTTTGTTCTAACTACTTTAATGGCTAGAGTACAACTCCCAAACAGGGAAAACAAGCGCGTATCAGTTTCTTACGCTAATGTTATCAAAATACATAGGGTATCAACTGGGTGTGGAGCCTGGATCTGACCTTTTTTGACCTGTAACTATCACATCATTTGTAGCAACAGGATGTTAGAACCGTATTATCACTTCACCCAAGAAAGAGGCGGAAACTAAACACGTGATTTTAAAGTAATTCTCACGAGAAACTTATTTTATGTGCACCTTTGTCATGCAGTGAAGCAACAATTTCCATTTGCTAAATTGTTTGTCTTGCATTGTTTCAAGATATTGTCAGCATTCGACCAAAAATGGCATCCAAGGCAAAGGAATTAAATTGTACAGAAACAAACAAAATTATCTTTTGGACTGCGTTTATGACTGACCAATGATAGTAGCATTGTTATCGAACCAGAGGAGCCTTCATTGTCCAAAAATGAGGTAATGGTTACTGGCAAGATTAAACATAATTTGTGCAGCAATGGTTGAAAACACAGCTGACTACATTTTCAAGTTAAGTTGCATGAAGAATGTGACAGTGCATCTGCTTTCATGTTTTGCCATATATGTATAGAATAGTACACTGGCAAGGCATGCTGTGTTGCCAGAACACAAACTGTTGATTGAAGGTCCACAACACCAGGCAGATTTGAATGCAGGTTTACAAAAACATTATTCCAAACAAGACATAGCAGTGAAAGTGCTACTTAAGTGTGTACATTGGATGAGTGTAGAATTAAAATACGAATCTCTTCTTAATTTAATACATGACTTAACAGCTGAAGAAATTGATGCCATTGGCATTTTGAAGAATTATGTCAATCAGTAAAACTTGGCTACTACCTGTTTAGACTGACTGGAGAGCCTATTAAACATTGTTGAGGATAGTCTTATATATGGCCTCCAAAATTCATCATTTGTGATAGCAGTGGCAGATGAAAGCACTGACACAGTCGGCAATAAACGCTTTGTCATATATGCTCCGATTATTTCTGATGACATGAAACCCATCAGCAAGATTTTTAACAAATATAGAATGTTCAGATGCTTCTGGCAAGGGAATTGCCTCATTGGCTTTAGTCACATTATATAAACTAACATTTTTGTTGTGTATTTAAGCAATATAATTATTTTTTTTTAACTACAGAAAACTGATAATCAGCTTGAATAAGACTCAGGTTTTGATTTTGACTTTTTTTGCCTTGATGAGTCAGTTGACGTACATGAAGCCATTTGTAGATAACTCTGAACATGTTGGAAAGTATAGATGATATTTCAGAGAGGCATGCAGTATCATATCCATTTTTGGGAATATGACAAACATACATTTTTGGACATTTTGGAAACAGGTAGGATATACATTGGTCACAAGATAGCTACAAATTTGGATTTTCCAATTGTCAACGAAGGGTGTTATTTTAAACACCTGATATGCCTAGAATATAGTCGTACATAGTCTATATTTGTGAGCAAGCTCTTTTCCATTGACTTTATTCCAGTTTGTTAGTTATTCTTTCCAGGAGCTTGTCAGTTATTGTAATTGGACTAGTAGAAGTCAAATAACATTTTCCATGCCTTTGTGTTTATTTTCTTTAAAAAGGTTTCTAACTTCTTGCTGGTTGTGGTACTGCTGTGGTAGTTTCTTTAGAGGCTTTTCTCTCATGGGCTGTTTAGGAGATAATTTTGAGCCTTTCTCAGAGCGTTTCCAAATGAACTGGGATTTTTAAAGCTGGAGAAGGATGAGACCAAACTTGTCTTGTTGCCTGCCATTTCAAAGTTTATCTTTCTGCATTTTTTTTTTGATTGCAGCATATGAAAATTGTTTCTCTTTCTACTTTCTTTTTTTTATCTTGCCCTTCTTAGGTAATCTTTCCATGTTTCAATGTCTTTTCTGATTTCCTTCATCTATGTTGCTGGACCTATGTCCTTTACAGCTTTACTTTTGATGCTGTGAATTAGAAGAAAAAAATAATCTAACTTCATGTTAAGATTTTTGTTTTCAGACATTGTAAAGAAATAATATTATTTCCTTTATTAGAAAATTCAAATTAAGAAACACCATGGGGAAATATATGTGACCACTAAAGACATAGCATCCATGAAAGTTTTAATTTGATGTTTTGTCAAATTAAATTAACATTACTAAAAATATTAAAAATGGAATGCTATATAAAAATATCACATTTACAATGTGTTATTATTATATTAACATTTATAAAATATTCCTTTAAGAAGTAAAGCAGATACCTTACGCCTACAGAAATATTCTAATAGACACAACAGAGACACAGGAAAACACCACAAAGTTATGAAATCAAAATGCAGCTATCCAAAATTTACCCAGATATAGAGAGGGTCATGTTGCATCAGTTTTAAAAATAGCCTGGGGGCATTGGGCATATGTTTTGCTTGGGTTCATTTACTTTACATCAGTAATACATGCAGAAAACAAAGCAATTTGTCATTCAGTTAAAGTCTGTCTCATCCATGATGCAGAATTGTCCCATTCATAACATGACATATTTGTCCTATTTCTCTATATTAAAAAGTTAGCTTTTCATTAAAGTTTTTATTACTTTGTTTTCAATGGTTTAGGAGAATTTAAAACTTCATAATTTTTGGCATTAATAGAACATTTTTCTGTCACAATTTTCAGCAACACTCGATCACATATTCTAAATCAAAATTTCTTAATAAATGGCCCATGTGATGATAAATGACCTCATAAAACATGATTTAATATCTAATTAATTTAAATAAGATTAAAAACTTTGTGCTAAAAATTAGTATAAAAATTTGCAATGTTTCACAATTCTGTTTTTCACCACCATTTTTTAAATTAATAAATGTTAATCTTCTAAAGAAAAATCACTATTGGTTTCATAACCCTGAATTATATTACTTGTCATAATAAACCACTGTACATTCATATGTACATCTCTAAAGAAAATATAAATTTCATTTCACTTTTAGTGAAATTGTCGATCTTTTTAAAAAAACAAGCATTTGTGAGCTAGGACATTTGAGACATGGAAATTTTTGCAAAGAAATTTGACTATGCCATTCACATTTCCATGAGGCTAATCCACTCACTTCCTTGACGAAAATTACTAACCCACTGTGATGCATTGCTGAATCAGACTTTGTGGTCAGATGTGATCAAATAGTTGACAAAGTATGGAAATTATAATTGCACTGGATTACATCATTAAATTCCTACCGCTTACAGAAGTCATTTACATTATCAGACTGTTAGAGTGAGGTGAATTTGAAAATGAAAATTGGGTGGGGTACTGAATAGTGAGTTAATCAAGTCTTTTTTTCTGGAGCAAGTTTGGTATATTATAAAAGGATCATTTTCTTTTCCTACATAAATACCTGATAGATTTGTTCATGAAGTGTCAAAAAATGATTTATTTTAACTTGTGGCTTCACTCGATGTTAAAATATGTTAAGTTTTGCAACTTGATAAAATAGCTCTGATATTAATGTTGAAAAGAAAATATTCTTTAGGTATTCAGACAGTTTCATTATACATTGTGTTTAGAACTATATAACAGTTATGAAAACTTGTTATTAACCACTAGACATGCCAACTCTTATGATTTTGAATAAGTCTTACGAAAATTACCCTTAAAATACGAACTTTTGGCACAGTAGCAAAAACTACATGATAATGATTGTTGCCAAAAAATCAGGATTATTGGTACATCCATGTTTTATTTGGATCCGGGTTTCATCTTAAAATTAGTAAAATTAGCCAGGGAACCAAACTAACTTTACAGCAGCACCACAGACGCTTTAAACTGCACCTATGTGTTCGTGTGAAGCGTCTGCATGATCAAAACTTGATTATAGAACTTTTTAAATGGTCTCCAGAAAGCAATGCATATTTAAGACAAAATGGAAAATAAGCTTCTCGAAAAGTGTTAAGAATCAACACAGAGGAATAAAAAGGAGCATTCAGATTCTTGTGAATAAAAGCTGGAAAGGACACAATTATGTTTATTGGACAGCACATGCAAATTTGAGTATGTCTTGAGGCGATAGATATGATTGCCATCGTCATGGAAAAGAATTTCCAGGAATTATATCAAGTTGAGAGATATCAACAAGTCATTGAGCTGCATAGGGTTAGGACTAGTTGAACATAATGTTTATCATCGATGGGTCAAACTTTTAATTACATTTTCCAGCTTTACATTAGCAGTTATTGATATTTTGTTACACCTTACTGAAAACTGGTAAATCTTACGGATAAAAGTCAACTGTCTTACTGAGACGGACTTGTCACGGTTGGCAGGTCTACCATCTCACATCTGTCTGCGTGGGTTCAAGTCTTGGGTTCAGCCAATGTGGTTACGTGAGAAAGCTTGCAAGTGGGTCTGTGGTACTTTCCGGGGTTCTTCCTCTGCCATTTATACTGGCCATCATGTATAACTTACCTTGTGCTGAAATATGGCATTAAACCCAACAAAAAAGTCCATTACTAATTTATTTTACCACTGACAGATTGATGCCAAACCTCATGTAAAAGTGGTTTTTTTTGTTCCAATTTGTTCACAAGATTCTGCTTTGATTAAAAACGTTAAATAATTGTTTGAGATATAAATTTGTGCGTAAGAAAAATAAAAGGCAAAGAATGCTTTTCTAGAGCACAAGAAATATTTTATTAAGTGACTAAAGCTGCAGTAGATCAATAACATGTTAGTTATTGAGTTTATGTGGGTTTCAGGAGTATGAAGATATGTATAGTCGTGTAAAGAGGAAGAGGACCAGAGGAAAGAGAGACATGTATGGAATTCCAATAAGATCTGAGACAGAAGATGAAGATGATGAAGAGGAAGATGAAGATGATGACTCGGACAGTTCTGAGGATGCTTCAGACTCAAATGATGATAGCATTGGTAGGAGAAACATTTAGCTACTTTCAAACAAAATACTTTTGAACCCTTACAAATCTGTGAAATTGTCTAGAGCATGTTGTAGCACCATTCAGATTTGAAAATCTTTCTTCAGTGTTCACTCCTTTTAATTTTCATTGGCATTTTATAAGTTTGACAAATGGCTGAATAAAATATACACGTGACCTTAAAGCCTTGAAAATAAAGTACAATAACATCAGTCCTGTTCCATCAAAACATACATGGGACTGGGGGAAGGCAGTTTTGAAATTGGGTAGCCACCCTAAGATGTGATTAAGGATTCACCAACAGAATTTATTGAACAATAATAAAATTACTCACAGATAGAATTTTGGTGTGTGTCTGTGTGTGTGTGTGTATATATATATATACACACACACACACACACAGTGGAGCCTTGAATCATGCACATTTTTATTTTATAATGTCATCCCACTGTATACATGTACATGTATATGCTAGCTGTAAATGTACTGTATATTCAATAATGGTTGAAATGAATTAATGAATACATATATTAACATGTTTATTTCATTTTTTATTATAAGATGCGCTTGTACATACATGTACAGTAAATATAAGTTTAAACAATTAACACATCAAACACATCATACTATGTACATGTATGTACTGTAGATACATTTATCATGTCAATTTCCTGAAGAAATCTGTAACCTTTGTTTGCCTGGATTCTTTGGCAGATCTATCTACAGTGATTATTGATAGTGGCCATAGATTCTAAAGGGCTTCACTATTGTTTTATGTCATCACTGGTGAATATTGCTGACATCTGCTCAAACTATGAAATTAATGTTGCTATGCTAATAAGATGCAGTCATTTTTATGAGTCGTCTTTTACAGCTGTTGTAGCTGCTAATGAGCTGATAATTGACATCCCTATTTTATTTGGAAATGAAGTCCTATACTGTCCACAGCTTAAATCAATCAACTGTATTTGTACAGCCATCAATAAACTGATTGTTACATACAGTTGGTAAACAACAAAGAGGCTTAATGACACTTTATTTATTTACCATATGTTGTGTCAAAAAGCATGGACGATTTGATCCCAGTGTTTATTTAATTATTAACACCCTCGTTGACAACTATCTAAAACCGACATTGTTTATACAATCGCAGGTTGCAATATGGTCATGCTACTTAGTTTTTCCACCCACAGGATCACTTTAACATACCACTAGAATTTGACCAATCAGAGATTAATACATTGACACACCTCCAAATTTGTGTAGGTTAATCTGTATTATCTGACTGACTGTATTTTCATATAGGATTTTTTCATTTTTGGACAGATTATTTCCAGATTATCGATACAAGTTTAAAGTAATTTTACGCTTTGGTCCCTGATTTTGATTTCCGGATCTGGAATGTGGATTTCTTGATTATCAGAGCAAATTAACGTTTAGGAATTCTGTTCCCATTGAATTATGTCCAGATAGCGAGGTTTCCGGATTAACGAGTCTCCACTGTATGTACACACATGTGTGCATGCATGCACGTGCACACATACACACACAGGCACATGTATTCAGTAAAGATATTTTATAAATAATTAAATGAAAATGGGGATTGTTTGATAACATTGCAACTGAGAAAAGATTACGAGATTATATTAATATTTAATGCTTATTTTTCACAAGTTTTTGTACATGTCTATGTCATGAACAGTATGCATCATGTAGTAAACAATTTATACTGGTATGATTATTGAAAGTGTCAACATGTGCATGTTCCAGCTGGTGAATCGTAAGAATCACTTTTGTGTGGGAACATCGCTATTCATCAACTTTATGACACGAGAATTTGTCCTTTATTTATTTGAATGGATCAAAACTGTTGATAGTCATATTTTTTTAAAAATTAACCTGGGATATGTTTTCATATTTTTGAATGACATGCAAAAGCTTATAAAGTTAGGTGTGTCAGTCTGAACTGAACTGAATTATTCATACAAAATAAAAAAATAATTCCTACTTTAATTGCACTGAATCAGCAACCAGTGATTTCTAAATTAATGATTATTAATAAGTTGTTGATCATGCCTTTGGTATTAAAGCTGCCATTGTTTACCTGGCTTTGACATGTCAGATGATAAAAATATTATGAGCTTATTTTCTCCGATGGACCACACAAACTCAAAACTAATTTAACCTGGTAACAAAGGAAAATTGGGGACACCGAGTGGTCTAAAGCGCTCTCTGTTACGGATCATTGCCATCTCACCTTATTATCGTAAAAAATGCCCGCTTTATTAGTTGGAAAGTGAATGGGTATGAAATTGTACATGCGTTCATCTTTTAAAATTTTTTTTTTATAAAAGTGACTCTTGGCCATTGCAGGCCTACTGCACTTAGTTATTGGGTTTTATATGTGTATGGGGTTTACTCAAGAACTCGTTATTAATTTCCTTTTTTTTAAAAATTTTTTTTTATCGTTATGGAAATGCAAGTTCACATATGCAATTCGTTTTCAGCACTTTGCGCAACAAACAAATTATTATCATTTTGGGGAAGAGATCGTGTATGAATTTGAGTATAATACGATATAGAATACGTTCGTAGCATGGTTCCTGAAATTTTAAATAATGTACATGTAGTTTTCTCGTACCCGGGAAAATACTTCTTTTTTTAAGGTATGAGAAATAGTGTGTAAAACGTTAATTTTCATTTTGGGGGGAAGAGTTGGAGTATGAATTTGAATATAATACGATCGTGGCTTGGCTTCTGAAATTTAACAATTTCACCAGGTTCTTGAAGTGTTATGCCAAAATAAACATTATTGGAAACGTTGCTTGTTACTGATCTATGA
Source organism: Sinohyriopsis cumingii (assembly GCA_028554795.2). Taxonomy (NCBI): domain Eukaryota; kingdom Metazoa; phylum Mollusca; class Bivalvia; order Unionida; family Unionidae; genus Sinohyriopsis; species Sinohyriopsis cumingii. The sequence goes on from CM068824.1 coordinate 77,731,431, forward strand.
GTAAAGCCAGTAAGTCGTCTTTGTGATTGTCTTCAATTAATTCCTGTATACAGTCGTTGCTCAAACAATAGCCGACATGTGTTTCTTCTTTAACTGCGTGCACAAACAAGCAGCAGCCAATGCAGTGGTTGATAAAAGATTCTCACAATTTAATAAACATCAAAAACCGAAACCCGTCAACATGTTTGCTGGCTTGGCAGTGTTATTAGACGCAACCAGTTGACTAGTAAATAATGTCCACTTTATTAGCTGGAAATTAAAAGGATATGAAACTACATGTGTTCAGCTTTAATTTTTGTATTTTATAAAAGTGACTCATGATCATTGCAGGCCTACTGCACTTAGTTCTCGGTTTTTACATGGGTATGGTGCTTGTTTATGAACTCGTTATTAATTTACTTTTTTTAATTAACATATATTTTACCGTTGTGGGAAAGCTAGTTCACAAACGCAGGTCATTCTCTGCACTTTGCGCAATGATTAGTATAGTAGTTTTCACATGTTTCTTTCTATATTCACAAAATCTGAAGTAAAAGTTATATGCACACTGAAAGCATGTGTTGATTGGTAATTATTATTGTTGTAGTCATTCAAACGAATAGGCATACAAGCGTTAATTATTGGAAATTTGCAATGGATAAATGTACACGGAAACACATATGAGAAAACTTGAGCACTATGAAATTTGTACTGACACCGTTCATAGACCCTGGAACGTAATGAACCGTACACGTGCTTCATCTTTCTTAACCTAATTTTGCTGTTAATTTTTCCCATTGAATTCAGACACATAATGATGTGTGAAAAAATTATTGAATAGTTTACATATGTATGCAGTTTTTACAATGGAATTACATGTAAAATGGATTAATTTCAAGCCCTGACAGTATGATATCAGACGGCAAGTAAACGGTTTTGATACTCTGTTCATGCTATATATTAAACGTTGAATTTAGACCCAATGATCTGGGAAAAAATATTAAATATTTTAAGTCTGTGTGCCATTTTTCATTGGAATTACATACATTATAGATGAACTGAATGCCACAACGGCACGATAGTAAACGGTGTTGATACCCTATTCGTCATATACATTAGACATGAATACAGTGAGTTGTTCTCTGAAAAAAGTAAAATACTTTAAAACCCCGCATTAACGCGACCCCGATATTAATGTGATCCAATTTTGTGGACCCCAATTAACGTGTTATAGCGGGCATCCACTGTACTAGGAACCACACTATTGAACACCTGGATAGAATCCTAGCAAGTTTATATGCACTAATAAACCTCTGTATAGACTTCCTGCCATAGGAGAAAAATCGCCATATAACAATCACACCCAACTCGAATACCCTCTATCTTCTACTAAAAATCTAAAACAAAGTCTAAACAAAGCAGAATAAAAAGAAGTAAACCCATCTAAAACTAAAATCTGCTCTGTTAACAATTCAACATTAGCTCAAACTACCCAATCTAAAACGTCCCGAATCACTGGCATTAACAAAGCTGCATTAAATAAAAGAAACAATTTAGTTACGAGGCAAAACTCCCTCACCAAACTCCTGACCAAATGTAATCCCCAAGCTCAACCACAGGGAACTACTAACCCCCCCCGCACACATAAGCATAGGCTTAGAAAACATGAACAAAAGTCCCTCCATCAAACATATAGTTGAAAAAACTCTCCAATGCATGATCAGGTCCCCCGCCAGCCCGAAACTAGTAACACCAACCAAACAAAACCCAGAGTGCACAGAATCACTGGTCTACTTCAGGGACCTTAATATATCGTTAGAATATGAGGAACTTGATGTCCACACACCTGTATCGCCTCTGGCACGTTTGATCGTCGCATTCAAATTTGTTAGATGGACAATGTTTCCAAAAATTTTGAATAGAATATTTGAAAATATTCCAAAGCTCTCCTGGAGCCATCTAACACTTCGGTGGATCCAACTCTCTCAGAAAGCTGAAACAAATGTCTTTGATTTTCCAACTTCGTCCAAACAAAATTACGTGGAGCGTACACTTCCGGTTCAAAACCTTCAAAGTCCTCTTCATCATCATCACTGTCACCCACAAGCACATTCCATTGCCTTTCCAGATGCCTTCTATCATTTTCATCCAACTTTACTAGGTCGAAATTGGTAAAATCCTCTGATAATTCAAAATATAACTTCACTCACTTTCTTCGAACCATTTTGGTTACAAATTTCACCATTCAGAAAACTCGTTAAAAGTGCCTACTTTGTTCGATATTTCTAGTTGTATACAAACTAAACTCATGAGATAATCCAAATATAATATCTACATTACAAGTAGGAAGTTATTAGAGGTATCCCAAAATTTATATAGTCGGGTACTATAACGTTAGAGAAGAACACTGCCCTGGACCGGAAAACCGGTCCATAGTGATGAAATGGTTAATGGTGGAGGTAGAACCTGGAAAGAACCACCGACCCATGAGAAGCTACTGGCAAGCTTTCTCACATACCCACATTAGCCAAATCTGAGACTCTAACCCATGCAGACAGAGGTGAGATCGCAGTGATCCATAATGGGGAGCGCTTTACACTTCTTGGCCACTCAGGGGCCCCTAGAAACCATAGTCACAACGCTAAATACAACTCTATCAAGACACTTCCCAGGCCCCAATAGTAACAGTAAAATCCAACACCTACAATGGATAACACAACCAAAAAAGACCGTACAGTTTGGCAATGGAACTGTAGGGGATTAACCTAAAACCTTCTGGAACTACTATATAAACTCGACCATACAAGCAACAAACCGGATATTATTTGCCTCAAAGAAACAAACCTATCGAAAAACCATAAACGCCTACCTAAGATACCAGGGTACTCCACAAGCATATTTAAACACTGCACCAATGGAAAGAAAGGAGGAGGCCTGGCAATTTTCCTACTCAAAACCCTCCCCTACTCGGAAGATCTTAACAGTTCCAATGACAACAGCTTCACCCTTGAAATGCAGTCAATCCTTGTCAACACTGGCTCAACTAATATACAAATTGTGAACATATATGACCCAGGAGACAATGACAACCCATTCAACATAAATACTTATCACCAAATCTCAAAATTTAACAGACAACTTTATCATCTGTGGCAACCTCATTGCTCATAATGAATTATGGGGAGAAAATAGGAAAGGTAGAAGAGGCAAGTTGGTTGAAGAATGGACAGCTGAATTTGATCATACTCAGTGGTGGATTTAAACCAGACTAAATCCCGAGGATGGTTCCCTCTCAGCTATTGACCTAACCATATGCACCCCAAACTAGCACAGGTAATTAATTTGGGGTAGACCAATAAAACTTGCTAGGTAGTGATCACTTTCCCATTATCATCACTATCCAAATGTCAGTACAACATAACCCCCTTGAAGTCCCTTCTAGATGGAAATATGATAAAGCAGACTGGGATAAATTTAGAAACATCTTAGCAAACATCAATACTAAGGATTCAGAAAGTGCAGATATTAATATCTTTTATGATAGTTGAATTAAAACTATACAAGATGCTGCCAAATTAAGTATTCCAAAGACCGCCAACACTCAAACTAAACAATCCCTGGTAAAATGACTTATGCAAAAAAGCACATAAAGATTTTTTAAAAAGAGCTCTCAATAAATTCCAGCATACAGGAAACTTCCAAGATTTTCTCCATTACAAAGAAAAAGAAAATCAACCCTTAAAATAACCATAAAGAAAGCCCCAAAAAATCCTGGCAATTCTTTTGCTCAAAACTAAACTTAAAATCAAATTCTCAAACTCTAAACAAGTCTGGGATAAAATAAAAACCATCCAGGGGAAAACAACTAATATAACCCTTAAATTGAGAGGTGCTAAAACCAATCAAGATAAAGCTAATATGCTCGCCAGTCACTTCCTGACAAGAGCAGCAATAAGAACCACACAAAATCTTTTAAGAACATAGATGTAAAGTTGAAAACTCTCATCAACACCTCTTTAAAGACCTAGGAACCTGAAACTCGGGCTTCAATAGAGAAATCACCTTTTATGAATGGGAAATAGCATTAGGGTCTACAAAGGAAACATCCCCTGGCAAAGATCAAATTGTTTAATTTATAAAAGCCTCCCCTGCAACATATCAGCAATCATTCTCAATCTACTTAATTTGGATTAGCAGAAAGTTACCTGATAGCTGGAAACACGCTATTGTTATTCCCATCGCTAAACATGGCAAAGACCCAAATAATATAAATTTGTATCGACCCATCTCCCTCACCAATAATATCTGTAAACTTATGGAAACTATACTTGCACACAGATAAAAGCACCATCTCGAAAGCAGTGATCATCTATCGGAAAACCAGTGTGTCTTTTGAAACAAGCGCTCCACCACTGATCAATCATTAAGATTACAAGCAGATATGGATATTAAACTAGCATTTAACTCCAAGAGGACCCCTGAAGTATCAAGATGGCATTCTACGTTACAATGTACTTCATGTGGACAGAGTTGATGTGCAATGGCACCTTATTTCCCAGCTAAAAGATCCAATAACTGGAAGATATATTTCCTCTTCTTTGTCAGGTTGTGAAAGGAATATTGGTTCTCTACCATTCTAATGCTGACTGAGAGATTATTGTTAACAAAAATAAAACTGAATTCACATCCAGGCTTTGTAACCCAGCACTTGGATCTCTACTGGTGTGCAAAATATTCATAATCTCAACTGGCACAAAGTGTTTTGAAATGCAGTATGAGAGACTTGCTTTATAAAGCTCAGAGTACTATACACCACTCCCTCGGTAACTTGCGCCGTTATAATGCGGGGTCAGGCGTGGATCCCAATTTTTAAACCAGAAAATACCCGAAAAATTGATCCCTATTTGTTGAACTTGAAGAAAATCGTGGTCCAAATTGGTAACAGAAACTTTGATGTATCGCTCGTTTTATCGTTGAAAACAGTAAATTTTTTAAATCAACACTATTCAATATCAAATTTAAAAATAGGTCATACAAATGACATTCCTAGTACACCACAATTAATGATATGTATGGAAATTTTGATCAATGAAGGAGGCAGTACTTTAATAAATAAAAACAAATGAAATATTTTTTCATCTATTCAAATTTGTGTTCTAGTTCTATCTTTTAGTTCCTTTTAAGTGTAATCGTCATAAATGCAATGTGTCCTCTTGTAATTAAACGTAAAATACGTAAATCTGCCATAACAGCTATGTCCACGAGCATTTCTCTGAGAACAGTGTTTTGGTAACTGACTTCCGGAAGTACTTGTTAAAGTGTTGCACTGAATTAAAAGCTGGCCTCCTTTGTATTATCATGTTAATTATGTCTTTTGAATCAAATAAAGAAGGTGGATTAAAAGAAAAGTCACGAAAATCCTACAAATTTAAAACCTAGCATCCCTGGTCGTATGTCAGGTGAACTCACTTCATTTGATCAATCGTGCACTTGTAAATGTTATTGTGTATGTAACATAAACTACCTTAAATTAATGGACTCATTCAAAACTGTGATCAAAGATAACAAGACAGCCAAGCGAAATGAATACTTTGTAAAATAAAGAGCATGATTTCACAGATATAGACCATTGTGGACAAGCGAGTTTCAGAGAATTCTTGAACTGGCACTGAGATATTCTCAAAGATGATAAGAAGTTTCATTATTACTTCCAGTGAAATCATGAATCAATATTGTACTAATTGAACAATACAAAAATTGAGTTTCGACGTAGATGCATAGCTGCCAACCCTAATGAATTTTGTGTGAATTTCACTTTTTCAGTGATTCACGCTACAAGCCAAAATTCATGAATTTTCCAATTCTAAATAATTTTAAATCTTTAATAAAATAACCGATTTCCCGTTAAGCGCTAGTCGTGATATTGGCAGTTTCTGAAACGGTCCGGTACTGTTGGTCTGGATATTAGTAGAACTACAGCCGATTAGTACGGTTGGCCGGGAGCAAGCATTTTACCCTATTTTAATCTCTATGTATAAGAGTAGTTTTACAGATGCTTTTTAGAGAAACTGGGGCCTAACCGGAATTTTGCTCAGCGCATGCGTCACCAACACTGATTTGAGTTCCTGTTCAACATCGCATGTAAGATCTTGAAAATGTCTTCACCACCAAGGAAAAGAAATGTATTGCTCAAAAAGTGAAGTTTAATTTGGAATATATCAAAACTTGGCAGTGCATTCTGCCATTAAACATTGATATACATCATGCTTTTTGCGCAGTGTGCCACAAATTTTAGTATTGGGCATGGTGGCAGAGACTGTGTGATTAAGCACATCGGTTGCAAAAAACACCTAGAAGTTGGGGAAAATTAAGAATTCGTAGATTTCACCTCTGGAATATTTTAAGCCATCGGCGGAAGACTTGCAAGCTACCAACGCTGAAGCATTATTTGTGAGTTTCCTTGTTGAACACAATCTACCTTTATCAGCTGGAGACCATGCTAAACATTTGTTCCAACAAACGTTCCTAGACTCGAAAATCGCTCCCAAATTTTCCTGTGGAAGAACCAAAAGTGCTGCAGCTTCTGTGCATTCCTCACAGCAACAGTGACAGCGAAAGAGTATTTTCTCTAGTGAGGAAAAATAAGACAGACTTTAGGGTCTCCTTCGCTGCAGAAAATTTGTCAGCAATTTTAGTCACCAAGATCAACCAGGCAAAAATCTGAACTGTTTAGAAAACAAATTTACGATCAAGCAGTTGAGGATGTTCAAGTCTGCCACAGTATCATGTCTTGATAAATAACCACAAGAACATGTGAAGTTTATGAATACCATAATAAATAGAAATGCAGATATATTTCTGCATATATGTAGTGTTTTAGTTTTATGTTGGGATCTTGATATAGTGTAGGATTGACGGTCAGAGTGGATTGAGTTATTGTCATAGTATTTTTCGCTAATTTATGTCCAAATTCACTACTTTTTATCCCTATTTTCACTAATTGCGAGCCTGGAAGGTTGGCAGCTATGTAGATGATTGCCTCATGAAATAAATGTCATGTGTTTTTGGAAAAAAAAGAAACTTGTTAGGTGGTGTATCAGCAGTTAGTCTAGTTCCCTGATACCCGATTTGGCAGGATAATATTAAACAACACTAAAGGAACCAGACTTATTGAGAAAACACAAAGCAGTTACGTTTTACATATATTTTTTTCGCGTACACATGATGGTTGTTGAAACCAGTTAGAACGATTTTTCAAATATTGGACATTTTGAAAATAAATGTTAATTAAATATATAATAACGAACAAATTCATTTTAAAAAAAAGCATGTTATCAAAAATTATTATAACAATTGTAAAATCAGGATTCAGTCAATAAACAGCCCAGTTTCCTAATGCCACTTCTCTCCACATGGTTTTCTTGATGTCAAAGTGATTATTTTCAATTTTGGGAGGTCCATCGGTAACTAGCGCCTCACTTATAGTGCAGTCTGTGTTTGTGGACCCCATTGTGCACGAGTTATCGAGAGAGAGGTGTATATGAAAATTTGAAGCAGTAATTGATGTTAAAAGTCCAGACGGGATAAATAAATCATTTTGTACATATACTTATTGAATTTTGTTATGTTATATGTGGATTACTCTTTTTGTCCACTTGGATTACACTTTTTGCTTGTCATGAGTTGGCAGGTATTGTTATTGCTACTCTTTCAAAACTGATGTTCAAATAAACAATGTTTTCACCAAAATGGTCCTAAATGAAAATGGTGCCCTATTGGCATGGAATTTTGCTTAACCATTTCAGTGCTAGTGGTGATATAATTCATGCTGCCAGCAGAGGTCAAGTGCTGCTTGTTGCTACTTAAGTAATTTTTCAAGTGAGTAACTGTTTGTATATCCTGGTACTTTCGGCTTTACATGAATGGTTGTGAAACTTAATTAGGTATATTGGGCCCTGGAACAGTCATTGTTATAGTTTTAATTTTATTATTCATCAAAGAAGTTTTACAAATGCATGTTAATTATAGGCACAAACTAAAAACTCAAAATGCCAGATATCGAACATGGTTTTAAAAGTCTTGAAGTATATGATACTATCAGGGCTGAGCAATTTTTTTTTTAAACGACTAGTCCAGGACAAGTGGTTTCAGAAAATTCACTAATCCCACCTTGCTAGTCACTAGTCCCACCTTATTTTTCACTGGTCCCAAAATGGTAATCACTTGCCGAGATTTGATGTATGTGCTTAATCCATAGAAAAAACAAACAAAACGATGTACAACATAATTATTTCTTAAAAGAATTTAATTTTTCAAAAACATTGGTTGTTATACATTTCGCTTCTTCAGGTTCATGTATATATGTTTTAGCTGATGGATTTGAAAATATGTCCATGTATATGTCTGCCACCTGCACCAGCACCAAGCCAGCAGTTGATAGCAGTGTCTGGGTTAAAGTCCTCAAGCTTTGGCCCATTTGCAGAAATGTTCATTAGCATTTGTAAACTCTTTTGGTTTAAGGAATTCCTTAAAGAAGTCTTGATTAAGTTCATTGAACTAAATCCTCGTTCACACTCAGAAATAGCTACTGCACACTCAGTATCCGTCTTACATTTTATCCCTCCATTTTCAAACAGATTTACCTTTGCCGAATCGCCGTTATTACCTTACTTGCGAAAATAATTTAGCAAACTCATTTCATCCACAGAGTAACTATCAGCTTGCTTGACAACTACTTCTAAAGTGATCATAACATCAATTTTCTCTTTTAAATGCGAACTGAAACAGCTCATTAATTAGCGTAATTGTTTCGCTTCAAACACAATATCGCACGTGGAAGTTATTCATCTGTATAATCAATTATAAATTAAAGAATCATTACTGTCATTTAATCAGTTCATAAAGGAAACCAACACTGATGTCGGTAAAGTACCTTTCATTAATTTAATTACACTGAGTCTCTGGAATCATAGTGAGCCACTCGTTATGATCTAGATTGAGTAAACTCATTGCAACAAAACTGCTTACAACACTGCTAATTGATCATACTGGCTTTCTTTTGTTTGACGTGTTTTGATTTGCCGATAATTTGGTCGCTTAGCCACATATGCAGTCAAGTGGTAAAAGGATGTAAATGTATACACGAAGAGGGGTAGAATCAAGTATTCAGTATGTCCAGAGGGCATGATTGGCCAAATAAAGGCAGATATAGTGATTAAAGCACAAAAATAAGGACTAGCCCGACTTTTTTAAAAAGCACTTGTCCTGGACTAGCGACTTGGAAAATTTTACTTGCCCGACTTCAAAAATGACTAGTCCGGGACATTGGGCTTGGGATTTGCTCAGCCCTGACTATTTAAGTTGTAAAAGTGTTACTGGAAATGCCAGTGAGTGATTCAGAGCCATAAAATGATATTGAATACATGCTGGATAGACCAAAATTGATGGCATGCTGGTCAGTCTCCTGTTCAGTCGTATTTATAATAGAGAATATCAAACCTATAGACCATTTAAGGCTATTTTGTATTAGGATTTCTTGCATCTTGTTATAGATGAAATGAATCTTTGTGTACAGCAGAGAATAAATGGGGCATTTGTTGACAACTTCCTAATGAGAAGATGGAAATCTTCATCGCCTGATGAAATGAGTTTTTCTTATAGACTTGGTTTTGACTTTACTCTCTCTTTTTTTGGCATTGGTTATGGCTGTGGGTTTGGTGCATAAATTTGATTTTGATTTGATAGCTGAGTTTGTGATACTAACCCCATACATCAGCCCCAGAAAATGTATTATTTAGGGTCATTTTCATAATATTCCAAACAAGTTACACTCGAACAGTTAATGAACTTGACAGATGACAGAGTTTGTATAAGCTCATAAGTTGATTTTTGATGATAAACATTTAGAAGAAGAATGCAAAGCTTTGAACAGACATTAAGAGTGGTATAATAAATTTGTTTTTCCTTCACTGGATGCTCAGTAACTCAAAGATAACGCCCACAAAAGAATGGAGTGCAGTGCAAACCCGCTATAACGCGACCTGCTTTAATGCGAATTCGGATATAACATGGTCATGGCATGGCTCCCGAAATTTCTTTTATTCATTCGCACATGAAAAACATTTTTTTCCAAAGTACATGAAACATTGTATAAAAAATAAGTTATCATTTAAGTCCAAGAAATAGTGTGTAAAATGTTTATTATCATTCTGGGGAAGAGTTCGCGTATGAATTTTAATACAATATGACAGTGGTGTAGCTTCTGAAATTTAACAATATCACCAGGTTCTTGAAGTGTTATGCCAAAATAAACATTATCGGAAATGTTGCTTATTATTGGTCCATGAGTAAAGTCAGCAAGTCCTTGTGATTGTCTTCAATTAATTCTGTATACAATCGTTGCTCAAACAATAGCCAACATGTATTTCTTCTTTAACTGCATACAGAACCAAGCATCAGACAGTATGATGGTGGAAAAAGATTCTCACAATTTAATAAACATAAAAAAACGAATGCCGCCAACATGTTTGCTGTTGGCGGTGTTATGAGACACAGTCAGTTGACTCATAAAAAATGCCCACATTATTAGCTTGAAAGGGTATGAAATTGTACGTGTTCAGGTTTTAATTTTTTTTTATTTATAAAAGTGACTCGTGGCCATTGCAGGCCTACTGCACTTAGTTATTGGGTTTTATATGTGTATGGGGTTTACTCATGAACTCATTATTAATTTCCTTTTTTTATATATATCTATATATATATAAAAAATATTTTAACGTTATGGAAATGCAAGTTCACAAACGCAATTCGTTCTCTGTACTTTGCGCAACAAACATTTTGGGGAAGAGATCGTGCATGAATTTGAGTATAATATGATATATTATACGATCGTAGCATGGTTCCTGAAATTTTAAATAATGTACGTGTATTTTTCTCGTACCCGGGGAAAATACTTTTTTTAAGGTACGAGAAATAGTGTGTAAAACCTTTATTATCATTTTGGGAAGAGATAGAGTATGAATTAGAATATAATACGATCATGGCTTGGCTTCTGAAATTTAACAATTTCACCAGGTTCTTGAAGTGTTATGCCAAAATAAATGTTATTGGAAATGTTGCTTGTTACTGATCCATGAGTAAAGCCAGTAAGTCGTCTTTGTAATTGTCTTCAATTAATTCTGTATACAATTGTTGCTCAAACAATAGCCAACATGTGTTTCTTCTTTAACTGCGTGCACAAACAAGCAGCAGCCAATGCAGTGGTTGATAAAAGATTCTCACAATTTAATAAACATCAAAAACCAAAACCCGCCAACATGTTTGCTGGCTTGGCAGTGTTATTAGACGCAATCAGTTGACTAGTAAATAATGTCCGCTTTATTAGCTGGAAATTAAAAGGATATGAAACTGTACATGTGTACAGCTTTTTTTTAATTATTATAAAAGTGACTCATGATCATTGCAGGCCTACTGCACTTAGTTCTTGGGTTTTACATGGGTATGGTGCTTGTTTACGAACTCATTATTATGTCCTATTTTTTAAAAAAATATATTACCGTTATGGGAAAGCTAGTTCACAAACGCAAGTTGTTCTCTGCACTTTGTGCAATGGTTAGTATAGTAGTTTTCTCCCGTTTCTTTCTATATTCACAAAATCTGAAGTAAAAGTTATACGCACTCTGAAAGTATGTGTTGATTGGTAATTATTCTTCTTGTAGTCGTTCAAGCAATAGGCATACACGTGTTAACTATTGGAAATTTGCAATGATAAATGTACACGGAAACGCATATGAGAAAACTTAAGCAATATGAAATTTGTACTGACACCGTTCATAGACCCTGGAACGTAATGGACTGTACACGTGCTATGTCTTTCTTAACCTAATTTTGCTGTTAATTTTTCCCATTGAATTCAGACACATAATGATGTGTGAAAAAATTATTGAATAGTTTACATGTGTATGCAATTTGTAAAATTGAATTACATATTTTATGGATTCATTTCAAACCCTGACGGTACGATATCAGACAGCAAGTAAACGGTGTTGATACACTGTTTATGCTATATATTAAATGCTAAATTCAGACACAATGATCTGGGAAAAAATATTGAATATTTTAAGTCTGTGTGCAATTTTTCAATGGAATTATGTGCATTATAGATGAACTGAATGCCACGATGGCACGATAGTATACAGTGTTGATACCCTATTCGTCATATACATTAGACATGAATACAGTGAGTTGTTCTCTGAAAAAGTAAAATACTTTAAAACCCCACTATAACGTGACCCCGATATTAATGTGATCCAATTTTGTGGACCCCAGTTATCGCGTTATAGCGGGGTTCTAGTGTATTTGTAAAAATATACTTAAACTTTTTCATTAAAAAGATAAAAGAAATAATTTGAAATACAAAGATAGTCTGAATATTTACCTGTATTTACACCTGTAAGTGCAGATATAAAGTTACATATGTGGTTTCATCCTTTAATTATGTTCAGACACCAATAAATTTTTTTTCGTTATTGTTTGTGCATCTATTATGTATAGTAGTTAAAATATAGGCATTTTAAAAGGAGAGTGCAGTTTCCATTTCTCTTTTCAACCAGCACTGATGGATCTTGTATTACAAAATTATTCAGCACTTTAAAGTTTAAGTCTTCTAATGGGATCTAGTTTGTTTGAAATGAAAACGGTACTAATCTTTTATGATCACCACTGCTGCTAGTTTAAACATCTTTTTGTGCAAGAATATTAGAGATGGTTTCAACACTCAGGAGTTACAAAGAAGAAATAGTGATGTTTTGAATTCCTATAAATTTGTTTTTGGCATTAGAGCATACGCCTCTTTAGGATGAGGTCATGGGCTCTTGATTAGCAGAATCAAGATGTATGCCTTTTTACATGTCTATATATATATGTCTGTATTTATATCTTTTTGAAATTTTAATTTTTTCATCTTTTTTTAAATTTATAGACGAAGCTGAAGATGAAGAGGAAGAAGAGGAGGAGGAAGAAAAAGAGAATTCTCGCTCATACAATCTCAGGGAGCATAAACCTAAAACAAAACTCTATGAGTCAGCTCCAATAGGTTAGTTTGATCTTTTGTGAATTGATTGTGTGACATCTGATACACTAGATACCAATTTTATGATACTGTAAATAACCATTAATTTTTATAACCTGCCCATAATGCAGGGAGTGCGGCTATATAGTATTCTTCATATCCATTTGTTAATTCAGAACTCGTGAACACAATCAGTCTTGCACATCAAAACATCATGCTTCTAGATAAATTTTTTGTGAGAGTCATTTCTTTTTTTATATTGTAGCTTAATGCAGAGAAAGAAACAATCTTGCTACTGCAAGAAGTTGGACAGTTTTAGCCCTACTGGTGAAAGACCAGATACTTTGCCAACAAATCATGGCTGTTGGTTGCATTTAGCAGTTGGTTACTGTGTGCATTATATAAAGAGATCATTCTGTGCACCATGATCATGTTTGCAGATAGGTTACTCTGATCAGGTTTACTGGAATACCTGTTGTTGCAGATTTTTAGAAAATCTATTTAGAAAGCACTTATACTCGTGTATCATAGAAAGATTTTTTTTAAAAATTGTTTTTTATCTTTTATGTCATGTCATGGGGGTGACATTTTATTTTCAAAATATCTCTAGTTGACATGTATTCTTTGCCTGATAATCAGTATTAACAGTGGCTGCTGTAGACTACTAAGAGTTTTGTTCTGGTGAGCAATATAATTGCTGATTTCATTTTGTCTGGACTCCACTTTCATATTGTCAGGTTCGTCTTCCTCATTATCTCATTTTAGGCATTTATCTGTGTGTCCATGTTTTGGCACCAATCCATCTGTTCATGTGTCAGTCAACCTGTCAACATATGCCTGTTTGGGCCATTGTAATGGATGTTGAGAAACTTTGAATATTTACCCAATTATGTTATGACTACATGGTGTATTGTGTGCCATAACTAATGTTTCTGCCTCAAAGTTACGGTCGAGACAAAGGAAAATTTAAATTCTATGACTTGCATTCTTGTCTGCAGTAAATGTTTTGAATCACTGAAGATGTTTTAATGAAAGTTTGCTCAAGTATATACCATGGCCTGAAGATGTTTTAAAAAAACATAAGCCAGTTATATATTAGACCTGCCTACCCTTATGATTTTGTTGTATGTCTTATGGAAATGACTCTTAAAATACGGAGTTAAGGAATCAAAGCACTAATTACAAAAATATTATTGTAGTAAAATCTGGATACTGGCTTGTATGTGTTTGATTTGAATCAGATTTTCATATTAGCTTCAGTAGAGTGGGTCAGGGAACCAGACTAACTTTGCAACATACCTTGGACATTCTAAACTGCACTTATTGTGTGATGTGAAACATCTGTATGATCAAGCAACATCAAGCTGTTGCTTTTTTTTTTTTAAAGTGGCATCCAACAAGCAATACATTTTCAGGATGGACAGTAAACCTTTAAAAAAGTTTTCATAGTACACAAAAATAAAAGGGAATATTCAAATATGTTTGTATGCTCCTTTTCTTCCAATACTCTAAAAGTTGTCAATCGGCTGTTGTGCAGTGAATAGATGCAGGCAGTGTCCTCATGGAAATATTTTTCTTTACTTACTTTATAGGTTAAGTAACCGGGAAAGATTCTTTATTGGTACATAATGCATTAATGACTCTGAACCATTCATGTTGTTTAGCAACAGCAGCTCAATTTTTATCTGCCTATGCAAATTTTTATTTTGTACATATGGGTATAATTCAAGCTCATAGACGCCATTATTCCAAGTGAACACATTATTGGCAGTGCTGGGGTTAATGTACATCAGACATTGAGTAAGGCCTTGGTATCTTGTACTGGAAATTCTATTTTATCAAAACTGAGTTTACTTAAGTCTAGCTGTTATTTCTCTGCTGATCTGTATTGTTACTGTTTGCATGTAATCTGGTCTCGAGTGACCATTCAAAGTATTGGTTGTAATTCATTTTCACATTTGTTACCAATCATTGTGAAACATACTTTCTTTTTGCTATATAAATCAATCCTTCCAATGGAATGTTATGGGAAGTATGAAGTTGAACTGCCACTGATCTCTTGAATCCATCCTGAACCTGCATTATTATATTATTCCACTGTATCAAAAATCTTTTCAGTACTGTTGACGGTTCATGATTGATAGCCTTACTGTTTTTATGTTTTAAGATAACTGGATCACCATGATTCCATGGGGTTTTAAACACAACCTTATCTTTGGATATGACAAAAGATTGCCAAAACTTATATCAGCTTACAGGAGTGAACACTCCTAATGTATTTATGAGTACAGTGATTTTGTATACCAGATTTGTTGAGGCCCTAAGGCTCTTAACTTACTAGTAATTCATCAGTGTAATAGTAGTAGGTAATGCAATGCTATTATTAAAATGTTGTTGGGGGCAGAGTTAAAGTTAAGTTTAATTATGCAATGCTTACCTGCTTCTGTTGCAGAGATATCCTCTTCCCACTCTGCTTCAGTGTCCAAGTCAAAAGAGGATAGTATTCTGTAATTGTCAAAATGGGATCATGTATATTTTTATTGTGGCCTGCGAGTACACCTTAGAAATAGATCCAACTAGCATGGATTGGAAACTAGATTCTTGGAAAATGAAAGCAATATAATAATAGCAGATAAAAATAGTTTATGATTCAATTGTGTCTCCCCCACCCCCAAAGAAAATTCATGTTTTGGTGACTAAAGACCTTGAATAGATGAAAACTCAAGAGAAACAAGTACAGTACAGCACATTGTATTAAAAAAAAATCATTGGGAAGAATCTGGCATTGTTTCTTCACTGCATAGAAGGACTTGAACCCTGATCTGTTTTCAGTTGTAACAGCCTTGGTTGATGAAGTATAAAGAGAGGGAGACCCTGCTATTACTGGTTTCTGATTTGCTGACAGATTTACATGTAGAGTATAATAAGGAGAGGTAAACTGTCAGGGATTCCAGTTTAGACCCAGGCATACAGCTTGTAGGGGTATGTAATATCACTTACTAACTTGCCTTGCTGGTCTAGACTCTATAGTGTTTTGTATACATGACTTTGAGGCAGGCAAAATGCTCATAGATGTGATCCTGGGTTTCACTCAGTGACAGTTTTCAAAGTAACAAGGCAGGCGGGGTGGGGTGGGGGTGGTTATAGCAGTTTTGATATATAAGGCCACATATTAACCAATTAACCAGCCATGCTTTTCTGAACCTTTTGGTCTAGGTGTTTATTTGCCTGACCATGAGACAGAAAAACAGGGCTTATTTCCTGACCATTATGATGAAAACCCATGCCCAACATGACACAAATGAAAGGTTTATGCCTTCCAACATATTTCAGAAAAGATATGCCCATCTCTTCTTTCAGAGCCAAAGTTACGGAGACGTCATGTTTTCAGTGAAACAACTCCCGATTCCCCAGTAAGGAGGAAGAAAAAACACCAGTCTTACATGTCTCCAGCACATAGGAGGACAAATTTCAGGTATACAAACTTTAAATCATGATTGAGACATTTCCAGAAATAAATGTGGTGAAGGATATAGTGGTTGGAAGACACATGTTCAAAGACTCCAATACCCATAGTTTTATTTGAACTGGTTAAGGTATTACAAGTAAAACAGCAGTCTGGATTATCCATCACAGGCCTTAATTAAGTTATGTACCTTTCAGTCTGCCAAAAGAAACAACTTAAGAACTTTGACACTACTGTGATGATATGCTGTTAAACTCTATACAGAACTACTCAGCCCCCCTCCCCCATAACTCTAGAACATCCCTAATAGTTGAAGAGTTATCTTGCCTGAAAAGTTGAAATGTTGATAGATGTTTGATATTTATCCAAAGGTTTCTTCCTGATTGAATGTTTCATATCCAACCTGCTTGCGATCATTAGTACAATGTTCAGCACGTGAAAAAAGTTAATGGTATTGTAAATGTGTCTTGTATTTTACATTTCTTGAAGGAATTTAACAGTTATTTTAAAATAGAGCTTATGTGCAATCCTATCATTAATCAACACTTGTACTGTTAATCACCCTAATTTATCTTTTATAATCTAATTACTCTTTATACACAGCATTTACATGTCCTGTTGATTAGGAACCTTCATACATTATCCTCAACATCTCATCAATGTGTTTTTGTACTTGTGTCACTCATTGGTAATGAACATTTTTGAGAAATAAATCTTCATATAATCTATTTTGTGGTGCTCTATAGCCTTACAGTGCTGGTGCACCATGAAATCCACAATGATCAACATCAGTCCATCCCTGGAAAAAAACAACCTTTTGTAATGCAAATAATGAAACTCATCTATTCAGGAGGGATCCTTGTTTGAATATTTCTTTGAATATACATTTTTAGTCGAGATGCCATACTGGTAATATACTTTCTATGGTTAATTGTTGTAAATTCAAAGTCTGACCCATTGACCCATTATAAGTAAAATTACAAAATCAAAATTTCACTGAAAGAAAAATTGTAAGTGTCAAAATTAACAATAATGGACCCTCGCCATTATTAATGTAAATGTAATATTTTTATTATAATACTCTACCATAAAAAAGCAGAGAAATATCAGGAATAAATTGATAATTTTCATGTTTAACTA
Organism: Sinohyriopsis cumingii; assembly: GCA_028554795.2. NCBI lineage: Eukaryota > Metazoa > Mollusca > Bivalvia > Unionida > Unionidae > Sinohyriopsis > Sinohyriopsis cumingii. The sequence goes on from CM068824.1 coordinate 77,749,085, forward strand.
TATATTGAGTGATGCTCTTCTATGCATATATTCTTTTACACTTTGAATGCACTTATAATTCTTGTAGTCCCTTTTCACTGGCATCCATGTGTAAGCATCACGAGAATTTGATTTTTAGTATAGTTATTTGTTAGATGTGGTGTAGTGTACAACAAAATGATGTGAACAAAAATATTGGTGTATAAAATGATGCACTAAAGCCAAACATGCATTATATATATATATATATATATATATATATATATATATATATATATATATGTGTGTGTGTGTGTGTGTGTGTATATTACCAAAAACAGGCAGTTCCATTGGCCTAAGTGGTTAGAGCACCCACCTCAGATGCAGGAGGTTGCAGGTCAGAACCTCGGCCAAGTCATACCAAAGACTTGTAAAAATTATACTAACAGCTGCCTCACTTGGCTCTCAGCAATAAGAGTCCACATTAGGAATGGTCGGCCTGGTGTGAGGATGATGTAACTGGTTGGGACATGATGCTACATGTCTGCGGCATGATGCCTCAGTGCTAGACATTGTAAACTGCAGCATTGTAGACCTGCCAACTCTTACGATTTTGCCATAAGTCTTAGCATAATTACGCTTAAAATACAGACTTGTGTTTTAGAAAAGTGTTAATAATCAAATCAGAAGAATAAAAAGGAGTATTCAGATTCTTGTGAATAAAAGCTTGACACAATTACGTTTATAGGCTATCACGTGCCAATTTGTGTATGTCTCGTGGCAGGAGATAATATTGCCATCGTTATGTGACATGGAAAAGAATTTCCAAGAATTATGTCAAGTTGAGAGAAAGCAACAATCCATTGAGCTGCATAGGGTTTGGAACTAGATTTGTGCAATTGTACTAGCAGTAAATAAAGTCATGTACTTTTCAAACTTTTCAGTTGAACATAATGTTTATTGTCGATGCATCAAACTTTTTATGTTTTCCAGCTTTATAATAGCAGTTATTGATATTTTGTTATACGTTACTGAAAACTAGTCAATCTTACAGACAAAAATAAACTGCCTTACTGAGACACACTCAACAGGGTTGGCAGGTCTGGCATTGTAGCGATATGACTGAACCATTGTTAAGGATACATTAAAAATCCAAATACACATACACACTCAGAAAAAATAAAATTATTTGGAAGTACCTTTGCAGAAATATATCCTCCATCCTAAATTGAATCTCTTGCTATCTTATATAATTTAAACTATAAGAGCACTACTTTAATTGTGCAGGAATAAAGCGTTAAATAGGACATTGACAGGAGTCACGTTTTTTAAAAAAAAAAAATTTGTTGATTCCAGCTTCCCAAACTTTTGGCTGAATCTAGTTGTGGCATTTGAGTCTAAATAAAACTGGGTTGTTAATCATACTGATCTTGGTGTGTGTATTACATATTATGTTTTATATGGTGTACTTGTCATTTTCATAACAAGGAAGGGGAAATTGTATACTTTAAATGAAAGGTACTATCATAATATCATTATCAGCACTGAGCTCTTTGGAAAATATTGGATCTTGTTCAGTTCAACTATATATCTGGACAATGTCATCAAGGTTAAGAAGAGAGCGCTTTGCACAATTAAAAGTTATCCAGACAGTCTTGTATGTAACCAGATTTTATGTTATCTAATCAGTCCAGTTAATTTGGGTTACATTATTTAGAAAAATTACAAACTTTCATTTCTAGATAGCAAAGCTGGGTAAATCCAGTCCTGGGCTGTTTGATTTGTCAAAAGGTATTTATGGGTGTGTGTACATTTACTTCTCATTGCAGACGAAGAGCAGCATTCCACGGAGGATCAAGCTCAACTTCTTCCGCTTCAGGCACTGAGTCAATGAGTGATGAAGAAAGATTTGAACGTAGAAAAGCTAAGAGCATGGCTAGGGCTAGGAGTCGGTAAGTAGACATTTATAGATAATGGAACTGTTGTGTTTTTGGTCTTATGACTATATGGTCTTAAATATTTAACAGAAAAGAGTGAAAACCAAGTTTGGTAAAATAAAACCAATCATTTATTTCCATAAAATAGAAAGTGAAAAATTAAAAAAAATAACTTGCAGTATGGTGAATGAAATTCTTAATAGTTCTTAGTTCTATCACAAGTCCAGAAGTATTTAGTATTCTAAAAATTTGAGTGGTAATCTGAATGAAGTTAAATCTATTCTGCTGATGTGCCAATAGGTTTGATGTATCAAATTGATATAATCCAAAAATCTTTAAACTGAATTTACAGTAATTCCAGCACAGCTGCTAAATCCAAAAGTATAAGCACTTTGTAATTCCAGTGAATAATTGAAATAAATAAATTAAATCCTCTCAAATGATCACAATTGAATTATTCCTCTGGGCCTGATGATTATGCTATGAATAAATAATTTTCAGTAAATTATCCCTTATTTGAGAAACAAAGATGCAATACAGAAATCAAAATGAGGCTTGAATAAATCATTTTGAAATCACTTACTTGTCAAGAAGGTCAAGATCTTGATTGAATTTCTAGCAGACAACCAAACAGGAATATGGTCAGCTGAACTTTTCTGGAGGGAATCCCGTGACTCATCTCATCAACATGTTTAATTCAGCTAAAAGCACATCCCATTATCTTGAAGCTATACAGTGTTTACTAAATTCATTACCTCATCCCCATGTACAACCACACAATGTACCAAGAAAATTAGTATTTAATGTTATTTTCTAAATGACTGTTTTTGAATCGTGAAAAGTAACATACTAAATATCAATATACATAACAGAGCTAAATCTTAAATCTTGGGAATGTCATTGTTGGTGCTGGGTAAATAGAATACATAAAAATACAGATTGATTCCATCATCAAGTTTATTTCCTGAACTTTACATATTTACTAACTCTACTGGTCATAGACCAGAAGAGCTTATGAAATGGTTTGTTATCTATCATCTTCCTGTTCACTAGCACAAGTTTGTTTTCACTACTCCTCCTAAATTACTTAGAAAATTGCCATGAAATCTACATACACTCATCCTATGGTCAGTTGCACCTAGATGAAAATGGTGTGCTTGCACGTTAGATATTACCACAACATGGGACAGCATAAAAACTGTTACTGCAACTCCTCATACATGGATGGTCATATCAACATGGGGTTTTCACTAAGTCTTCTTATAATGAAAAGTTGGTCCTACATAAAAATGCCTCTGATTTGGTGCCCAAAATGGCTGCCATATTGACCATCTTGAAAATCTTGTTATTGCTTCAGATATTTAATATAATGGTCAGATTAACACATGGTTTTCACTACATGACTTCTTGTGATGTATTGTTGGTCCTAAATGAAAAGGGTATCAATCTCATAGTATCAGTCTGATGTCCAATATGGCTACCATGGCCAGACCTGCCACCCCTTATGATTTTGCCATAAGTCTTAAAAAAATGACCCTTAAAATACGGGCTTAAGGAACAAAAGCAAAACCTATGGGAAAATGATTGTTGCTTAACAATTCGGATAATTAGTTCATCCTTGTTTGAGTTGGATCGGGTTTATGTTAGATTTAGTGGAATTAGTAAGGGAACCAGACTAACTTTACAGCAGTATATCAGATGCTTTAGACTGCACATATTTTTTTTCATGCAAAGCATCTGCATGATCACACTGTTGATTATAGTATTTTTTTAAAATCGAATCCAGCAAACAATGCACTGAAGAGGAAGGAAAAAATAAGCCTCTTTAAAAGTGTTAAAAATCAAAACAGAATAAATAAAGGAATATTCAGATTCCTGTGAATAAAAACAGGAAGGGACACAATTTTTTGGGACATATCATGTGGTGTGAGATCTGATGTGCTGTCGTGTGAAATGGAAACAAGATTCCAAGGATTATGTCAGGCTGAGAGACTGCAACAAGCCATTGAGCTGCATTGGGTTTTGAACTGAAGTTTCTGCATTTGTACTAGTGGTAGATAAGGCCTGTGTATACTTTACAAACTTTTCAGTGAAACATAATGTTTACTATCACTGCATGTTTTGATTACCAAACTTTACATTTTCTAGCTTTACAATATCATTTTATGATATTTTGTTACAACTTACTGAAAACTTGTCAAACTTATGGAAAAAAATGAACTGCCTTGCTGAGACGGTCTCGTCAGGGTTGGCAGGTCTGCATGGCAGGTATCTTGAAAACCTTCATATTGCAATTCTCCAGAACACAGAAGTTTTATTGATGTGGGGTTTCACCAAAAGAGTATGATTGTCTTGAATGAACATAATGCCAATTGCCACCACTCTGCCACCATCTTGAAAATCCTGTTGTCGCTATTTGTGAATGGATGGTCATATCAGTAAGAAATGGTGATAATCTAATATCCAACATGTCCACTACAGGAACTAATTTGAAAATCTTGTTACCACTGAAGAATGTTAGAGATGGTTTCAACACTGATCAGTTAAAAGGGAGGAATGGTCTTTTGTTGAAATGCAAATTCTTTCCATCCAGTAGAGCATCAGTATCTTCAAGGAACTCTTGCTAATTTTTTTGGATACAGGGTGCATTTTAAAAGACTTATTTCTAACCTTATTTTTACATACCAACTATAAAGTGGAGCATTTTGTGCTACTGATACATCTGTCCATCTGTCTAATTGACAGTTTGTTTTTCTGCTTATACAGAATTTAACAAACTGTTGGTGGTTTCTGCAAAGCACAGGATAGCTACCATTTTGAAACTTTTGCAATTAAAGAAGGTGGTATCAGAAAAATATATGAGAACAATTATTGCTGCTTATGCATTCTTCCAAGGTACATGTAAACTTGGAATCATGTGGTCTAATTGGTAACACAAAATGACTTTTCAACTTCTAATGAATCAGGGTTTCCCTTTACGCACAATTATTTCTCAGGGAAACACACTGGAGAAAATTATACACACGTTTTGCTGCCATACGTTTTTCTGATGCAAAGGATTCACATAAATAGATCAGGATTTATTTAATATCCAATGCTTTGGATGAGGGATGGCATTGTGTATATTTCGTGCATAGGCATAGTCTGGTTCCCTGCTTGGTATGCTCCCTGCATTGCACTCCACTGTTCGTATAGCGGAGTGCAACGCACTGAACATACAAAACAGGGAAACAGACTAGCATAGGCAATGTTATGACAGTATAGTTTCCCCTAATCTCGCAAGCTCTCATGCGATTTCCATCGGGCTCAGCAAGATGTCATCAAGATTTTTAATGTCAGTTCTAGTTGCACTAGAAAGTGATCTCCAGATTAAAACAGCTTGGACAAAGAATCATTATCGAAGAAAGTGAAAGAAGCGGAATACGAAAGAGTAACTGTGGATCTGACTTTAATGAAAAATGGAGAAAATAATTTCCTTGACTGGAATATGGCACATCCATTGGGATTACAGGTGTGACTTCTGATCGCATGATTGCGAAGACTGCAAAGTGAATAATCCTTTCATGATTGGGTTTGAGAATTTTTTAAAAATCTGCCCTTGTTCGCTACAAGATATGTGGAGAACACATTATCCCCAAAGACATTCTTTCACAACAAAGAAATCAGTAATCTTCTGAGACAAATGCGTCATTTGGATTACAAAGTCCATGGGTCATTGAAGATTTTGTTTGGGTTTTAACTTGCTGCAATAAAAGAAAGATCTTAACCCTTTACCTCATAGAGCATAGTTAAAAAGTGCAGCATGCTATAAATAGAATACCTGTTACCTAGTCGCCTCCATACGCATAGGCCTGCCTGTTAACTGTTAAGCAATGTAGTGTATGATACGTTTAACAGCAATTTTAACCATTTTACATTTTTGGTACACATCTGTTATGTGTGTAAAAATTTAAGAGTAAAGTCTGATTGTTATAGCTGTGTAATTATTTTTCACGGAAGAATTTTGTATGTGCTTTAAAATCTTGACAGAACTTGTTCACTGTCATGTCAGTGAGGCCGCGTGACCAACCGTTGCTGCCATTTCTCATACTCAAAATTTACAAGTTGAAAAAATATGGATGAGATGAAAACTTGTCAGTACACTTTTGATCCCCACATTTTTTATTTGACCCCCAGTTCTGACACCAAGGTTGTTTTTTTACCCACAATTTTACACCTCTGGGGGATACACTGAATGAATTTAACCATATTCTTTATGACATTCTTTTTGATTTTATATTGAGAAAGGACTAGAGTATTTTGTATTCTTGTTTGTTGATTTGTGTCTGCTTGGTAAATATGTAGTCCTATGCATTAATATTGGAATGCTGTTTATTATGATGTTCGCACCTCTTCACCTCAAAATCAATATGCATACTAGTGTAAAATTTTATTGTTAGTACTTTGCAGATATGCTTCAAAATATTGTGTCCATTAGAATTTTAATTCAAAATGAAATTAGCTAAAGATACTGTGAAACACTATATTTCCTTTCCTTTTCCACACTTGTCAGAGTCAACACATTTAATACCACTATGTAATATTAAGTAATTAGGTTCTTATTTTCTTAAAGACCACTTTCAAAGCTTACAGTTTTCAAGAATTAGGGATTTGGTGGTGCCTGAGCAAAGCCAATGATTGTAAACCTCTTTTGTTCGAAAACAAATCAAGCCAGAATTGCCCCATGGGAACACCTTGTGGTTGAAAATTGGGTCCATAATGTTCCAGTGAATGCCATTGTTAATGATGCACTTATTGTAAAGGCTGTTGCTAAGGAATTGTTAAAACATTTGCATTACAAAAGCTACAGAGAACATGTATAATGGGAGATAAATGACATGTACAGTGAGTAAATCAGCATTTATTACTTACTATACATCAGGTAGAGTCCCTGAAACCTTGCACAAGTTTTCATGCTCATGAAATTTTGAATTAAAATTAAATCGAAGAAATTATGTCCATTGTTACTCATCGTTCATGTATTTATCCTATTGTATATTTCACAACTCAGCACTGTAGCTAGCAATTGTATTAAAACAGAGAAAGAAGCAGATGATCCCTTTCCATTGCATGTGATGGAGAGGAGGCAGAGGTGTATGTTTGTGCGGTAGATATTTTTTTGTGACTTTAAAATCATGGTCTAGTTCACGTACAAAAATCACATTAGGATTCTGGTCTTAAAATTACTATTAGAAAAGAGGGAGAAGCAACAAATTTTGTAAAATTCAGCAGATAATTTATTTGCATAGAATCCAAGTGAAAATGTAAAACAAAAAAGAGGAAGATGCAAATTACAGACACAAGTCATAATCATAAAAGTTTAAACTTTAGTGGAAATCCAAATTAAATTCAATGCTGGTAGTACTGATGGCACTGTGGTAGCCCATTTAGTGGTGATGTGCCAACTTCCAGCCCAAATGAATAAGTGGACAAAACAATAATAGAATTGATTCTGTTATGATCTTCAAACATGAATGAATAATTTCTAGAAGAACATGATTTTATTGTCCTCTGACTGAACTTGGGTCACAATTAACATTTTCTAATAAAACTATTACATAATTGAAAATAACCTTTACAAGATAGTTATAATTAGAATATAAAATATGGATTGACTTGTACAATATAATAAACCTAATAGTTAAACCATACTCATAGGAAATTCTTTAGCTCTTTATTGTTTACAGAACAAAAATAAATCGGTGATTCAGGTCAAGTAGAAAATGAACTTGATTTTGGACAAGGGTAAGTGCAACATACTATGTTATATTACCAATAACATGTAATGAAAAAAGCAAACAATGCAAATTAAATATACATAACACACATGAAAATTGGAACCCAACGAATTTAAAGTGTTTCACAGTATTATACAAGAGAACTAACATTGCTAAATAATAAACAGGATTATTATAATGCAGACAGAATTTATATTTTGTTAAATGAAGCAATAGATATATGTTTCAGTAGCACTCTGTATTATATTAAGAACTTGTTTTAAGGAATAATACATTAATATCTCCATTACTACTACTAGTAGTATTACTACTGCTATTACTACTACTACTACTACTACTACTGCAGAAAGGAATCGTCTAATAAACAAGAACAAAATTATTTAAGTTCATATCATTTGTGTACAAGAAGGCTATCATTTTTTAAAGGATGTGAATATTGTCCGATTTAACAACTTCAAAAGAGCATATATATTCATTGCTACAGTTAATTTTTGGAAATCCATTGTGGCTACACACCCAGAAAGCTAGTGAAGCACATGAATTCTGCATGTCATAAAACTACCATTCAGAAACAAATGGGATACATGATGTCAGACAGCTGGCAATCTTCAGTTTGTTAGTATTTACCCCAGAATGAATGTTCATTATGAGATGGTGGTTTCACCAAAATAGGTTTTTTCTTCTACTTGTCTCGAGCTTTTGCCTAGCAGAGATTCCTTTTGAGGAACTCCTGTTTGAACTAACAGAGGGAACATTAACATGTAATGCATCATACATTTTGTGTTTACAGGTAACAAAAAATACTATATAGAATGAAAAACAATTAATGTTTGCTCACTGACCAGTTCGCTGTAGTAATTGTACAGATCCTCAAGTTTGAATTTTTACTGGTTTTTCAGATGCAAGCCTTTGAACTATAGCTCAGAAGAGATCCTTGCATCAGGAATTCTGCGAGACCGAGGAAAAGTTGGTGGTAGCCTGGCTGACATTGATCCCATGAAAGTGGATAAATCGGTAGGTTTCTAGTATTATATTAAGTTTATGTGTTCCACTCTGGTTTTATTTAACCTAATTTTGAGGGTATTTTGTAGGGAAAAAATACGGATCTGTCTGACCCTGCATTCCAAGCAGGTTAACAAATTATCTGGGTAGAAGTTATCAAGGGATTTTTGTACTCTACACCTCATATCAGGACCAAACTTTGTGGATGGTTTTAACTTGGTATTATTGTCTGTTTATTATTTTGGTCAAATTTTAAAGGTCAAGATCATTGACAAAGCAGACACATGGCTTCTATCTAATAATATTAGATCCATATACTGATGCCAAATTTGTGGATGGCTTGCACTAAGATGCATATCTGTTAATTTTGGGGTCAAAAAATGAGAGTCTAGGTCACTATAACTGAAAGAAAAGAAAGTTTATGCATGACAATATCAGTTATCCTTTGCAGTAATGGGCTACATTTTCAGGATGGCTTGCACTTGGCTTAAGGAAACTGTCTTTTAATTTTAGGGTCTACTGAATTTTAGCTCAGAAGATTTGAAGTCAAGCACTCTTGTTTTTGGAAAAAAGAAAAAGTTTTTGGAATCATCACTTTAGTTCTAGACCATCAAATGTAAGGGCTTTGGGGTAATGAAGAGGCCTATTGTTTTGTGGCAAGGTTTACAAATTTCAAAGATTGAAAATAAAAAAGAACTGTTTTCAGCACACAAATTTAAGTTCAGGACCGTGTACCTTTAACAAAGTTGGTAGAAGGGTTATGTGTTAGGTATGAAAGAAGCCTATTGAACTTGTGAAAAATGCATGTTTGCAGAAAGCTTTGGGACCAAAATTCCGGTCAACAACTCTTTATGATGATTGGTTTTACTTCAGTACAGATTTTGAGACATTGATATTTGTCCAGCCCAACAGTGGCTAGATCAGCATTAAAGTTTTGTGCTAATGTATTTACATGTCAGACACCATTAGGACATCAAGTTCTTCAGGACATTTGTGTCATAAAGTTACTGCTATTTCTATAAAAGCTGACATTATTCCTTGAGACAAATGAACACTGCTTACATGAATACAAGGTATCTTTTTATCCAGTTTGTACAACATGCATACTATCAAGTAAAAAACTACATAATTGAATTGTGAACAAGTAACTTATTTAGTTTAGAAATAAAATCTGTATATGTACCTTGCTGCTGGAAAGTGGCATTACTTGCTCCTTTTGAAACTTTGATTGCCTATTGCATATGTCAGTTTTCTTTACAGATAACTTTTGAAAGTGTTGGTGGCCTTGACAAACATATAAGGGCCTTGAAGGAGATGATAGTATTTCCACTTTTATATCCAGAAGTCTTTGAACGCTTCAAAATTACACCCCCTAGAGGAGTTCTTTTCTATGGACCACCAGGTTCTCTCTCTCTCTCTCTCCCCCTCCCTCCCTCCCTCCCTCCCTCTCTTTGATTCTTTGGGTTGTATACCCTTTTTAAATTTTTGTTCAAACAACACAAAAATATATTTAATTATAAATGAAAGAAAGTGCCTGCCAGTCTTAAATGTGGACACATTTTTAGGTCACCTCTACAGAGTAGAGGTAAGGTATTGCATTACCCACCTGCAAAAGTAAAAATATATAGATACAGGGATCGTCCTGGGCTTCGCCAATGTCGCAAATTGCGATTTTTTTCCTTATTGGCAACAAAAATATCCCATCTGGCGATTTTTTTGGCGACAGACTTTTTGGTTATTTAATTTGTACATACAATCATGGATTTTGACTGGATAAATTAAAAGGGAGAATAAAAGGAAGCCACAAACTTGACTAAGCAATGCATTGGAATCAATCTGTTACACAAACGATCGTATTGACAACCCCATCTTTAGAGTGCATTGTTACATCATAATCTGCTTATGCTGACATCTGGGCTGAGTACTGTATGCTGTGATACAGTCAATCATGCTACCGAACTATACCTACAACTGACCGACTTCTGAGGACGCGAATAGAACAGATACAATTAATTGAATGGCTAATCCTTCTGTTGTTGTTGTTTTTTTGTTTTTTTTACATATACCAATACAATAGTTTTGCTGAACCTTCATAGAAAACTGATAACCTTTGAAGTACCGACTATTGCGTATAAATACAAAGCAAATTGAAAAAAATCTCAGTCACAATTATATCTGTCACCAGTGCAGCATTTTACTCATTGATCTTTTACTTTTGCCATCAATCCGTGTTATGGCTGCAGAGACTTAAACTCCGCAACAAGAAATAGCAAAAAAAGAAAAAAAAATAGTTTTGCATAATTAATAATAATTATTTATTTCTCAAAATACAGGAGTGAAAGAATTCCTAAATTGGGTGTGAATTTATGCTTATATATACAGTCCAGTATTGCCAGGTGTTGACTCATGTAAGTTTCATTTGTGGGAATGGAGATCCTAGTTTGCTTGTTGAGAAAATTTATACAGCATTCAGTGATCATTCTTGGGATTTAGGAAGCAGTTCACTTCAAGCTTTGTGAAGCTAGCCATGGGGGGCGGGGCTGCCGAGAGACTACTGGTGTCACCTGTCAATACTGTAGACTGTGAACGTGGATTCAGTAAGATGAACCTCATAAAAACTGACATCAGAAATAAACTCTGCATCTTATCTCTCGAGAATTTAATGAGAATCAGCATGTACAGATGTGAAAAATTAGACTTTGAAACTGCATTCAACAAGTTGGCAGCCCTGAAATCGCGACGGATCTTCATATAACACTTTGTAACATTTTGTTAATGCTTATTGTAATTCGAGTATTAACTAACCCATCTTTTGTAATTTTCATTGCCTGTTACATTAATAGACTAAATTAACACTTCAAAAAATGTACACTACCTGTTCTGGCAACACTTTTTGAAAATTGGCAACAAAATATTGAGGTTGGCGATTTTTTTTGGCGACAGCTTTTTAAAAGCCAGGACCATCCCTGTAGATACATATGCCCTTACTGAATGTCAGCTGTCCTTTCTAGGTCCTAGGTAACAGTTTGATTGGAGTTTATAGCACCTACCCCATCCCCAGGGGTTGTGGTGGATTCAGGGGTTGGTTTGTGAAGGGAAGTCACCTTGATGAGTACTAGGGCCTATTTTTTTGTGCTTCACTGACCTTGGTTAAATTGTTATGTGTTTGTTTCTCCAGCTCAGTTTATGCTAGAATAATCAAACTAGATGATTGCATGCATTACAGTTAGTACCATACCCTTAATACAGACAAATTATCACAGTGATCTTCATTTCAGATTTTTACTGACATAGGTTAAGTTTTTGCATTTATCTTGAGACTAAAGAATTTTTGCACCCATTATGTATGTATGTATGTGTGTGTGTGTGTATATATATATATATATATATATATATATATATATATATATACATACATACACAGACACAGTGTATGACCCCGCTATAGCACACTCTGTTCTAACACGGTCATGGCATGGCACCCAAAATTTTATATACATGTATTTTTCTTGTTCACGAAAAACAAAAATCTTTCTTAAAAGTACGGGAAAAAAACAAAAAGTATGTTATCATTCTGGGAAGAGATCGCGCATGAATAATACAAGACGATTGTGGCATGGCTCCTGAAATTTTATGTATTTTTCTCATACAACGAAAAAATATTTTTTCTTCTTAAAAGTATGAAACATAACGTGTAAAAAGTTTTTCTGGGTCACGTAGGGCTTAGCCAGTGTCGCAGACTGGAAGGCAGCTTCACTCTGCTACCACAAATGTAAAAAAAACAACAAAAAAAATTAAAAAAACAACAACTTGTTGGTCTATTCAGTAAGCAGGGAGGAACAGTACCTACAATCGACCAAATGACAACCAGTTCCTTTTTTAAAAATGTACCCAGATAAAATAGTTTGCTGAAATTTCAAAGAAAACATTACCTTTGAAGCACCAATTGTTTTGAAAACATGCTAAGCAAGTGGAAAAAAATTTGGTCTCAATCATGGAATTCAGTTATTTGATGTTGCCGCCACAATAAGAAACTGGCGTTTGTTTGGTCTCCAAAGCTTCCCTTTAGTAGTGACTTGAATAATGCATGCATCCTTCATTAAAGAAAGCTGACTATAATCTTCAATAAAAACAAAGAACTTTTCATTGAAGGAAGTTGGTACCAAACTTAAATAAAAGCAATGGAATCTATGGAGCCAGGTGGTCTAAAGCACTCCATTTACCTATTACTGCCTCATCTTGGGATGATCAGTGCGAGAATGCTTCTCAGTAGCTTCTTATGGGTTGGTGGTTTTTAATGGGGCTTTTCCAGTTTTTCCTGTACCAGTTATACTGGTTGCCATGTATCATGTGCTGAATAATGGCATTAAACCCAAGCAAGAACAACAGGATCACCTTTGTTATTTCGGTGAGACAAAACACATCTCCAATATACCTTTGCATAATATTCGACAGAAAAATCAAAAACTTTTTGAAAAAATTTCTTTATAAAACTAAAACCTGCAGTCTATTTGGACCAATTTAGCTAAATCTATGATTCGAGTTTTTGATTGATAGAGAAGCTTAATTTTAGTTTGTTGTCACATACTTTGATTAAACTTTGTGAATTACTTGAATTTGAGGAAAGGAGGACACAGGCTGAGAATGTTAAATATTTATTGATACTAGTCAGTGCCTCTTAGTAAGTGAATATTTAGCTAATGAAAGAGGGTTTTACATGAAAGAAATATACTATTATGAGTATTATCACATAGTGGGTGTATAATGCATTATGGTACTCTTGTTACTAGGGGTGAAACAACCTACCTGTGCCTTGTTATTCCTCGATGATAAAACATATAAACATGTATTTCGAAGCTTTAACAATAGTATGTAAATAGTTGTTGTTGTTGTAGGGTTTAGCACTATTTTTCAGCACAAGATAGGCTATATATGGCTATCAGTATTAATGATTGAGGAAGAACCCGGAAGGAACCACCAACCCATGAGAAGCTACTGCCGAACTTTCTCACATATCCACATTGGCCAAACCTGAGGCTCCAACCCATGCAGATGGAGGTGAGATGGCAGTGATCCATAACTGAGCACTTTAGACCACTCAGTCACTCAAGGCCCCTGGATGTAAATAGCAGTTTGTGTTTTAAGATCAGGCTCAGTGATCTGGATATTTTAACTGCCCTTCATACACTACTTCATCATAAGATTAGTTTGAAACTGTAAGTGAACCAGTAACAGGGAAATAATGGCGGACATCGCTATGTCTGGGAAGCACCAGTTTATTAGATTGTCTGTTTTCATAAATCAGCAGGCAAATATATTCAGCAAAGTCTAGGTATTATGTTATTTAAGGTTTAACTTTAGGCAGTTGTGTAGGCCAGAATCATACGGGACAATGCTATGTTGTGGAATTCACGAGAAATGAGAAGTGTTGTAAGGTTAATGTTGTTTTCTGACTTCACTTGTATCCTCCAATGCTGTATTACAGCATACAGGATTTTCCAATTAATTTTGTACACTCGCCATATAGCAGTTGTTTACAGATGTAAAGATGTAGCCAGTAAGGGTGCAAATATCTTGCAGCACAATTTCCTCTAAACTATCAACATTTTAATAAGTTTACTTTTTTGTAAAGTGCATGCATTATGTTGATCATCGTATACAAAATTCCAGTCGACCTTGCTATACGGGCATTGGCTTTGATTGCAAAATATATTCATTGTATCGTCTGATATTTGATGATTATAGGTCATATACTGATGGTGACATTCATGTCCTTACACGGTTATGGTTGCAATTTCATTTGCATGGTAGCCATTATAGACCAAAAGTTACAAAATGTTGCTTATAGTCATACTTCTCATGCGTAAATAAGAATATAATAAGTTAAACTTTCTTGAAATCAGTAATATTTCAGTAATATTAATAATAGTTATATTTTTTACATTCTTTGCCCACATTGCATTTAAAATTCATATAAAGATAAATAATAATTGCTTTCAATTTGTAATGTTATTCATGGATTTACACTTGAATTACATTTTTGTGTTCTATTTTACAATTGGATTGTTTCGTTGGAAATTTTATGTTAGTACACGTTCGGATATTTCTTCTCACAGGTAAGTTGTATTTTATGTTTAATATAAAACATGTGTGCTACAATATGTAAGTTAGGCAAATACTGCGATAATATAGAGTTTTTTTAAATTTACATTTGCGAGCTTTGATTGACAACTATTTTTTATAGGAATAGAAAGGGGGAAAGTCATAGAAACTTTATAAATTATAAGTAAGCAGCAATAGGAAAACAGTTTTAATATGTACTGATAAGAACATTAAGTACCGCGATTATACAGCGTTCTGGGCTATTTGTGAAAATATGGGGAAAAGCAGCGAAGCAGATACTATTTAACCAATGCCTAAAACTACTATAAGTACTTAGACAACTAAATAAATTGTAAATTTGCAGTCCTATCAGTGGACTGTAGTAATGAAGCAAAGTGAGTAATTAAACATTGCAAAAAACCCTTCTAAAAATAGATGCACTCACGTCTTTGTTGATTTGGTTGGAAAGCAGGGTTTAGTTCATATACCGACTATAAAGGAGCCATGTCTGTAACTTTATGCATTTGAGTGTGCTATGTATGAATAGTTAGGGTAATATATCATCTGCAACAAAGAAAATAGGAATAGTATGGTTTGAAAACACTTGTGCATTTGCCCTCATGCACATGGTACAGGGATTGTTTCAGAAACGGTTTGAAATCATTGAAAGTGCATTATTGAGAAAATATATTTTAAAAAGAATAAATAAAATATCTGCAACAAAGAAAATAGGAACAGTATGGTTTGAAAACACTTGTGCATTTGCCCTCATGCACATGGTACAGGGATTGTTTCAAAAACGGTTTGAAATCATTGAAAGTGCATTATTGAGAAAATATATTTTAAAAAGAATAAATAAATAAAATTTAAAAATTAATTAAGGATAGTTGATGAAACATTTTTACGAACTTGCAATTACAGTAATGTAATCTGGTTATTCGGTTACAATTTGTTACAATGTAGTTTCTATTATTCTCTATTTAAGTCATGACCAAAATAACTCAGATAATTTTTGACTTGAAAAGAAAGTATTGCTTAAATGCCGTGTTAAATGCAAATATGCATCCTGCATAATAGAGGGTATAATTTAAATGTGTTGGTGTTATTTATTTTATCATTTATATAGGTAGATCTCTCTCTCTGTATATATATATATGTATGTGTGTGTGTGTGTGTGTGTATATATATATATATATTTGCGCACCATTTTCTTTACAGGAACTGGAAAAACCCTGGTGGCAAGAGCATTAACAAATGAGTGTAGCAAAGGTGACAGAAGAGTTGCATTTTTCATGCGCAAAGGTGCTGATTGTCTTAGTAAATGGGTCGGTGAATCAGAAAGACAACTGAGAATGCTGTTTGATCAGGTAAGAAGAGAGTATTCTTTCAGCAAGGGTATGGGTAGTTTGGTGTTTAGAAAACCTTAAAGCTGTTAGATTAATCACTGAAGAAGCAGAACTGTCCTGGGTCCAGTATATTGTAGATTCCAAGCATGGAAGATATAGCCATGAAATGCCAGTTGCACCAACAAACATTAGTCAACATTTAGTATGTCGCAAGAGAGAGCACTCTTATTTAGTTTTTATCATTCTATTGATCTCATTCCAGTTATATCGGCAAAAAGACACACTTTGTATTAAACTGGTTTCTTTATTTACTTCTTTTAGTAACCTGATCGAGAATCAGGGATTGTCTGTTGCATTTTCACCAAAATTGGATAATCATCAGATGTAGATACTTGAGTATAACACGATCTACAACAGGATTCATTGTCATTGGATTTAATGATTCCCTACTTTGGTCTGTCCATATTATGTATTTAAATATAGCTCATTTAAATTACTGCTGGAAATTTACCAGACTTATTTTGCATGTTGGTATCACATAACACCTATGAGGGGTATAGGTTTTTACTTTCTGTTCATGGAGTCATGGAGGAAGTTGGATATTTTTCAAGCTTCTCTATCTCTGTCTGTCTGCCTCTCTGTAATATACAATCTGAATCTGCTATAGCACATAGCAAGGTACCTTAAAACTCAAATTTGGATATAAGACAATCGTAGCATGGTTCTCAAAGTTTCATATACATGTATTTTTTTCACCAATGAAAAAAATCTTTCTTAGAGAAACGAAACATAATGTTTAAAAAATTTATTATCAAATTGGGGAAGAGGTTGTGTATGAATTCTGATATAAGATAATTGTGGCATGGTCCTGAAAGTTAATATATTTGAATTTATTTTGTACTAGAAAAAATAGTTTTTGAAAGTACAAAAAATGACGTTTTATTTCTTCTCCCTTATTGACGATAAAATATCTGATTTTGTTTTGTTTTGCGACATTGTTGGCTGTTTGAACTTGTATATACAATGTTGGGTTTGGAGTGGGGAGATTGAGAGGCATCCTGATATATACTGGAATCTATCATTATATAAACAAATTCTTTGTTCAGATCAACAAACAATCGTAACAGTATTGTTGCATCTTAATCTGGTTATTATGACATCTGGCCTGAGCACTCTATGCTGTAAGATCTTCATGTGTGTACATGCGTGCGTACATGTGTGAGAGAGATTTCTGGTAGTGGAGATCAACCAGATAAGGCACTATCTCATAATGGATCTTTCAGACAAAGTAGTGTTGGACTATCAGCCACTCACTAGTTTTAATGTCTGTTGTTAGAATTACTGACTTTTGTATGTGGATGGTATGTAAAATTCCTCCTTTTTTCACTCATAGACATAAATTCTTCAGAACACTCACATTTTGTGTAGCAATCCTCGTCAGAACAGATCACATGTATATCCATCGTCAGTTGGCCGTTTTTTAAGTTCCTGATGCATGCGTTGAAGGCAGCATCACTCTCTTACCAGAAATGCCCACACATAAAAGCAAATATCTGCTTGATTGTTGATCCAGTAGTCGTGCTACCGGGACTACCTACAATTGACCAACCTTTAAAAGCAGGAACAGTAACTGCTACAATTTCTTTTCTTAATTGTACCCAGAAAAATAGTTTTGCTGAAACTTCAAAGAAATCTGATTTACCTGCATGCTTTGAATTGCCCATAGATCTTAGACACAAGGACATTGTGATCTCATTCAAGAGAGCTCTTAAAACTTTTTAAAGACTTAATGTTTACTTCATTAATTATTCTCATCATATTTTTGTTTTGTAATTTCATGGTTTATCTTTTTTGTTTTTTGTTTTTTTAATCTTGTTATATATGTTTGTATGTGTTAGCTAATATTGTAAAGCACTTAAAACTTCTAGAGGTTAGGCATAGCTGCCAAGTGTCCCGTTTTTTTCGTATTTGTCCTGTATTTTGGACCTGCATACGAGTGTAAGTTTTTGGGCAAAAAATAGGTTTTTTATATTTTAAAAAAATTCTTTGCAATTTTTAGTTTAGAACGGGTACTCGGTTCTATTCTGACAGAAATGTATTGCATGTATATAGGAATACAGTTCTACAATATGATTGGTTCATTCAAAATCGAGGCTACAATGCCTGTCTTTATCCGCCATATTGGATTTCGCAAACAGTTACCACTGTCACTGTATCTCATCTTTGTAATATTCAACTTCCAATTATGATAAATAGGAAAGCAAAATATTCAGAATTTTCTCCAGGAAAGACAAGAAAACAGAACTGGAAGGACAATTGTGCCATCTTGTTTAGATTTGTGAAACCATCTAGTAGAGGAGAAAACTACATTTTGCAAATTGTGTAATGTGAATTCGCCATTCGGCATGGGGGTGCCCATGGAATAAAGAGCACAAAAAAGCTAATAAACATCAGCTTCTGCTTCATCATACACAACTCAGCCTGAACTTACGACATATATAAATACCAGAGAGAACCTTGATGTAATTCTATCAAAATTATGGCGATTTATTTTGCACACGTTTTCCAGACAGTAAAATTGCAAAGGATTACTCGTATGCTAGAACGAAAACAGTTCAGTAAGAAAATCACACAGAATTAAGATCATCAATGAAAGTTGATACATTCAGATCAATAATGATTGGGGAAAAAATAAGGTGTGGAAAAGGCTACTAGAAACAGCCTGTGTCTGAGTGTGTTGCACTCTTCCACCTTCTGAATGGGCACCCGAATTGAATATGGTACAACACATGCATCTTTGACATTAAATAATTATGTAAAGCACTGTCCTACTTTACTGATGGTTGTATATGTTGTAAAATTTTAAAAATCAGTATTTGTTCCTGAAAATCATTATTTTTGTCACAAGCAGTCATTATTTTTGTATTCGGTCGTTGGCAGCTATGGGTTAGGTGCTGTACTAAATTCACCTTATGATTTTTTTCCAACTTCCAAGTTCTGTCCTATCCGTGCTGTCTACCCAGATGCTCCACTTAGGGCTTTTTATTCATGGATCCATCTGGCCAGCTATGATTACTGCTCTGTCTCCATACAAATAAGGGGATCTTAGTGACAGATCCATCTGTCTCAACATGACAGGGAATTTGGTGAAAAACCTGTCTATCCAGCCAAGTCTTTGGCACAGCTAGCTGTTCCATCATCTATGCCACCAGGTATGATTTATTCGGATATGCAAACTGAATGAGAATAGGACAATATGAACAGTGATTGCGACAATATTCCTACAAGACAGCCTTACTCGGATCTAACAATAGAGTGGACTGTCAACACTACTGGATGTTGTGGCTTAAAATGATGAGGTCATTAACAGCGCAGCTCATCATTTCATGGCTGTTGTGCTGACTGCCTTTGCCATTCTTGACCTGACATGACTGATACTAAGATGATAATACTGTTGTTCAAGCCACATCATACCCTGGCATTATGGATGACCCCATTTAGCTGGCCATTACTCTTTGGTGGCAAATTAAGAAGTCTTTCAGAGGCAGGCAGATCAGGAACTGACCCTCCAACTTGCAACCCAAACTACAAGGGGTTTTAAGAACAATCTGCTCCTGCCATAACATGAAGATGATAGGCTGGCAAGAGATGAGGCATCTTTCCATTCCAGTGATCAGTTTAGATCTCAGTCTAATTCCAGGAGGCAACAACCTAACCAGTTTAGGAGGCAACTTTACAATAGAGGCCAGAAGCCATGTTTAGCCACCTCCAAGCCTCCTAACTCTAGATGCTGATCTGTTAAATCAATCATATTAGATGACCTAACAAGAGGTGCCCACCTCCAGTCGCACTTGATCGCTTTATTTCGTCTCCAGACAGGGTCAAACCATTCATATAGAATGGTCTCTCCATCAAGCACTCTTTCTTTCATTGACTTACTTTCAGTCAACTGGGAGGGCTTGTGGGCCTTCGCCTACCCTTCCACGATCTTAGTATCAAAAATAATCCTTAGGTTGCAGGGTCAGAGCCATAAAATAACAAGTCCTAGGTCTCTGACCTATTTGATCTAGTGATCTGCATTGTCTCTTTGAGTGCCTTAATCCCTCAAATGGCCAACCTTTTTATCTGGTTCTCTGAGGAAAAAGTTCCCAAATACCGTGAAAGGCCACTACTCAATGATATTTAATACATTTGGCATCATGACAGATGCTATATTATTTACGATAAAGATCTGTAAGACCTATTATCCAGTTTTTATCTAAATCGGCCAAAACCCCTGGCAGGCAAACAGAATCTCTTCTGCGTTTTAATCTGGCTCAAGTCAGATATATTCAAGCCTTTAGCCAGCACTTTACTACAATCCAACAAAATGTGCTTTCTGATAGGAGAGGTGATTAATGGCACATGCAAGTAGTGAAGACTGGAAGTCGGATATCGTCCATCAAATCCTGTCTTCATCGCTGAAGTGAGTTATATGCTCTGCCGACTTGGACATCTCAAAAGATTGGTGCAATATGAATGCAGAACTCCTTAAAAAATCGAGGGCTAGGTGTGAAACTGTAATTTCTTGAGTTACAAACTTTGTTTTTTATTACACATTTATCTAAGAATCTGCATATAGGGTGGGTTTTAAACTCACTCTTAATTCAGATGATTATATTTTCATGGCTTGTGCCCATTGTAATATCAAGCTTCCGTCAGGTACTGTTGGCTTTTTCTTTGAATGAACATTCGTAGTGTAGGGAACAAGTGAACTGTGTTAAAACTAGGGATAAGAGACAAATATCTGTTGCAACTCACTTATCCCATGGATGAGTACTTCAATATATATTTTCCCTGAGCCAAGCAGAAACCAGGTAAAGGGTCTTTGTTTCTTCATGTACCCGACTTTGGAGTCCATGTTCAGGAGTATAGAGTAATTTACCATTGTAGGGAAAGGGATTGAGCCGTTTAGATTTACATCACCAACACCTTCCATGTGTTTCAGTTAAATTTCTACTAGATTTTTGGACTTGCCACCTGTTGGCAAGTATGGAATGTCTCCTTTTCACCCAATAGTGCCATGGGACAAGTTTTCCATGTCTCCATTTGTAGTTGAACCTTGTGCAGTTGTAGGTCTTTCCCATTCCTTACTCTTTGTTTTCGAGGTAATGGTATGGGAACCACAATTTGTGGATCATAGAAAAATGAACAATCATCTCTTATTCATGGTAAGTGGTACAGCACAGAAGCTGGTACAAGACCACTAGCAGCCCTATGCACCCTGTGGACATTGGTTTCAGCAGCTAGTTACAGGGTACATACATCTGCTTGGATGTTCAAGCATCCTGGCCCGGATTTGGGAGTATCTAGGTAGGGATCTTCATGGGGATTTGGATCGGCATACAGCTTGGTTACCGTAGCTTCACATGCCAAATTTTTCTCACTGAACTCCTTCAACATTTTAAGGGATGTCTGTCAGCAGCTGTCCTACAGAGACTTCTGGAGCTTCTAGGCAAACAGGAAGACATGTTCTCACTGTCAATGGCACCATCAACTGAGTTAATGCACCACTATAATAATACTGCCTTGGATACTTTTTAAGGTCTTACTCTATCATAACAAACATTTATTTAGTACAGTAATGCTGGACTTGTCCTGCCTAAATTGTTGATTTGCCCTCAGCCTTAGAAGTCTCTGGTTCCCCTAGCTAATAGCAAAGAGCTATTGAAACTACTGATAAAACTTCCTTTACGATTCTAAGCCTCTCATTTGCTATACTATGTTTCTGAAATGGTCTAAATCTAAGCACTCCTACCCCCTCCCTAAGGAAGAAGGTTGACAAATTACCCCCCTTCCTGACATGATGCCAGGTTGGTCAACTTTTCAAAGGCTTATTTGGACTTAATTGAAAAAACATGAGTCCTCTTCAGAAAAAGAGGGTTGCCAGCTTCTTATTTAAGATCTTCGATTTCTAGTAAGGAGCTCATTTCTTTTCACCATGCCAATCTGTAATCCTTAAGGGAAGAGGTATACACCCTTTTTAGCACACTAGAAGTTGCTGCATTTCTGTCTGGATTTTTTTTAATTTCAGGTTTATCCCATTGGTCTAGCTTTCTTGGCCGGTAGTAGGGCAATGGGAATAATAGTGGTTTACTGAAGATTATGGGGGTGTCCACCATCAATTATTTTGATAATTGGTTAATGCAGTGTACTCATATGTGCCTTTCTCAGGGACCTGTCACTCTTTTTGGAATTGAGTGACTTGTCTGTGCTTAATCAACAACCAGGAAACGTCATGTCTGATTCCTTTTCAGAATCTGTATACGTGGGAATGAATTTTCTCAAAAATTGAATGATGACTTGTGTTTCTCCAAAAAGATCACATCGATAACTTCATTATCTGCTTAATTCTGTCTCCCTCTTCTGGAGACCCTGAACACAGCAGTGGATTTTGTTCCTTCTGGAATACTTATAATGAGGCCTCCAGTTTCTCATGCTAAAAAATTGGAGACTTTACAAGGATACACTTATAGTTCAGAATCCATTGGGATAAAGATATTGTTGTCTCAGCTGGTGATAATGAACCTGCTTGACAGGTTTCTGGCTATATCTGTATGCATCCCATAACTTCAGTCTTTCCTATGCACTCCCCCATTAGAGTCAGGCTGGGGGAAGGGGGCTCACCTCAAAATGAAGAGTTGGGGTGGGGGTCCTTCTTCAGTGCTTTTGGCCAGGGCATGATTCTTCTCAGCATATCAACAACCAAGAATGTGTGCAGTTTTTCTTGCACCATATTCTAGCAAAGAGGAATATTCTAGCAGACAGCCTGTCCAAGAAGTGACATACAGTCATTACAGAAGGGATTTTACTGCAGCCTGTGGCAGACTCTATTGACTGTAGTGGACATCAGTATTAGACTTCCTTCCATTGAGACTGAATAAGAAACTTTAATTTGACTTCCCAGTGCAAGACCATAACCCTTTACCTCATAGAGTGTAGCAAAGTTACCCACTGCAGTGCACTATAAATAGAACACCTGTTAACTGTTTGACTCTGTACACATAGGCCTGCCTGTTAACTGTTAAGCAGTGTGGTGTATTTTACATTTAACAGTAATTATAACCATTTTACATGTTTGGTACACATATATTATGTATGGAAAGATTTAAGAGTAAAATCCAATCGTTATAGTTGTATAATTATTTTTCATGGAAGAATTTTGTATGTGCTTTAAAATCTTGAGAGAACTCGTTCACCATCAAGTCAGTGAAGCCACTGGACCAACTGTAGCTGCCATTTCTCATACTCCAAATTTACAAGTTCTTTGTGTCTACATCACTTAATCATCTGAATTTGATAATTTATAAAATCTAATTGCTGCCTACATCAATGATGATAAAATGGAGGCCATTCTGATCATAACACAAAGACTTTCTCTGTCACGTCCTTTACCTCAAACAATAAATATCAGTAACACCAACAATAAATTCACACAGTATGAAACCTAGGTGTCACTCTGGACAGTACCAACATGTCATGAACAAATGCACGGCCGAATATCTTGAGCTGAGACACATCAGCTCCATTTGCAAATATCTTTCAGTTGATGCCACTAAAACATTTGTATGTTCATTAGTACTTTCAAGACTGGACTATTGTAACTCAGTTCTCTCTGGTTCATCTCAATATCTACTTCAGAAACTTCATAACATTCAAAAGACAGCTGCTCGAATCATACTTAGAGTACCACGATCAAAGCACACCTTCCCGCTGCTCTGTACCCTACACTGGCTATCCATTTGATCCAGAATCAAACACAAAATTTGTTCTCTGTGCTACATTTCACCAATGGATTCCAGTCCAACATACCTATCTGACATCACCCATGTATGCACACCAGCAAGATACTTACACTCTTCTGACAGTCATATACTCATTATTCCCACTATGAAAACAAAGTCACATGGACAACGTTCTTTTGCATACCAGGGCCAAAAAACGTGGAATGAATTGCCCACTGAACTTAGACCCAAAGACAGTGATCCCATTCAAGAGTGCTCTTAAAACTCACTTTTTTCGACTGCAAGGACAAACTTAAAGACCCAGTAATGTTCTCTACCTTAAATATTTACAGCATCTTTTTATGTTTTCTAATTTCATGGTGTTTGTTTTCTGTAATAATATCATTATATGTTTTTTTTTATGTTACAGGTGTTGTCTAATGTTGTAAAGCGCTTGGAGCTTCTAAAGATTAGGCGCTATGCAAAGCCCTCATTATTATTATCATTATCAATATCAGAGCCTTTACCTAAGAAAACTCAAGTTAGTACTGAATGAAATCGGTGACTTCTGAGACTGAATCTGCTGTCATAGAACAAAGGGTCCCTTGTGCACAACTATCCACTTTTTCACCTTTATGAATGACTCATCTCAAACAACCTATCTGCCAAGATCGTTTGTCGAACAGTGTTGCAGGCAACATTGTTCAGGCTAGAAATACATACCTGCCAACCATTACGCTTTTGGCGTAATCATGAAGCTTTTTTTCACTAAATTATGCCTTATACATAACTGTATTTGGATTACATGTTTTCGGTAAATCCCTCTCCAAAAAAAAAATAATAATTTGTTTTCTCATTTTTATTAACATCCCATTAATCTCACAGACTGTATTCTAGAAAGGATGGCTTCTGTGTAACTATGACATAAGGGTACACTTGTCTGTAGACTTGCTTGCACTTTCCTACCAGTATTATGTTCTATTTATAGCAGCTGCCCTATTTCCAAGAAACATACTGCTTTCTAATTACAAACTTTTGACCTCGGTTTCTAGTTATAGCAGCTGTATGGCTTAGTTAGGAGAAAACAGACTGGTTTTCAAACTTTTAATCTTTGCTTGCAGATTCTTTGTTCTAATTCATATCTGGTATAGAACAGGTCTGTAGGTATTTGGCGCTAAAAGTGAAGTCAGATTTATTCTAGTCGATGCATGTGTTAGGGTAAAAATAATTTTCAAATAATTTCACAGATGGATTAGGAAAAGATGAAAAATAATTCAGAGATGAATACATGAATTTCACAATCCATTGTTCTGTTCTAGGGCAGCTTCATGCCCCTTGCAGGCTGTGTGGAAAGAATTTTAATATTGGTTATGATGGTAAAACAAAGAAACCTTGAATTAGCTCGTTTTACTAACTCCATTACTAAGGTAGCTTCTTTTTTACAGCAGAACTAAATTGTGAGCACAGATTTTATAAATGCAGTGGAATTATGTACCAAGTTCTTAATAGAAAAAGAAATACCCCTAGCAGTAGAAGACTACATTGGTCCTTTGTTCAAACAAATGTTTCCTGATTCTAAAATTGCAGAAAAATATGCATATACAAGAATAAAATCATCTAATATTGTTAGGTGTTTAGCAGAAGAGAATTTGCTTAAAATTGAAGAAGCCATGAAAATTGAGCCATTTATTATTGCAACAGGCAGGAGTAGTGATTATGATGACAAAAAAGTTGTACCCAGTCTGTGTAAGAGACAAAGAAAAGAGCAAAGTCAGAGTGCTCTTCTTTCATTACCAGAATTAACTGTAGATTCCACTGGAGAAAACATTTTTTTTATATATTTGCTTGATACGGCTTTGAATATATATAAGTTGGCAGAACTGTATGGAGTTTTCAGCTGATACTGCATCAGTGATAAATGGAATTCATAAAGGAATTGTATTCTATATTTTGAAAAATGTTTCCATCAATGTACATATCAGGTTGTCTCTGTCATTTGATGCACCTTGCTTCAGGAAAAGCTGTTGGTAAATTACAACTCCTAAAGTATCAAGTTGGCACTCTTCCTGACAATGTACTTCATGCGGACAGAGTTGATTTTTTTCATCTTATTTCCCAGTTAAAAACCTAATAACTGGAAGATATACATTGCCTCTTCTTTGTCAGGTTATGAAAGAATATTGGTTCTTTACCTTTCTAATGCTGAATGTGAGAGATTGTTCAGTATTGTTAACAAAAATAAAACTGAATTGAGATCCAGGCATTGTAACCCATCACTTAGTGCTCTACTGGTGTGCAAAACATTCATAGTCTCAGCTGGTACAAAGTGTTTTGAACTGCAGTATGAACGTCTGTTGCTTTTTAAAGCTCAGAGTGTTGTATACGAAAATTTGAAGCAATAATTGATGATAAAAGTCCAGAAAGATAAATAAATCATTGTGTACATATTCTCATCGATTTTTTTGTCATGTTGTATGTGGATTACTCTTTTTCTGCTTGAATTACATTTTTTGTCCACTTGGATTACACTTTTTTCCTCGCCAGGGGTTGGTATGTATGGAAATGCAGTAAACCTCCATGGTTTATGATAACAAATGGAGAGTTCTATAATTGGTCCAGTCAGTGGTGCCTTGATTTGATCTACTACTCTTAAATTAAATATGTAGTCTTGCTGCCAGGCCATGGGATCATCAGCTTATCACAAAAATGATCGAGTAATGCAAATTATAAAATCCAACAGGGAAAGATCATGCACATTACTTGCATTTTCTATGATTTGTTGTATGTAATGCATCATTTTGATTTTAAATTTTAAATTAAGATTGATCAAATCGTTGTGATCACAGTAGGTATAACAAATTGATACATTGACCATCCATGAGGGAAATATGTAAAATGGACAAATCCTCTGCTGAGAATGAAGCTAGAGGATAGGAAATGGCTGATGGTGAAACATAATTTCTCACAATTCGTGCACAAAATATGATCCTTGGACAGAAATATACTAGGAACAACATGTATAAATTGTGGAAAATTGTGTTTGGTTATGCTGAAGACCAGTTCCTGAATCTGTTTAGACTGGTCATGTTCATTAATTCTGCCTTTATAACAATAATAGTAAAGATAATAATAAATAATAATAATAATAATAAGTAGTAAAAACTGATCGTGGGCGGAGATTCAAATTTCAAATTAGAATTAACACTACTGTGAGGAACACACTAACATCTGAAACTGGAAATTAACTGATGATGATACAGATTATGTCAGGGTGGAAGATCCAATAAATGAGTTCTGTTTGCAAAGGGTTTGAAGAAATGAAGTAATAATAATTAATAATATTTACAACCTGAGCAAATTAAATTAGGTATGCAGATAACTTATATTTGAATCGTAAAAGTAATGATACAGTCATTAAATGCTTGTTTTAAATTAGGTAGGCATAAACTTTATCAGACGTTGTCACCTATCAGCTGTCATTCACCATTGTAACACCCTGCTTCTTTTCCATACCCATCATTCTCTCCATCTGTAGTTTGGTGACTGGGATCTCCGTCTCTTAAGAAAATTTCTGACTTCATTTCTGGCTTTTTGGATTTTGGATTTTGTTCTTTTACAATAAAAAGATTGCTTAGTTTCCACCATTAACCCTTTACCTCATGCAAGCACCTTTGGACACCACTTCTCCATTTGCATGGAAGCGTCTTTTGATGTCTCTACTCCGTTCGCATGGAAGAGCACGTTTTGACATCTGCTCTAACCATCAGCCGTTTTAAGCCTATTTTCGTAGCACCACCTTCGTGGAAAACCCCTATTAAATACTACATTCATTTCTGTGAATGACATTTATGTCAGATCACATGGTCACTGTTTATGCTCTGGTCGATATCTGCTATTTAAAGTAACTGGTTCGTACTCTCCACTCTCCCAAATGGAGGTCAGGAATTTCATTCAAGTCATACGAAGTTTTCACAATTAGAATCACAACTGTGAAAGCTTAAATAACTTAGGTACAGGCTCTGATATTGATGTAGGCAGCAATTATTTTTATAAATTATCAAATTCAGATGACTTAGTGATGTAGACGCGGACAAAAAACTTGTAAATTTCGAGTATGAGAAATGGCAGCTACGGTTGGTCATGAGGTCTAACTGATTTGACAGTGAACGAGTTCTCTCAAGAATTTAAAGCACATAAAAAATTCTTCCTTGAAAAATAATTACACAGCTATAACAATCGGACTTTACTCTTAAATTTTTCCACACACAATGGATGTGTACCAAAAATGTAAAATGGTTAACATTGCTGTTAAATGTAACATGCACTACATTGCTTAACAGTCAACAGGCAGGCCTATGCGTATGGAGTCGAATAGGTAACAGGTGTTCTATTTACAGCACGCTGCACTTTGTAACTATGCTTTATGAGGTAAAAGGTTAACAGATATTGAGCCCTCTCAAATGCCGTTAAATTCTTGATGAGCACCACCATATGCTTGGATCTTCATGTTTTAGAACATTTCTGGTAATCTGAGCTGTAGGTACCAGTCTATAGCACATGAATGCCTAGTTGGAACCTTTCATGTATTCTTTTGTAGGAAATTTTCAGATTGGAATATGGATTCTTGGCAAAAAAGGACAGCAACATAACAGTAGGTTGAGTATTACATAAAATTAGTTTTACCCCCCTAAATTCTCTATTTTTGCTTATTGACTTTAGTTCATGACCTCATAGCTTGATTAAAAAGTCATGGTTATTGAGATTTACTGACTGATAATCTCCCAAGTCCACCATACTGTATAGTACCTATTTAGAGGAGTATTAAACATTTTGTGGGTGATTTCTGTGTGATTCATAGTACTCTTTTTTTTCTTCTTTGTTTTTGTAGGCATATCAATTTAGACCCTCCATTATATTCTTTGATGAAATAGATGGTCTAGCACCCGTCCGGTCTAGTAGACAAGATCAGATTCACAGTTCCATTGTGTCCACTCTTCTTGCCTTGATGGATGGTTTAGATAGCAGAGGAGAGATTGTTGTTATTGGTGCCACCAACAGAATTGATTCTATTGATCCAGCACTCAGACGTCCGGGAAGGTTTGACAGAGAATTTCTGTTTCCTCTGCCTTCAGTTCAGGTATGTACTTGTCATATTTATGTCTTGCAGTAACAAGTCACTGGTGTTTCTCCATCAAATACATTACCCAATCACATTATCTGAAGGGGCCCCGAGCGGTCAAGTGGTCTAAAGCGCTCTCCGTTACGGATCACTGCCATCTCACCTCTGTCTGCGCCGGTTCGAGTCTCGGATTCGGCCAATGTGGGTATGTGAGAAAGCTTGCCAGTAGCTTCTCGTGGGTCGGTGGTTCTTTTCAGGTCTTCCCGGGTTCTTCCTCCACCAATAATACTGGCCGCCATGCATAGCCTATCGTGTGCTGAAAAATGGCGTTAAACCCCACAACAACATTATCTGAAAATTTACCCCTGCCTGGAACACATGGGAAGTAACTCTTACATTTGAACTCCCCTTGTTCCTGCAAGATAAACATCCGTGTGTGTGTGTGTGTATGTATATATATATATATATATATATATATATATATATATATATATATATATATATATATATATAGTTTAAACTATGCTTGTAATCGTTAACACTGCCTCCAAGAATTTCTTGCAGTTTATCATAATTTTAGACCACCCAACATATCTGTTCAGTACTGTAATAAGTCAAAAGTCAGACAATTTTGTTTATAAAATTTTTTGTTTTTATTTACAGTGAATAAATTCAGTTTTGTTCATATTTTACCCCACTGTTATTGTTCATTTCATGAGATATCAATAGGTAACAAGTTTTTAATTGGTTTATTGCATGTTTAAACTCTGGTTTATCAGGGCTTGCTTTGAGTGCAATTGCTTTCGTGTGCCACCACATTCCTGAAATTGCTTATTGTTCAAAACAAATATTTCCAGATGTTTTCTAAGTAAACTTATCAATTTTTTTAGATTTCACTGCATTTGCCTTTCAAAAATGCTGATGTGTTTACAAGTCCCACCATTCTGATATTTTTTGTCATTTGCTGTAAATCATACAAGAAAGTCTTTAAAATGTTTATTTAGTACGATAAAAATTATTATTCCTGGCAATTTAGCTTATTTGTTGACATCATATCAAACCTGTGTTTATTCTTGAATGGGCAATTTTACTTTGCTGACATAAATGTATATAGCCATCACTGTTCCTTTGCACTTTGCATACAAACATGTCATCTGCTGAAAAGATAAAAGGCAATTTAGTTCATCTGGTTAGTTTCAATGGTATGTGTCTGTGTTTGGATAAAATACTGACAGGATTAACAGTGATTAAATGGTGACTTTTACTTGAAATAATTTGAGGAGAGTTTATAACTCTTCTCAGTGCCACCAGGAGAGCTGTTTGCAGCTCAGGTGCATTTTACAAGAAACAACTATATTACACGCCTATCTTGGTAGTCTCGATAGTGCAACTTTGCCTAATTGAGCAGTTTGTGTATTTGTTATATGTACTTGTTTAGTTTTTTCTCCTCTCTTTCATTTCCGATATATCATGTTTGTGCAAGAAGTGCATGTGCTTTGAAGTAAATGAGAACTCTCACAAGATACACCATGTCTGCATTAAATATTCTTCCTCACACACATGCAACATATGCATTGAGGGCAGGTGTTTTTTGTCCTGTGTTTGGAAAAGGCAGTTGAAGGGATGCAAGAAAAGGATATATTTGAAGACAAAGTGTTAAGCAGCCATCCGAGTATGGAATTGTTAGTGAGTTTTATGGGGGCATTGAGATTCTGTCCTGTCCCTTGCAAAGATACTCAAGCAGTGCATATAGGAAAAATTACTTCATACCCCATCCCCACCCCCTCCAAGCTACAAGAGGTTGTGGACATGCAAATTGGAGAAATATGGGAGCTAATTGGGCATGAGTCCCTTTCTCAATACATGGTGCATTGGCATCTCTAATGGAGTGATATATTTGGCCAGCTCAACCACCCACCTTGGGCCAACATTTCCCAGCCAAACCACACTTAGTGCAGGACAAGACTCAGCAATCTCTACCAGCACATCTACTGGTAGATCCATTATTATGCATGGTGGTATAGTTACAGAGATGCTGCCAGGGTGTGCGAGTGTGAGAATCTATATGTATTCAAGCACATGGAGAGCTGTGATGCACATGAGATCATGCATGTCAGCATGTACTTCAGACAGTATCTAATTTGTATTTAACTTAAGTTGTGAGGTCACTGCTTGTCGCTGCATATGCCTTTGTTCAGATAGGCAACTGTTTACATAGCTGGGTTCTTCAGATTGACATAAATTTTACAACACTAAATTTTATTGGCATGTAGGGCCCTGAAACAAGCATTCTGTCATAGTTTTAACTTCATGTTCATCATTGAAGTTTTAGCAATGTGTACTTAAAATACTGGCTACCTAGAAAACCCAAAATGACTGACTCCTGACAGGGTTCTTCTTCAGATGACAATTTCATTCAGCAAATACTGGCTGACAATAGTTATGACAACAATGATTTTTAAAGGTTTGAAATAGATTGTTGGACTGGAAGAATGTAGCTGGAAATACCATATGTAAATTTTTAACCCAAGAATGATCCAGTTGCAGGAGCTCATATTGTTGCTTAAAATTTACCTATATAGTATATGTATCACTTACAGGTATATTGTAAGCAGTATGTGGTATAATGTACATGCAGGAACAATCTTTTGATATTAAATGTAGAAAAGGCAGGATACATAGCCTGATTAAAATGCAGGCAGTTAGAGTGCAATTTTCAGTTCTTTTATCAAACAATTCAGCACTGATGGATTTTGTGCTAAATACTGTTTACCTCTGTAA
Source organism: Sinohyriopsis cumingii (assembly GCA_028554795.2). Classification (NCBI taxonomy): domain Eukaryota; kingdom Metazoa; phylum Mollusca; class Bivalvia; order Unionida; family Unionidae; genus Sinohyriopsis; species Sinohyriopsis cumingii. The sequence continues at coordinate 77,780,870 of CM068824.1, forward strand.
GGGTTAAGATCAATGGAATAAATGAACTTAAAATAAATATAAAAACTCAGGATATTTAATTGAACAAAATACCTCTACCCAAAGAAGCAGACAGTGGCAAAGGTGGTCATATAACCCTACTGCAGCATTATGGAACAGTAAGAAATTTGGCATTGCAGTCATCAAATCACCAATTCAAGAAAATGGAACTTTGGCAGAGTTCATGTTAGTAAAAACTCGTTTTGAGGCACAGATATCCAAGAGGCAATACTTGTGAAGTGTGGAAATTGTACATAACAACAATAAAGAACAGTTTCCCAACATTTTCAAGCTGGGTAAGCTAGCTATGCATATGCCCCTTTAGACAGAAGACTGAAATAGGTTCTCAGCACAGAACAATATTCATACCCAGATCAGGAACAGGTTAACCTGAGAAACCATCAACAGATTAATGCTTCTATAACTAGAGGAGACATCTTTGGAGGATATTGATTTCAATAAGGATTTTATAGAATGGAGCAAGCTGAGGGACAGATAATTATACCCGTGTAAGGAACAGATTAGCCTAGTGCTTACTTAACTGTGGGAGACTTTTTGAGGATTTTGGTTTCAGAAGAGCTTTAAAAGAATGGAGCAGGTAGAAAGAGATATTTAAGTGTAGTAAGTACTGAACTAAGACTGTTTCCTCCTTCCTTCCCTTCCCTCCCCCCCCCCTTAATTTGTTTACACAGGAGAGTTCCTCCATTTTGATAAAATTGAGAAGCATTACAGCAGTGTCATCACTGTCATGTGGAATGTTATACACCAGGATGCAGAATGTGCAGGAGGAAGACATCATTGATGGTAGTTTCCTCTGTTGGAATGCATTCCTCTACCAGCAGTCAATGATGAACATTTTCCCGACTATACTGTTGTCAACAAAGATTACATAAATAACTGGATGGTTCATGGATAAGATTTGTGATCCTGGTAATTTGAGTGTCTCCTTTTTGGTGAGTGTGTTATCTGCAGGTTTCTCACCACATTGAATCAAATCATATAAAGTAAAGTCTACCATTTGGATGTTCCTAATCTAGACAAAGACATTAGTGTCATCAGTGTGTATGCTTGACTCCATTATAATGTGGGCAATTAGTTTAATGATATTTATGACTGACACTGCCTACAGATGACAGAAGGTTAATGGAGAATAGAACAGCTTCTTGAACAGTACATGATGATGCTGGCAGTGGGAATGCCTTTAGATGCCACACAGCCAGAAGCGATATGTACAGATGCTAGTTTGTTAGATTGGAGGCACGCTTGCACATTTGCTACTGGATTTTACAACAGTCACCGGGAAGTGGATACCACGATAGAAAGCTCTCAGTATCAGCCTCAGAAATGAAGGCAAGTCTCCATGCCTACACACCCGTGGAAGCGCATCCATTGGAAGACCATTTTTATAATGTTGGACAATTTGGTCATAGGAGACTGCTTCTTTTCAAATGGTGGATATGAAATTATTGGTCCTTTGTGTTATGATACCTTTGTTGGTGTGCCCAATACCATATAAGCATAAGTCCAACATGCCCCAGGCAGACTCTATGTCCAGGCAAATTCGTTGTGGAGTATTGGCCAACTGCTTCTTATGTAGTGGTCATTCTATCCAATGTTTCACTGGATTTGTGCTCAGTGGGGCCAACTGACGTTAGACCTCTTTGTGATGAGGTGGAACAACAAGCTGCCAACTGCTGTCTATTCTCAGACCCAGATGCATAGAATATCAGTGCCTTTTCTTTCAAATGGGAGAGGATATGGGCATATGCCCTTCCCTTGGTAGTTCTGATTCCAAAACTAATCTAGAAAATCGTGGGTATAGCTTGCAAAATAGTTCCTGTTGGCCCATATTAAGGGGACAAGTTGATCAGAGACCTGCTCAGTCTGGCAACTAGAAAAATTGTTGCAACCCACACACTGCTCAGACAGCCACTAGAGATGTACGCCATACTGGTATACCATCATATATTTTTTCTTGGTGGTTTGTTCCACGACACTTTTTCTCAGTACTGGTACTTAGTTTGTCTGTAAGGAATTTATGGAAATTCCCAAGTAATGTTGTTTCAAATTTAATTATATTTGCCACATGTCTTCATTTTTTATAATGAAATTAGTTTTAAAAATTTCAACTTTTATAGATTAAAAAAAGTTATTTTATAATACTGCAAATATAATTATAGTTATGATCTTCTCATCACATCCTTCACACATATCACACATGCAATTTTGGTTGTCAAATGGGATTTTGTGAGTGATAATAGAACCAGATCCAACTTTCAGATTTAGAACAGATTTTTCAAAAATTTAGCTATTTATTCAAGTATGTTAATGTATCAACTACATTTATCCCTAAGTAAGACTGCAAATCATTAATTATAGATTTTCAGGAGAGCAGTTGTGTTTTGTTTTAAATTTTACTTAATATCTCAATGTCATTAAATATTTTCTCCTTGCTGAGTAAGTTTGTTTTTATATTTACTTGCCCTCACTGATAAGTAATTTCCCCATTTGTTGGCAGTGCTCTTAGTTACCACATTATGTCAGTAGTGTAGGTAGCAAATTGTAGACTTCATTGTCAACACTGTATTTTTGTTGCTTTTTTCTCCAACTCTGGCCACATGATTTCATTTGCTAGTCTTTACAAAACTCACCAACTCTCACTTGTCTCCATGGGTTCAAGTCTCAGGCTTGGCCTGCATGGGTACTGTATATACTTGCTTATAAGTCCTCCCCCCAATCTTTAGGGCTGCAAAAAGTGAATTTCTTTACCACCTTAAGTCAAGATGGGTTTTTTCTTGCAAATCAGATCTGTCTGCAAAGGGTGACATGTAGACAGTGAGTCTGAGTTGCACTTGGGGGAAAAAATAAGTCAAACTGGATAGATGCATAGACAGACAATTAGGACAAGTCAAAACCAATCTAGAATATATACATTTATATTAAGTTGAATATGTACAAAAGAAATTGACAACTTAAAATTTGTCCATCTTCATGTAATGAAATCCATGATGCTTAGCATTTTTAATCCATTTATATAATAAATCCATGCTTTGAATTATGTCATATATGGTTATAATAATCATAATCCAGAATTATGTGATTCACAATATAGTGGAACCCTGCTATAGCGAGATAATTGGGGTAAAAAAAATTGGATCGAGTTAATATCGGGGTCACGTTAATGCAGGGTTTTACAGTATTTTACTTTTTTTCATAGAACAAGTCGTTGGCACATATACGTGTATTTATGTCCAATGTGTATGATGAATAGGATATTAACACCGTTTACTATTGTGCCGTCGTGGCATGCAGTTCATCTGTGATTTCTGTAATTCCATTGAAAAAGTGCACACAGATTTACAATAATCAATAAATTTTTTTCCCAGATCATTGTGTCTGAGTTCAGAGTCTAATATACAGCATGAACTGAGTATCAACAACGTTTACTTGCCGTCTGATATCGTACCATCGAGGCTTGCAATTAATCCATAATATATGTAATTCCATTGCAAATATCCCATACATATTTATACTATTCAATAATGTTGTCACACATCATTATGTGTCTGAATTAAATGGGACAAATTAACAGAAATTAGGTTAAGAAAGACGAAGCACTTGTACGGTTCATTTCCTGGGTCTATACACAGTGTCTGTACAAATTTTATACTGCTAAAATTTTCTCATATGCATTTCCGTGTTTATTTATCCATTGCAAATTTCCAATAATTAACGTTTATAATCCTATTCCTTTGAACGACTACAGCAAGAATAATTAATACAACTTTTACTTCAGATTTTGTGACTATCAAAAGAAATGTGTGAAAACTACTGTACTAATCATTGCGCAAAGTGTAGAGAACGACTCACCATTACAATTTCAATTTTTTTAAGTACCAAAATCATGTCTATCATGTAATTATATGATACTGCTTAAATCAGGGTTAAAATTTCTTTTATTTTTATTTTTTGCTGTGGTTTTATATGATTGGTATAATATTTGTCCTAATATATATGTGGATTTGTGGTTACATACCTAGTCATAAACTGATGAAAATTCATATTAAGATACTCTTTTAGACTATTTAGTTATGTTTCTCTCACATATCAATTCCTTTTTCTTATAGGCTCGGAAACAGATTATGCATATTCACACCCAAAATTGGAATCCAAAACTATCTGATAACTTCATAAGTGAGCTGGCAGAAAAGTGTGTTGGTAAGAATGTTGATTACTTCATATGCGGGATAATTTAAATGCATCTTTAATTACTCCACCCTTTTTGTTTCTATACTTAGCTGACTACCATACTTAAGAAAGGGGGTGGATGGGAAAGACGAGGAGATAGAAGAACACTGACACATAAAATTAATTCAGTGTGGCTTCATAGAACATTCTTTTTCACTTGTAGATAGCCTGGTTAGATTTTACACATAAAGAAAGCAGAGATGTTTATTGCTGCAATTTCACCAATGTTTTGGTAACATTTCCACAGAAAATACAGTTCTCAAACTGATTGTGACAAAATGCAACTTTTTAAAGTAATTATTTTAAATTTATTCTGTCATGTAAAATGACAGTGTGCTGTAAATACCACTAATTTTGTAACAAGATGTTTGGCAGTTTACATTTATTTACTGCTGATAAAAACTAGTGAAGTACCATTAATGCGAAAAAGTACAGTGGTGTGTACCACTAGAAAAAATACAGCTGTAATCTGGTATGCTGGTACTACCACACACCTCTAGTGAACCTTAACGAAATTCATTTTGTTTAGGAGAAAATGTAGAAATGGCCTGGATTATTTTATATCAAAATGTGTGAGGACTTCGAATTCTGACCCAATATTGTAAGGTTTTTATATATTTTGACCAATTTATTTTATGTTAAAGACCATATACATAATTTGAATATCTGGACCTTATATCTTGTCTGCATGTTAACATTATGTAATAGGCATCATCTTTCTCAAATTTCTTGATGCCATTCATCATCTTTACATTTGTAAACTTTGAAGTCAATACTGTATAGCTGGTACCATCAAGCTCTACAAGAAATTGCTGATGACAGATGAAGTATGGAAAGTTTGGGTTCTGATAATTGGTTTACAATTAAAGGAAACAATGGGATTTCACATTTGCTTTTATCAGAGTAATAGATCATCATTATTTAAAATGGAAGAGATGCTTTCAAGCAAAGCTATATAACTGGTGTGAGAATGGAGAGGCAGTTGGCTAATATAATGACCTAAAGCATTTGTGGCTACCATACATATCCAAAGTGATGTAATTCAGAATTTGTTGATCTTTTGTGGTTGGATGTAAAATAATGGACTGTTTCTACCAATTGTAGGCAGTGTTTTATAAAACCATTTATAGCAGTAAGCTTTTGTGCAGGTAAATAAGTCTTAATACATTTGGGCTGTTATAGGAGCCAACTGGCACTTGTTTAACACCCTGAGCTTGTTAAAATTTTCATAGAGCACAGCACATAGTTGCTGTAGACATTTAGCTGAAAATATTCTTGAATGAATCTTCACCCTACATTTACTCTTTTATGTCTAGAGTAGCTTAGACTGCAACTTCATTATGAATTTATATCTTAGACTTCTCTTAAATTAAAAGAAATACAATGCTTTTGAAGGTTACAGATGTATACTTTTTGCAAGTTTTCATGACTAAAGGATTACTTACCATGTCTTTGCCAAGTCTCACAATATGTATTTTCCTTACATGTATACAATATTTAAATGATAACACATTATGTGTGTTTGCAGTAGTCAGAATATTGATCAATCGTATAAATTGAACATTCTTTGCAGGTTACTGTGGTGCAGATTTGAAGGCACTGTGTACAGAGGCAGCGTTGTTAGCTTTGCGAAGACGGTACCCACAGATTTACACAGCTGAGGAAAAGTTGCAGCTAGATGTATCATCTATAAATATCAGTGGAAAGGATTTCTTCCATGCAATTGAAAATATTGTGCCCACATCACAGCGGTCAGTCTGCTCACCTGCAAGAGCTCTCTCAATCATCATAGCCCCACTCCTTACTGCACAGTTCCAGCGCATCCTGATTGCACTGAATGACACATTTCCATCAGTTCTTGCTCAGTTATCAGGGCTTAATGCACCAAGTAAGTGGAAACAAACTTTGGGGTAGGGGGAAAGTTGCAAGCAGGAACTGTCACATAAGCATTTCATTTGATTGAGGGTGGTCATTAATTTAATTTAACATAGTTTTTACCAATCAGATTCAGGATTTTGCTCACCTGGTCATAATGGCAAGGCCCTGTGTCTGTTGTGTATCATCTGTTGTCCATCCAACAACAATTGCTATTGAAAACTTTATCATTAATAAAACAAAGAAGAAACACTGGAGCAATTACCAGGCATGAAAAGCTTCATAATGAAAAATTGGCCACATTTACTAAAATTAGTGACCACAATTACAACTTCTTGTAAAAAAAACCTGATAAACATAATTGAATAAAAATTTGATGGAAAGAATTGGGCATGAAAACCTATCAAGTTTGTACAAATAATCTCCATCTACCTTCAAATATTACCACCATGATTACAGGCAGAAATGTCACTAGTATAAAAGACAGAACATTTTTTGAAACTGCTGACTAGAATTTATACTCAACAAATAGCATTCTGGCATTAAAACCTTTCAGATTTATACAAATGATATTGATCCACAATTAGATATATGGTCACTGGTACAAAAATAGAAAAGACCATTGAACGCTTGACAGAAAATGTCCAAATTTGATAGATATTATCCTTGCATATAGGGCATAAAAGTTTGTACAAATGATGCTGATTCATCCTCTAAATATGCTTATGTGACCCTACAGAACTGACTGCCAAAAGAAATACAGCTGAAATTCTGCATTTGCACACAGTATACCTAATAGTCAATAATAGTATGTATAAATGTGTTTTTGTTTGAAATGTTTTCTATATGATGTATATATTTACATTATGTTTGTTTGATTATCTGACACCTATTTTCATTTTCTTGTAAAATGTTATGCTTATCTTTATGTTTAACAGTGACTCGCTTTAAGCGTATCAAATTCTTGACTTGATTGCCACAGAATAACTATAAATCCCCAAAACCGCACAGATCTTTTGTGCATCTGTGTGTTACTAAAGTGTATCCTTAAGAAATCAAAATCAGGAGTTCGGAACATTAGTGATCAAAGCAGTTTTGCACGTGTATTTCTGGGGGAAAGTTGACATTATGTTATTAGCAGTTTGAGTGCTTTCTGTTGATCAGTAATCACAAAATTTAGGTACTTTCTTTTACAATTTGTACAAGAGAGAGTACATTAGCTGTATGGCATAAGGCACTGGACACACTTCTGTTTCTGTATAGTACATTTTTGATACAGATGGAGGATATCAATTTTTATATATTCATTGTAAAGACAATGAGTGGACAGGCACCAGTTTCTTTTATATATATATTTTTATATATATATGTGTGTGTGTGTATATATATATATATATATATATGGACCTCAAGAACAAAGAGAAGGAAAATGAAAATAAAACGGAAGATTATTACCAATGTTTTTGTTTCAGTGTGTACCTCACATCCCACCATTATTTTGTCATTACTGTCACTTTTAACCAATTAGAAGTCATAAGAAATATCTGCCTATCAAATATTTGGGGAAAATTACTCTTGCTCTGATTATTGAAGTAAAAACAAAACTTATAGCCATTGTATTATTGGAAAAAGTACACAGGTAAAAGAAAGAAAACTATACAGGATCTAATGAAAATTCTAACATCTTCCCCATGCCAGAAAATTAAACAAAACCATTTGTTGAATAAAGTACATCAATTGTTCAATGTTCAATTCAGTGATGAGACAGGGAAATACCTTTGTACATTGACTGTGAATCCGTTCAGAAGAAGAATTGATAAACACTTGCACAGGCATAGGTACACACCCTCAGACAGCTGTACACTGAAGGTTCTAAAGATATGCTCCAAAATGAAAAATGAACATCACTACACCATCTTTCTACAGTCACATTGGTTCTCTCTCTCTCTGTCTCTCTCTCTCTCTCTCTCTCTCTCTCTCTCTCTCTCTCTCTCATCATGGATGCTCTCATTCAAATATTGATGGACATGCACATACATGATACGCCAATTCATGTATAGCTATATGTCATTGATGTATAAAGGTATACAGGAAAACAATCCCCTCATAACAGCAACAACAGATAAAGGCATTATGAACAAAAATTGATGCACACAAGTCTCATGTGACAATTACCCTTGCTCATTAAGTTTTTGTTAGCCATATATTTTTTGCAGTTATACGAAGGCCTAGTATAGATCGCACAAAATAATCTTTTTTAATTCCATTTACATGAGAAATGTGGCATCCCCCACCACCTAGACTTAGGGAGCCACAGTTTCATTTTTTTTAGGGGTGGGCTGGGTGTTTGCTCAGTTGGTATAGCATTGGATTTGTAATCTAAGGTCACCAGTGCGATACCTTCCCCAAGCCACAGCCTGGTCTGGCTGTTTGTGTCATTGACAAAAGGCATTTAGTTTCCACTTCCTTGGATTAATAAAGCCTTTGGTGTCAATAAACCCCATGCACCCACTCCTACCATTTCTTGACAGTATTAATGTTTAAGCAATCAGTTCAATTTGAAATAAATAAATATTTGAACAGAATACATGTGAATTACAGAAGGCAAGATAGTAGAAACTAAGTTCAAAGAAAAGTAAATGAAAGAAATAATAAAAGAAAAAAAGGCTATCAGTGGGCCCAAACAGCTACTGTCCAATATTATTAGTACAAAAATAAACCATTTTAATTGACCTGTGTTTCCCAACCAGTGGACTGCTGATTTCGGGGGGCCACAGGTTTATTCGAAGGGGTATGTGTTTTCTTGATTATTTGTGTGTGGTCTGCAAAATGTTTTTAAGGTAAGAAAGGTGTCCTCTTACTCAAAAAGGTGGGGACCAATGTTGGCTGAGCTCACCACTTAATATTTTGACCTGATTTAATTAAATTCAGTAATGAGGCTAATATTTTTCAGTTTCAGAATTAATATAAAAAAAAATTCTGCAAGCAGGAAACATTAATGGCAGAATAAGCATGTTCCAACACAGGAGTCTGACATTTTGACAATAAAATATGATGAAACTTTTAACAACATGCAGTAACCTTATCTGTAATGATGTTGTGTATTTATAGTACAAATAAAGTTATTTTGTGTTGTCACAAACTTTCATCATATTTTATTGATAAAACATAATATTCCTTGTGGTTCCAATCAAGATAACTTTGGAAAATGAAGCAATCAGTCAGATTCTATTGTTTTTATTCATGTTTGGAGGCGACCTTTCTTGATGATGCGTGCATCATTTTTTATTGAAGATTGTAGCTGGTTTGCTCTAATGAAGTGTGCGTGACATTATTAAAGATGTCACAAAAGGCTAACTTTGGAGGGGCAAACAAATACCCAATTGTTAATGTAATTGCAAAATTAAAGCCTGGCAGCAAAGATCAAATACTTGTACAGTAGTAGAACAAAGTGACAGAACTGTTGAGATAAACATTTAGAACACAAAGGATTTGTTGAATATGGGACCTATGATGTATGTTGACATATACATTTCTTTTTTTATCGCAATGTCAACATGACAAATGTTGTAGTAACAATAGACCATTGGTCTGTGACTTTGCATTTTCATTGACATAGGTGGCTTGTTGATATAAGTGGGTTGGACTGTACTTCATAAACCTGTTTAGTGAAATGACCTGTTTGGTTTTACAAGTCAGGTAAATGATATCTAGACCACTTAAGCCTCTTGTTTATAGTTTAAAACCCCAAAACTTTTTTTTTTAGGACTAATAGACAATTTGAGAACTAAGTCCTCCAAACTTTTGTTTCTACTCAATAATTTAGTACATATATGACTTTGTTTTCTTATGCTTACACGTGTCCATTATCCAGGTGGGAAATATCAGGGCCACATGGGTCTCTTGTTATCTCATGCAGTTTTAAAGTCAGTGAATTTTAAGTGATTTTCTGTTTGAACATCGTCTGCTAGGAATATCTTTATTATTTTGAAGATTCTGCTATGTGAGAAGCAGTTTTTATTTAAACGTGGTAGAAATTATGTAAAAAAAGACCAGACAGTGATCTGGTATTAAAATTAAAATGCTTGAACTTTATATATTAAATAGCAGAGCACAAGATGTCAAATTGGTATTACAGCATTTTTGCATGAAGTCATTAGGAAATGACTTGTAGGTATATTTTTAAAATGCCATGTTATAATTTAGGTACCAGCAGCACCCAAAAGGAGGGACAGGAGGGATTTGAGGACTTTATTAGTGATGATGAGGATGATGCACCGTCCATATTTGAACAGAAGAGTCGAGGAAAGAAGAACCCAGATGAACCTCAGGGACAATTTTTATCCTTCTCAAGGTATTATTAATTTATCCTGGCAAGATCAAATAATATCACAAACTTACATCAATAGACCTATATTTTTTATGCTTGCCATTATGTTATATCTGTCTGTCAGTCTTTTAAAAATTTATTTTAATAGCAGGAATACATTACCCACTGTCATTAGATTGCTGTCTATATTTTCCTTGGGCTAGTCTACATTCCAAAGTTCCCTATTTCAGTTAGTAATTTGTGTTCTAAAACAAAAACAACATAGACCTAGTTTCCTTTTTGATGGACTTTGTGGTAAAATATCATTTTAGGCACTAAGGACTTTTACTGATGCATTACCATTATTTTGATCATTTGCAGCCATTTTTTTATTGCAGTTGGTTTTTCTTCCTAGTTCTTGCACATTGTTTTAAATATTAGTGTAACTGTTCATCATTTTGTTGAATTGTGATTATATCCTGAGCAAGCTCTAATTATGGTATTTGCTATAAAGTTATTCCCGTGTGGGTTCTGGCATTAAGGAAAGTGTTGCCTTTTTTTTTTTTTAATGGGGGTAGGCAGTTTTTGTTTCACAATTCAGCATTGTTGCAAGAAGATGGTTAATGCATCCATTACAGAAGAATTCATGCAATATCCACCAAACCTGTCTGGTGTGCATTAAAAGTGTGTTTTGACAGGTGTCCTTTTTGCTTGTTATGTGCAGATGTAGTGCGAGATCAGTTAAAAACCACTTTTCATAGAAAAGCAAGAAGCATAATGGAGCCTCCTTGTGAGAAGGATCCACTCCAATCCAGTAAGAGACCATGGTGCCTACTGGCTCCAGGAAGTCATCTACTCACCTACCCCCAGGAAGAATCGGCAACTTTCCAGTAAATGAAAGTTTGGCAGATCATTGATCCTCTAAGTAGTCATGGGCATTTCTTAACCAGTCAATCCCCTCTACCACTTAGCAGTAACTGTTTTCAGTGATTAAGTTTACAAATCTGCTTGGCTTCTTAAGCCAGGTATCCTAGATTAAGGAACATCTTTTGTAAGGGTTTCTATGTGGACCCCATCTTGCATACCAGTCAAGATGCTTGAAGCTGAAAGGCACACACCTTAGTTGACATAGCTTCACATGCTGAGTCTTTGTTTCTTGGAGGCTGTAGCCAAGACTGTGAGACACTCTTACTGTTGATGGTACTGTCAGTTCAGATGTTACATTTGTTATATCTTGCATTCTTCTAAAGTCTTGCTAGATCAAAGCAAAGATTTGTTGAGGATGGACTTGGAATACATTAACTGTTTGGCAGGTTAATGTCCACAGTAGCCTTTTAAGATCTCTGAGATCAGTAACATGAGTATTTGACCATGGTTTCAGACACAGCTAAATTGGAGAAGATGCAACATTCAATTTGAGCTGTCATGGGCTTTCTTGCTTAACCCATTTTATCCTGTTTACCAATTTCAACTGCAGTGCCTGATTCCTGAGAAGCAATTCTAAATACATTGTGGTAAAACGGAGCATCATACAGCAGCAGCAACAGAAATTGTGATGACCTTGACCATGTTTACAAAAAATGCATTAACATTGTTATTTCTTTCTTAAAGTATATTGAACTATGTATCTTGGAAAAGGTAATAAAATTTGCAACACAGTGATATATGTTTTGTTATCATTTACCTATGTACGTGCTTACAACTGTATTTTGAAATGTGACTTGAAAGAAAGAAAAAAAAAACAAATTAAAAAACTTACCATGATGTTCAGTGAATCTTTTGTTCATGAAGATGAGTGAAATGCTCCTAATAGTATGTAAATTAAATTAAGATAATTCTGTTTCTAGTATCTTGGTCCAAATATGAAGTTTCTAGCACTGTTAGTTCAAACATTATAATAATTTTACTAAAATTCTGGAACAAAACACCTGGAACAATTTGTTTACTTCATATTCTGAAACAAGTACTTCGACGTGCAATGTCTCATGAAAACTTGTCACATTGATTGCAGCCATGATTTAATCTGGAAAAATCATCCCAGACCCATTTCTCTTGAAAGCCTTCAGAGTCTGCTTCATTCTCTGAGTCACTGTCGAAAAGTGCATGAAGCCATCTATCATCTCTTTCATCAACTTGATTTAATTCTAACCCATCATTTAAGTCATCAGAATCATCAAAATTGTCAACTTCAGTGTCACTAGCCTTGCTATCAACGTCCATGTTTACATCTGAGTTGTCGTTTATCATTTTATCGATTGATTTTCAAGCCAACAATTTCTTTTCCACCTATGTTTTTTTTTTTTTTAATTTCACTGTGCATGCGTGCTTTAACCATTTCCTGTGTTGGTGAAGAAGTACACAAATATTTGAGATGTATATAACACATGTTTCTAGAGACACTACACACATAAATGCAGTAGAGTATAACCATAGTCATATTCAGGATAAAATGGGATACTACAACCACAGGCGTATTCAGGATTGAATGAGGTATTGCGACCATAATCATATTCAGGATAAAATGAGTTAAATACTCTAAGCAGTGTCAAAACTGAACTTCCATACTCCTTTTAAAACTCCTCATCCCACTAAACTGAACAGTCAAACAAGGCCATGGCAGGAAGTATATGGATTTCTCCTCACCTCTAATGAAGTTGCTCCCTTTCCTGCCTAATCCTCCTCTTCCTGAAATGCCAGTTGGTATCAGAGTAGGCTTTCTGAGGCTTGTTTAGGCCTAACAGATCCTTTCCCATTAAACAAGTGTTTTGGTGAAGAGTATAACAAAATGGAGACATTAAGAATGCCATAAAGCCAAAGGCAGGTCAGCAAACAGAGACCACCAGGCTGATTACTTTCACATCACAATCTTTTTGTCCTAAAGGAAAACTCTTGTAATTCTGTCTGGAAACGGATGTTTTTCAGTTTTGGGCTTTTTTTGTTTCTTTAGGTTCCTCATTCAGAGTCTTTTCCAAGGTGATTGGAGTTACTGTGTGCATCTGACCGCAGACAGATTCAAGCAGATAATCTCCCCACAAAAAAATGAGTGGTTGAGAAGATATCGTTCTCTGCATGCCTCTTACTTTTTCTCCTGAGTTCTCCTGAGTACCCTGAACAAGCAGCAGATAGTTCCCCAAGGAGGACTTCACATGTGGCCTCCACTTCTACTGCTAGCCAAAAGCTGTCAGTGGGTATTTGGGTACTTGCCCATTGATTATAACCCAAGTAATAAAATAGGCAGACAGGTACTCGATAAAAACAAAATAAAAAGAACATGTTTCCAAGTTCAGATCAAAGTCATCAAGAACAAGTGAGAGGGTCAATAATTATTACAGTTCAAAGCTCATCTTGTTTGACTATTGGCTGCTGTGCATTTATTCATTCTTAGACTGCCATCTAATTTCCTTATTTTCTACTTTTAACTGTACATGAGCCAATTCCATGGATTTCTTGTATGTGAAACCACTTGTCACAGATTCATTTTATTTTAATCACACATATGTAGTAGACGAGTCTAAATTGGAGGGGGACAAAATGGCATAAATTGAAACAAAAATGCACCAGATATTAAGGGAAAAAGGTTTATTGATGTGACTCATGGATTTTAAACAACTGAAAACTTCTAGAGGAGAGGGATTTTGTAAAACCTGTATCGCAGAAAGGACAAAACCAATAGCACTATACAAAATTTTGAAAGAATTGTGATGTGATGCAGCATTCATCAATTGTGGACTTCACCATCGTTCAGCAAAAGTTAGATATGTAGACTAGTTAAGGTGATTGATATGAATAAATAATTTATTCATTTGTTTTGTGTCTATACTCCTCATGGATTTAGCTGATTTGTGACAAGATTTTAACTGCAGATCCAGGTAAGTAGCAAAACTAAAATGTATGTTTTTCACAGTTCTCTGTCGTTATGGCACATAATCCATAGATTGCTTTATTTTATGCTCATATTATGCTTTTTTTGCCACTTACATTAGGAATAACTGCTTATATCTCTCTTGTTGTTTGGCATATATGAACCCATAGCTACCAACCCTCATGAGTTTGGCGTGAATTTCATGACTGTCTACGGCGATTCACGAATTCACACTGTATGCAAAAAAAAAATCACAAATTCCCCAATCCTCATTTTTTAAAAAAAAATTCATGTTATTTTCTAGCCATGAAATTGGCTATTGCCAAAATGTTCTAGTACTGCAAGTCGCAATAGAAGTAAAACTATAGGCGATTGGTGCAGTTGGTAGCAAGCATTTTAGCGTATTTTAATATATGTGTATAAAAGTAGTTTTACAAATTGTTTTGAAAAACCAGTGCCTAACCAGAATTTTTCTCCGCATGCGCAGAAACAACACTGACTTGAATTAGCGTTATCACATATTGAAAACGTCTTCATCACCATGGAAAAAGAAATGAAAGTGAAGTTTAGTTTGGAATATACCAAACATTTGGTGTGCATTCAGCCATCAAATACCAATATACATTATGCTTTTGGCACACATTTTAGCATTGGGCATGGTGGCAGAGATGATGTGAGGATGCGCATTGGTAGCAAAAAGAACATAGAGTGTTGAGTTTTTGAGATTGAAAGATTAGCATATATTATAATTTGCTTGAGTTCAGTTTTCTGCTCATGCTCTGACGCCGCTAATCATTCACCGTTTGACTTTTCATCTCCTGGATTAGTACCATTTTGTAATTAAGCTACACTGCAGTTAAAATGTTTTCACCTCGAAGTAAAACGATTTGTATTCCATAAAAAGTGAAGTATAGATTGGAGTACACCAAAATTTGGCCTATCATTCAGCCATCAAACATCAATGTACATTATGCTTTTCACACAGTAGTGTGCCGCGGGTTGTACAAATGGGACTGTACATAAGGGCTGGTATTGTTGCTTACAATTTAGCTGTCATACAAGTACCATGTAGTAATATTATTATATAATACATGTCTGACAGATAAATTGTAATAAAACGATACGAGCCCCTGTGTGTATGTGGCAGAATGATGGGAAAAAGCACACTGATATAGCACCCCCCATCAGATTTCAGTTGTGGTGCACTTTAAGCCACCTATTCAGGTCCTGCATGCTACCAGTGCTGAAGCATTGTTTGTGAGCTTTCTTGTTGAAAATAACCTGTCTTTCTCAGTTGGAGATCAGCAAAAGTGACAGTAAAAGATTATTTCCTACTGTGAGGAAATGTAAGACAAACTTTAAGTGCCTCCTTAGGTATTAACCAGCAGGCAAGAAGCCTGAACTGTTTTGAAAACAAATTTACCATTGTCTGATTGAGGAAGTTCAAGACTGCCACAGCATTGTAAGACAAACAGTGTGAAGTTTGTGTATATATCGGTAAAATTGGCTGCAAATATAGTTGTACATGTAATCAGTAATGTTTTAGTTTATTTTTTGGATTTTCATATAATGTAGTGCTGACCATCGAAGTGGATGGAGTTAGTTTCATCATATAATTTTTCACTAATTGTGTTCAAAATTCACTAATTTCTATCCCACTTTTCACTAACTGCGAGTAGACCTGCCAACTCTTAAAATTTTGCCGTAAGTCTTAAGAACATGGCCCTTAAAATATGAACTTACAGCATACTAGCAAAAACTATGGAAAAGTTATTGTTGCCAAAAAATCTGGATAATTGGTTCATCTGTGTTTTATTTGGATCCTGTTTTCATCTTAGAATTAATGAAATTAGTCAGGTAATCAGACTATCTTTGTAGCAGCACCCCATATGCTTTAAACTGCACCTATTTGTTCATGCAAAGCATCTGCATGATCAAACTGTTGACTATAAAAATTTTAAAAATGGCATCCAGAAATTGATCTATGTTTAAGACGAAAGGGAAAGTAAGCTTCTAGAAAAGTGTTAATAATCAACACAGGTATAAAAAGGAGTATTCAGATTCTTGTAAATGAAAGCTGGAAAAGACACAATTACATTTATTGGACATTATATGCCCAATTTGGGTGTCTTGTGGCGAGAGATATGATTGCCGTCATCATGTGAAATGGAAAAGAATTTCAAAGAATTGTGTTGAGAGATAGCAACAAGCCATTGAACTGCATAGGGTTTGGAACTAGAGTTGTGCAACTGTACTAGTGGTAACTAAAGTCTACATGTACTTCACAAACTTTTCAGCTGAACATAATGTTTATCATCTGTGCATCAAACTTAAAATTACGTTTTCCAGCTTTACAATAGCAGTTATTGATATTTTGTTACACCTTACTGAAAACTGGTCAGTCTTATGGGGAAAATATCAACTGTCTTACTGAGACTGACTTGTCAGAGTTGGCAGGTCTGTGCGAGTCTGGAGGGTTGGCAGCTCTGTGAACTGCCTTCTTCAGGTACCCCAGTAACATATCGTTAGGAACAATGGGTACCCAGCAGAAGTTTCCTAAAATTTTGAAATCTTTATTGCTCGCAAATTGAAGACCTCATTGACACCCTCCTTCTGCCAAGAACCTCAGTACTTGTTCTGTACCAGTGCATCAGATTCAGGTTGGAGTGCTTACCTAGAGGCAGAGGGGCTAATCCTTCAAGGATTGTAGTTGATGATCTGAGCATCTAGAGAGCAATGTTAATTGTGGCATCCCTCAAATTCCAAGAAAGCACTTGTTTCTCTTTGCATGAATGTCTTGAACTTCTTGAGATGGACAGCTATTGAGATGATTACTCTCAGTCTGACAGATTCAGAAAATGAGGAATATTATAGTGGATCCATTACGCTTTTGGTGTAATCATGATGCTTTTTTTCCCACTAAATTACACCTTATGCATAAATGAATTTGGATTGCGCATTTTCAGCATGTCCCTCTTCAAAAAGAAATAATTTGTTTTCTCATTTTTATTAACATTCAGTTAATCTTTCAGACCATATTCTAGAAAAGTTGGCTTCTACGTAACTACGACACAAGAGTATGCTTGTCCATAGCCTTGCATGCACTTTCCTAACAGTATTATGTTCTATTTATTGCAGCTGCCCTATTTCCGAGAAACATGCAAATGTCTACTTTCAAACTTTTGACCTCGGTTTCTATTTATAGCATCTGTATGGCTTAGTTAGGAGAGAACAGACTGGTTTTCTAATTTTTAATCTTTAAAGATTCTTTGTTCTAATTCATATCTGGTACAGAACCAGTCTGTAGGTATTTAGCACTGAAAGTCGATAGATTTTATTCTAGTTGATACATGTGTTATAGCAAAAATGTTTTTCAGATAATTTCACAGATGGATTTGAAAAAGAAGAAAAACCAATTCAAAAATGAATACATGAATTACACAATCCAGCGTTCTATTCTAGGGCAGCTTTATGCCCACTGCAGGCTGTGTAGAAAGTATTTTAATATTGGTCATGATGGTGAAACAAAGAAAACTTGAATTAGATTCTTTTACTAATTCAAATACTATGATAACTTGTAACTTTTTTAAAGCAGAACTAATAAATGCAGATGTGTTATTCACCAAATTCTTAACAGAACACAGATTACCCCTTGCAGTATAAGACTACATTGGTCCTTTGTTCAAACAGATGTTTCCTGATTCCAAATTTGCATGTGCAAGAACAAAATCATCTAACATTGTTAGGTGTTTAGCAGGGGTTATTTAGCTTAAAATTGCAGAAGCCATGAAAATTGGGCCATTTAGTATTGCAACAGACAGGAGCAATGATTATGAAGACAAAAAGTTGTACGCAGTCTGTGTAAGAGACTTTGACAACAAAAAGGGCAACATTACCAGAATTAACAGTAGATTCCACTGGAGAGTTTTTTAAAATTTATTTAATAATGCTTTGAATAAATGTAAGTTGGCAATCAGTGATGACTGGAATCAATAAAGGAGTTGCATTATGTATTATTGAAAAATGTTTCCATCAGTGTACATATCAGGTTGTCCCTGTCATATGATGCACCTTGCTGCAAGAAAGGCTGCCCATAAATTAAGAGAACCCCTGAAGTACCAAGTTGGCACTCTTACTGACAATGTACTTCATGTGCATAGAGTTGATGTGCAATGGCACCTTATTTCCTAGCTAAAAGATCAACTGGAAGATAAATATTTCCTCTTCTTTGTCAGGTTATGAAAGGAATATTGGTTCTTTACCATTCTTATGCTGACTGAGATTTTTCAGTATTGTTAAGAAAAATAAAATTCAGATCCAGGCTCTGTAACCCAGCACATGGTACTCTACTGGTGTGCAAAACATTCGTGATCTCGGCTGGTACAAAGTGTTTTGAAATACAGT
Source organism: Sinohyriopsis cumingii (assembly GCA_028554795.2). Taxonomy (NCBI): domain Eukaryota; kingdom Metazoa; phylum Mollusca; class Bivalvia; order Unionida; family Unionidae; genus Sinohyriopsis; species Sinohyriopsis cumingii. Next base: position 77,799,586 of record CM068824.1, read on the forward strand.
ATGAGAGACAGTTGCTTTTTAAAGCACTTTATGCTCTATATATGAAAATCTGAAGCAGTAATTCATGTCAAAATACTAGAAGGGGTAAATAAATCATTTTGTACATATGCTCATTGAGTTTTGTTCTATGTGGATTACTCTTTTTCTGCTCAGATTACTCTTTGTGGCCACTTGGATTACACTTTTTCCTCGCCAGGGGTTGGCATGTATGCAGCCTGTCAAGGCAAGAATGGTAAATTCTTAGAAAATGGCCTCTGCATGTCAGTTGCAGAGGGTATATTTTAGCTGTGTTTGTTAAATTTCTGCAGTGAGGTTCAACAAAAGACTGCCGCTCTATATCTCACAAGTGCCAGATAAGAGTACATTATAGTTAGATACCTTCAGGTTGGAGTAGGATCAACTATTCAACTACACATTGCCAACTTGCAGAATAATTGCATAGTTCTTCACTAAGTCAGCACTTTTTAGCCTCACCACATCCTAATTGCTTTAATGTGGCAACAAGATACGGGCTTGGCAGTCTCCGTTACCTGTTAGTTTTACACCCAGTGCACAAGTCAATAGATGCTCCACCTTCATGACTGTCTCATATCAAACAATCCATACGTTTCATTATTCTGGCAATATTGCAGACAGCATCACTCAGATTAGAGGGCATCTAAAGTTAACAAACTTTGTGAATGGCTTGGATGGAGTAAAAATGAACCCTATAGATTTTGGGGACAATGGTCATGGTTGCTGACTTAGGGGAAACATTTTTCTCTGAACAGTAACTTGATTTCTTTTTGACGAAGAGTTTCAAAACTTTGGAAGGCTATGGTCACAAATTGAAATAAAAAAAATGCTTTCAACACAATAACTCAGTTTTTGACCATCACATTTAGGAAATTAGTTTGCTTGCTTGTTCTTGAGATAAGGTTGAAGCCTATTGTTTTAGGGTTCAAAGGTCAAGATTACTGTCTAAAATAAAGTTGCAGATACAGACAATGGCCATGTCATACCAAAGACATGAAAATGGTACTAGCAGCTGCCTAACTAGGTGCTGATCATTAAGAGGTGTGTTAGGACTGGTCAGCCTGGTGTCAAGATAATGTGACTGGGTGGGATAAGATGCTACTTGTCTGTGGCATGATGTGCCAGTGCTCAACACCACTATAAATTGCTGCACTGAAGACATCATAGCGATATGACTGAAAAATTGTTCACTTTTAATTTCAGCTATTCCTACAAACGACCAACAAGTCACAGACCCAGAATGTTGCTGGCAGGAAGAGAGGGTCAGGGTCAGACTTCACACATTGGACCAGCTGTCCTGCATCATCTAGAACAGTTGCCTGTCCATGTCCTGGATTTGCCAGCTCTGTATGCCGTCAGTGCCAAAACACCAGAGGAGTCCTGTGCAACAGTAATGTTTTGCTTCCACCTCTACCATTGATTTTAGCTTGTTTGATCATAGATCAGAAGTCCTTAAGGGATGTCTGTCATCATCCATCTGTTGGCACAAGTTTGTTATCATTATTCCTAATAAACTACTTGGAGGATTGCCTTGAAACATGACACACATCCATCCCACGGTATGGTTGGTCTTTTATGAAGATGGTGCGCTCGACATCCAATATGGCCACCACAATGGCCTTTTTGAAAATCTTGTTATCACTATTCCTGAATAGATGGTCATATAAATAAGGAATTTTCACTAAAAGACTTACTAGGATATCTGTTCCTAAATGAAAATGGTGCCGATCAGACTTTTGATGTGGCCACCATGGAGGCCAGTTTGAAAATCTTGTTACGGCTTCTCTTGAATGAATAATCATAGCAGCATGGGTTTTTTCACTAAGACATTTTATGATGTCGAGTTGTTCTAAATGAAGATCAAACAACCAGTGTAACCACAGAGTTGCTATCTTGCAATCTTGTTATTGTTATTTATCCTGCATGGGTGGTCATATCACCTTGGGTTTTCACTAAGAGTATTATTGTGATGTCTGTTTTAAATGAAAATAGTGCCTATTAGACCTCCAGTATGACTGCCATTGCATCCATCTTGAAAATCAGGTTAATGATACTTCTCTGGAGGTGAGGGTCACATCAGCATGGTGATTTCATAAGATGTCTAGTAGGTCCTAAATCAGAATAATGCCAATATGATATGCAATATGGCTTCCACACTGACCATCTTAAAAATCTTATTGATACTCTTCTTACATGGATGGTCATATCAACATTGGGTTTTCACTAAAAGACTTTCAGTGTGGCTGCTTTGGCAGCCATCTTGAAAATCGTGTTACAAGTCAGAAATTCAGTGTTGATTTCATAACCAATAAATAGATATTTAACCTACCCACCCAAAATAAGGAAATATATCTACCTCTTCTGATTCAAAAGTTATGGTTAAAAATGTTCGTAATAAAATATAGTGATTTTCCACAAATTTGTCAAAATTGCATAAATGGCCAACTTTAGTGGAGGATATTATTGAAACTAATTCCATTTGAAGTCTTGAACTTCGTGATCTCTTTTTAATTTATAGATACAGAGACTTTGCTAATTTTGGGAGAATTGAGTTCTATAATGTATCAGACCTCCAAAAGTTAAAATTTTCACCAAAATTGGTAACTGCCAAATACAACCACAAATGCAGGCAAAAATACTTTTTTAAAAAAATTCTGTATATGCCATTTTATTAATTTTTATAATTTAATGTTTATTGTACTCTGATTGCTTTAGTCTGTCAAATCATTCTAATTTCTAAGACTTTAAAACCTTTTATCTTCCCTTGGGTAGTATTCACATGATATCATCATGCAACAACATAAGACAGAAAATCATTCAGTACTGTGTAGAAGAGCACAAACAATCATGTTTTACTGAAGCATTTTATAGCAATATTAATACCTAAGTTATCATGTCTGTTTGGAACATCACCAGTCAGCATTGCTTAATATCAAAACTTGTCCTGACATAACAAACAGCAGTTGTAACAATGAAGAATGTTAGTTAATTACAGTTTACATCATATCAGGATAGCAGACTTACGTGAATATTAGATCTTATTCTTGTGTTGTTAAAATGCCTGTAGTCTCTTATTCAAAATGTTTGCATGATTTACCGTCCGCAGGTGGACATTTGTTGAGCTAAGCTCAATACCAGGAATAAAAACATGCTCTGTATTCTCATCAAACTCATCAGGTACATCAGGCCAGTGATAAACATCATCGCTAATTGTGCAGCGCTCTAAGAAATTAACGTTTCCTATAGTTTCTGATTTGACAGCAGTAACCTTACCAAGGTAATAATCTGTGTCATGCAGCACACTTACTGTGATGCCAGTTCATGCAAAATTAACAAATTCTCTCAAACCAGGCATATCAGGAGTATGTTTCTTCCTGAGGCTGCTCTGCAGCCTGTTCATTTGTTCATTCATTTGTTGCAGCCTTTAGGAACTCCTTCAAGTACTTCACCATTTGGTTGAAGTGCAAACTAGATATAACAAGTGGCAACCATTTGTAGAATGACCCTGTGGTACTGCATTTCAGCCTTGATTGCACCCAGTCTTCCAGCTCCATGCTTTTTGAGATACTGAACATTCTCCCCACATCTGCAACAGTCCTGCATGGGTTACTAGAATTGTTGTCACCATTACTCGCTTTTTCTCAAGTGCTGCCTCTTTTTTTAGCCTTCTTTTCCTCCAGCAGATGCCTATTTCTTTCATCTGCTTCCAATTTTCTTGTTCATGTTTTGCTCAGAAAGCCTGTGCAAAGCATGCAAGTTTCTGGAACACAATGTTTTCCTCCTCCTCAGTTGGAAATACACTCTTATTTTAATTCAGTATGTTCATCATAGACAAGTGATGCGCTGAAACATTTGAGCACTAAAAAACCATCTCCGAAACACCACCCTGGCTACTTAAACAACCAAAAGTACTTTTTATGCTACACGATGGAAAAAATTCCGAGACAAACCCTTCTGTCTTCCACAACTCTTACCATGAACTCCTCACCGAATTTAAAAGCTACACAAGAATTTACACCGATGGATCAAAGGATGAGGAAAAGGCTGCTGCAGCCTTCATTTGTGGAAATCACACAACGCAAGTTCGCTTAACAAATGGAACATCAATTTTTTCAGCCGAAATCAGAGCAATAGACCTTGGTCTGCAACATATAGAAAGCGAACGTATTTTAAACTGCATCATCTTCTTCGACTCACTATCAGTACTTCACAATAGAAAACTGGAGAATCCATTATTGAAAAACATACTCGTCAAAAATACCGAGCTGAGTGTCTCCCATAATATAATTTACTGTTGGTTACCTAGCCATATTGGTATTAAAGGTAACGAAAAAGTGGATCGCGCTGCTAAAATGGCCCTTACTCAAGAACCATCTGATTTTAAAATACCGTATACTGATTTTAAACCTAGTGTCAGAAAGTCATTACGTCAGAAGTGGCAGGCATCATGGAATGATGCAGTGAATAACAAACTCCATGCAATCAAGCCAACTCTAGGAGAATGGACTCCTTCCTACAGAACCATGCGTAGGGAGGAGGTAGTCATTGCAAGAATCTGAATTGGTCATACTTATATCACCCACTCCCACATAATAAAAGGTGAAGACCCACCAGAGTGCATTTCTTGCAATGAACCATTCACTGTTAAGCACTTTATGATAGAGTGTTTTGATCAGTATTACAATGTACATGACATGAAGGAACTTTTTGATACAGTAAACATCACTTGTATTGTAGAGTTCCTGAAAGCAGTGAATATTTACTCTAAATTCTAACTTGTATGCTATCACCTTGTGCATTTTTATGCAACATATATACCGTCCCTTTTTTAATACCTTTTCATCATTCTTTCAATAACATAGACCATTTAATCCCCCATTGATCGGGAAGCTTTATTTTTTACCGTTACCATCTTACCTTTTTAATTTCAACTATTTGGTTCTGATATCACTGGTCGATATGAGACTTTTTATAATTTTAAAAAGATTATACATATAACATTTTGTTTGGCGCTAAATAGCCTAACAGTGCATAATATATCTCTGCAAATTTATGTACTTCATATGAGAAAAACTTGTCACAAAAAGTTCTTGAATTTGATCAAAAGTGACAGTAAATTTGCTTTTATGCTGATGGAGCTGGGTCAAAAATTTGTAGATAATGACATTTTGATGGCACTTGGACATACGGTAAAGGTTTTCAATCTCCATCAAAATGCAAGGTAGCATATTTAATAATTTATAAGACCTATAATAGTGCAAGAATTGGGAAAGTGAATTTTTTTCTCCAGTTTGAAATTTAAGGTACAATACATTGTTAAATTAAAATATGAAGTTATTTCAACATTGTTATTCTCAGGTCTTATCATTTTAGACTGAAATTGTTTAAACTTTCTGAACTCATTGTTTGGATTTTGTTAAATTTTTTAAAAAAATGTTTGTTTGGATATACTTATGTGTAATACCAAATCATGACACTTTGATATTTTATTTAAAAATAATTTGATTGGGACGAAGTAAATGTGTTTTCTTAATTAGCCAAGAGATAGAGGGAGATTAAATACTGTTCTTGTATCATAATGGTATGAAAAGTGTTAATTTTCCAGACAGAGCAACTAAAAGTAATACTGAAACAAAAACCAGGAAATATTTTGATTTGGTGCTAACTAAATAGTAGGAATACCTCATAGGATAGCAGCCAAGTTCTGGTTTATAAATGTCCAAAAACCATTTGGAAAATGAGCAGGAAACAAGCTCTACAAAAATATTTATGACATTGATGAATTAAGCACATATTTTACTAATTCATCAAATCAATACAGGTAAATATTTTTTAATAAAATTAAATCAGTCCCGGAATGCAAGATGGGCTAACTCATGATTGTGAACTTTGTGTTGCAGTATATACACACTTTACCAAAGAAAGTGATGAAAGCCAGGAATGCCTAAATTGGGTTAAGTTGAAATATATTTCTTTAACAAAACAAATAAAACTGTTTTAATATTTAAGAAAGTATTTAAATAGCTTTGTTCCATTCAAGATTCATATCATCCTTATACCCAATTTTGGTATACCAAGCTTCCATCGTATTCCAGCAAACTGAACTGTAGGCCTTTGGAACTTGAAAACATGTTTATTTGCTTGTTTGGGAATTTGAATTTATTAGGAAAAAAGATATCAGAGAAGTAAAGTCTGACTAAAACATTATAACTTTAATTTGTAGAAACATGCCAATATGGGCTGCCAAGTATGCGAGCTGTTCATGAAAATTTGACTTAGCGTTCCAATGTTAATTGACTTCAGAACATGCTGCACAGCTCCATTATTTGGGTACTGAGACCTCGACACCCAAAACAAATATCTGGGTCAGGGTCTTACATTGTAGGACTAGAGGAGTGGATGCCTTCAGACTTGGCAGGGATCAACTGTATGGCTATTCCTTCTCACCTTTCAAAATAATCACTCATGTTCATAAGCAAGTTGGGACTCACAAGTCACAGTTCATCTCTATACCTCCCATTCAGCCTGAGCAATCATTTTTACAATGATCTCAACCTGTTAGTCAATGATCCTTTCTAATTGCCACTGCACAGGGGTCATCTTGCACAGAACTCTTCAATTTCTCCACCTTTATTCATGGCTTATGTCAAATGATATTTCTGCCAGAACCAGTTTTTAAGCAAGCTTGCCTAATTCTTCAGGCTAGAAAGTGTATGATGCGAAGTGGAGAAGTTTTTAGCAGCTTTATTTTTTTGCAGCAGGAAATACATTGATCCAATTTGCTTCGTTTAACTACAGTTTGAAATTTTCTGTTTGAGGAAATAGAAGCTGGCTCAGTATCCACCTTTAAGAGCCATAAATCATCCCTCTTCATTATTTTTAAGGGTTTCACTATCGGCAATTTCAGTAATCTCATTATCTGCCCTTTTTCTGAGCTCTTTAGTGTATGGAGGTTGCGCTAGAAGTATTTCTGGTAGGTATTGCCATGGTCGACATCCACCGATTGCAAAACAGAATGAAGTGAATGCAATTATATTTCTCGCCATGGGCAAACTTTCCAATTAAATACCCTAAATAAATGCACCATAGAGTAATTAACAGATAATTGTTAGGCACAATGGATATAATCATAACCTGTGCAGATACTTGCAATTTAAAAAAATTTTAAAACATAGAAGATAATCTGGGATAATTCCTTGGCAAATCAACAACAATAACACAATCATACAATTAAACTGAATATTGAAAGTAGCATGTTATTTATGTAAGTCAGTTATGAACCTTCATTCATGATCATGTTCTGTATTATGCAAAACACTTAGAATATGCATCTGATGATGAAATCCTTCTGTTAACCTTCCTTAATTAAACCATATACAAATAAATAATTTCCACTGCGTACTTTGTTTCCATTGCAATAAAGCTTTATGCTATCAAAAAAATTTCAATTATTTATTTCATACGATTATTATTGTTAGTTTTGAAAATTAATTCTAATTCTGCTGTGCAATTCAAACAGATATGTATGCATCTGTTGATTAATGAAAAGATTAAAAAGAAAATTATTTTCCGTTGCATATTTTATTTCCATTGCATTCCATTATTTCTTTGCTTAGTTTAGTCATACCAATCTATAATCCTTTGATTACATTCCACAATAGCTGGACCGTTTATCAAAGTTATTGAGCTGTATACTGTTTTATTTCTGGGCTCTTCTCCATCCTTTAGCTACGTTAAGCTATCAGCCATTGAAGTGCCCCACCACCACCACCAGCCATACAAAATTTTTAAAAGCTTTAATGAGTTTGTTTTTCTGTAACAAATCAAACAGAATTTGGAAGAAACAAAGTATATATTATTATTGTTCAAGGGTTGCTCTTTGCTATTTGTATTTTAATGTTTTATGGTGGGTCATACTCACAATGTCTCTGGAGCTGGTACCATTGTTTTCCTTCTTGATATATTTCTTTATGACATATATTTCCTTCCTCAGACACTAGGTCTTGCAGCTGGTTTCTACATCATGGTCCCTGATTTTGAGCATCAATCTAATGTATTGCATGTGTTATATGTGTATGCTATGTTGTTTTAATCATGTTATATCATGTTTGTGTTAGGAATTATCATTTTTTTATATTTTAATTTGCGTTAAACTTTTTATCTAGTTTGTTTATTTACATGCAGAAAAAAGGTGTAAGGTATAATATTCGTATGAAATTATGTGTCATGATTGTACACCAAATTTGATATAGTAATTAATTTCTAAATAGTTACGAGACCGGAGTTTTTGTACATGGTATATATGAGAGAGAGAGGGAGAGAGACTTAAAAAATATCCAACTTCCTCCATGATTCCATGAACGGAAAGTAAAAATAAACCTATACCCCTCATAGATGTATGTGTCCATTTGTTCACTTCCTAAATTTATTTTGAAGAAAAAAAATACAATGTAAGGTGCAACATGTTTAATTACATTGTACAAAACTTCGAAGTAAAATCACAGTTGCAGAAAAGGTATTCAATTCATTCATTCTCACACTTAATTACATTTGTCCTGATGTAAATTCTGTTCAAAAACGTACTGGAAACAGTTATTATTATATGCTCATTTTTTCTCCATTAACTTTACATTATCAGAACCATTCAATATTTTATGATATTGCACCCCTTCATATTGCACTCATGTGCAGGACACATGTGCCCAGTAGTGTATTAGGAACTACTTTGTAAACAAATCATGTACTCTCAAGTAGCAATCACTTTACATTTTGGTTGATTAAATTTGTTTTTGAAATGATATGTTTCGTGGACTGTCACATACCTGCTGCGTAGGCAAATTCGTGCGTTAAATTTTTTGACAGTGTTTCGGATTTATGCTGGCTATAGATGCTAGACAGGTTCCTTACAAATAACATGCAAGTGACAAGGTATAAACTGTCTCCTTTAGCTAGTAATAAGAATGGCAAAAAATATATTTACAGTTTTACATTCTGAATTTCCTCAAAATGTACTTTCTTAGTTCTGCAAATCTGAATTACATGAGTCATGTCATGACTTCTCAAGCTTCATTACTGCATTTCAAAATTGTGCTGTAATTTCGACTGCAATTACATCCTCTTTACTGCACTCAAAATGAAATAAACAATAAATTCAATAGCGTCTTTTTGATAATTGCAATTGAAACACTTCATATTGTTCCCTTATTATGATTTCAAATAGTCAATGACAGAACAAACACACTTGCTGCTTCAATCTGATGTATTTCATGTACAATTTGTACAGATGAATCCTGGCCATAATCACAAAATTTCATAGAAAGGACAAAAATACCAAAATCTATTCATTCCAGATCAAATGGAAAACTTGTTGCAATGCGTATTCATAAACAATATGACTCCAAATTTCATTTTTAAGTAGACAAAAACTCCATTTTCTTTGAAACTTGTGTCTAGCGTGCAACAAGTTCAAATTTATCTGGGCAGAGTTATGTGTGCATTAATAATGTTGTGTAATGATGAATCTGCGCTTGTATATTTAGTTTGAAATACGGCATACATTCATTTACGTTGTTTCTTATAGTGTATTTTGTTTATATAATTATGCCTTAGGTAGAATAAGAAAACGAGCATATAATAAAAAGATTACTGCATTTGTATGTGAAAATATAAACTCGTTTTGTCAGATGGATATACTGCACTCCCAAGGTCGTGCAGTATTCCATCCAAAAAACTCGTTCATATTTTCAGATACAAATGCAGTAACCTATAATTCTCTCAATTAATTTGAAATTGAAAGAGATCAATATGGTATCCTTAGTACAAGTTTTCCCCGACTATAAATCTCCAATCACTCCTTACTACATATGTTTATATTTAATACTTGCACCCAATTTTCTTAGCAGTTTATTGCCTCTTCACTTTTACCTGGGTTAGACGCAAGGAGAGAGATAGAGACAGAGAGATTTACTACTTCATTGCGTTGCTGTATACAGATGCTTTTCCCCAGTCCTTTCCCCCATAGTAATTGTATACTATGCTAGGGGCTAGAAATCGTCCATACGTCATGATTAACATAATTAAATACGAAACACTTGGCAAAATGGATTCATTAGTGGCGACAGCAGTTATCTACTTGTCTAACGGCATAATTACCTACTGGATGTAGTAAATACTTAATACAAGAGGGAGATAACTAGGTTACCGAAAGGTTTTATAGGATTGGACCAACAGCTTTCAAAATTGATCAGGTACTATGTGCTCAAGAGACCCGTGTCTCACTTCATTGCTGAGGTGTAATTTGTCATGTTCTTGCTCATTATATAAACTCCTTACAAGCCTTTTGGGTGAACCTTCCTTCAAGATCCTTACCCTTAAGACGGTCTTCCTTCTCTCTCTAGTATCAGCAAGGAGGAGTGAAAATCAGTTGTTTTTGTTTCAATTGTAAGTATTGTTCCATCACACTGATTTGCCAACCTTGCCTTCTGGTCAAAAACTGGTTACTTTCAGCAGCTTTTATTCCTACTAAAATTCCCAATTTCAATCACATCTTAGCTGGGGATTATCGGGATAGAATCCTTTACCCAGTTGGAGCTTTATGTTTGTATTTGTTTAAATCAAAAGAGAAATGAGATTGGCTTAGCCATCATTTTCTACCTCGCAAACGTACCTCTGATACTTTAGCAGCCACCTTGTTCAGGTGGATTGTCTATGCTGTTAAGAGATTATTAATCCCTCACTAAGAAGGGCAATATTCTGATTGTTGGATGTTGTATAAGGTATCAGACTGGGAACATTTGTTTTTTATATTATTCTACATCTCCAATTATTAATTTAATTAGGAAAAAGTGTCCTTAGACTGGGGACCAGTTCATGGAAAAAATATAGCAATGCATTAACAGCATGTAAGTATTACATAATTTAATTTATTTGTCTGAATATTTCACAGATCTTCAGGGAAGCGATGAGAACCTCTCCCAGTGTTTTATACATACCTCGTATTAACCAGTGGTGGACTGTTATCAGTGATACACTTCGTGCTACATTCCTGCACCTTATCCAAGATCAGGATCCTTCTATACCTATGCTAATGCTAGCCACAAGTGAGCAGCCATACCAGGAAATGGATGATATTGTAAGTACGATATTCCTGGTCTGCCTGTATAATGAATCTGCCTCCAAAACAACTTAATGTTTTGCACTGGTAAGTGTCACAAATAAACGGTGTTCACAGTGCTTTTGGCTACTCTCTCCATCTGTTCAGCCAAAACTTCTGCTGGCTCACCAGGCAAAATGGCCATGAGAGTGTATAGTATGACCCTGCATCTGTTCTCTCTCCTTCCATCTGCGCAAATTTGCAATTTAATCTTAGCAGGAACTACTGTGCCATTTTTAATCAAACTTTGCAAGAATGATCCTTAGGACATGATGTACTAAAATTTTGCTTGAGATGGTTTCCCATGCAATCTAGATTCCATATCAATCAAGTGAAAAACCTATTTTTGGTTGTGTTTTTTTTCCTGAATGGCTGAACTAAATTTAATCAGATTTGGTTGGAATATATTGTCAATATTTTTTCAGTGGTTTCTTAAGCATTGATGTGACTTCAGCCATAGGGAAAACTCTATGCCCAACCAGAATTTGTCCAAGGCGTAAGCTTGCTAGAAACAGTGTGACTTAAGCAGCAACCAGGCAAAAATCAAAAACATTTTTGACTTCTTCAGAATGGCTCAGTCAAGTTTGATTTAACTTGGTAAGAATGTTCTTTGGAACATGTTCCAGAATTGTGTTAAATGTGGCTTCTCCACTAACACAGTGACTTTTATAGCACCTTAGTGGAAAACCTACAAATGATCATCTCCAATCAAGTATAGCTTTTGTTACTAATGCACAATCCTCTCCTAACAGTGACCTGTATTCTGTGGTCACCCAGTTCTAATTTCCCCCTATCATCAGCCTACTGCGGTTTCTTAATCAAGCGGTGGTTTGATTCTGTCTTCTGTAGTCACTGGAGCCGTGACCGCTCCAACTATGCAAATTAAATTTCTTTCGTTTTATGAGCAAGGTATGGTAAATGTAAAGGTACATTGCATGAATTGATGTTTAAACATTTCATATTATGAGTGTTTTTTTCCCCATTAACACATTAACCCCTGGTGACGAGTTTATGTGGCAGGAGGTAGTAGCCTACTGCCGAGCTATATAGCATCAAGGTCATGTACGATTCACTAAAGTGGGTGGTATTGTAGAAAGGTAGATAGATGTAGCTTTACAATGATACCAAATAGTCTGGAATTTCTAGTTGCACTACAAAATACAGAGGGAAAAATTTCATGTTTTGGACCTGATTTTTGTTTTCTACCCAAAATTTGCCCGTGGTTGGAATCTGATTTGTGTCTGGATTTGAGGCTTTGTGGTCTCAGAGCTAAGGCAGACCGGTATAAACTGCAAACAGACAGATAAACCTTTGCAAAAAGTAGGATAAGATGGGCATTTGGAATATAGAGTGGTCTTGATACGAAAATAATGGGTACATTAAGCACAAAAAATAGCCAATGAAAAATGATGTTTCTAACACTGGGCAGTATGTTACTGGAAGATCACCCGGTATTTGGTGTTTTAGGATGTATTCAGAAATAGCTTTCAAAATGTGTTTCCTACTCGAATTTCAGACGAAAACGACAAACAAAACTCCCGGGGTTAATGTGTAAATAGGATGAATCTGTTAATTTTATTTTAAGATTTTGAATCAAAGCTATCTCTGCTAGAAAAACATTACATGTAATCTCCAAGCAGAGGTAACTGCACTAATACTATCCTTTACAACTTAGGTGCTACTAACAATAGCTCCATAAAGCTTTGTTTCATTCCCTAATCATCAAAGATCTCAAACAAAAGCTGCCTTGTTCTCGGTGAGAGTGAGCAACAGCTTATCCCATCATTTGTTTAAAGTGTGAACACTTGTTTTCATGCTAATTATACCAACTGCTCTTACAAAAAAGTCAATCTTGTGTTTCTTGATTACATGTAAACTGTCAATTAGTATTTTTATCTAGGAGCTGTATCTACTGATAATGAGATAAAAGACTTTGCTTGTGTAAGGGAGGGGGAAGAGAGATGCATAAATGAGGCATGTACACAGTTGTTTCCTTGATTTGATATGAATGTGTAAAGTAGTAATAATGGTAATACTAATAATAATACTGTTAAATGCTATTTGGTACATAGTATATATATTTGTCATGGGGATGGGGGGATGCATCCAAACTCCTGTTGTTGACTTACTATCCCAACTGCAGATGAACAACCTGCCAGTAGGTGCCAGACTTCTGCACATCATTTCTCATTTGAGAGCTATATTTCTGCAAAAAAAGGGCCAGTTCAAGTTGTTTCAAAATAGCATCAGAGTTAATTTATCCAACCCATCCCCTCCTGTCCTCTCCAGTACTTACAAAAGTCCTGTCACAGCCAGAGAAGGCCAAAAATCATGTCACAGGTCTGGTTGCTAATTGACCATCAGGCAGTTGAGATTGTATGCAAACTACTGTCTCCATGTTCAGTTCAAGGCACATTATTGTATGATAAGACAGTAGAAACTCAGACCAGTTATCGCCAATATATTATGGATGATGGTCTCCAAAAGTATATGACATGTGCTGTTCTTGTCAAGGATAGGGACAATCTCCTATCCCTTTTATGTCATCTTGTGAAATGGGGAAAAGTCTGACCTCTGTCCAACCCAGTGGTTTGTCCACCTTGGTATGGAATCTATGATAATACTTATCTCATGGCTACCTCCCGTTCAAGTTATGCATTTCATCAAGCTCATAGAATCTACTTCCTATATAGGAAGTAGCTCACAGTGAGAGTTTGCAGCTCACATTATTCAATACTGCAGCAAATCTGATTCCACAGGTTATCTTTTCACGTGCCTGTTATAGAGAATATTGCTAGTTCAGTGACTCCTTTTCCAGTCTGCTCGATCCATTTCAGAATCGCAGGCAAGATAATATTATTCTTCAGTCAGTGGCACAATTATGATTGGCTCATGATTGATATCCTACCACAAGGCATTCACAAAGTTTGCCAACTTATGTGGTGGACATCTAATGTTATTGTGCAACCACCAAAAACAAAAACAACTGGCAACAAATGGATGCATACATGAACAACATAATATGCTCTGCTTTATGATAGGTCCAAAAATACTTAATAGCTACTGCATTTAAGGCCATTGCAGCACTCAGGGGTAATTGAGAAATAATGAAATACGGAAGAGGAAGGGAATAGGGAAGACACTTTCATAACGTACCCACCACTTGACCTTCAAATTTCAATTTAATTACTAAACACTTGTAAAAGAAAATGTGTCTTAAAATGAAAACCACCAACATATATTTAATTCCTTTACCTTCCTGCTTCTGATTCCCATCACAACACTATCATATAAAATATATTATGTAATACTGATATAATTTGTTGCTAGATATTCTTCTGATACTAGTCCTCTAATTGCAAGAGATGGTAATTGAAGGTACAGAATAAACAAGATATACTTGGATGGACTGATGCTCTACTGTCCGAAAAGAATTAACAGGCATTTAAAAGATTCCAACGTTTTCTTTTTTAACTGCTGAGTGCTGTAGCTAAGGTATTCCTTGACTACAATGTTTCCAAAGTAGCCACAGTGGCAGCTTTCCTTCTGGACTGACAGACACCATTAGAAGTCACCTGTGAAAATACCATGTCAGTTTTGCCAGCAATTGAGAATAGTTTGAGGTAACATTTTCAATATGTTCATTGTGCCAGCTATTACTGAGGTCAGAATCAATAAAAAATTTATGCATAACCAACTAGATTTCATAACTGGCTTCTTATGAAAACCTGATCTAGTTCCAAAATTTAAGATAGTTGCAATGTTGGTAACAATGACTGTCAGATCAGCACAACTTTTGTTTTGTACCAACCAGACATGACAGTTCAGATGAGAAAACAAATTTTTAAAGTAAATTACATTTCTTAAAACAAAGTTATCTAATCACATTAACATGAGGAATATAAGCTTACACATCCTGTCTCCAGCCCTCCAAAAGATGAAAAAATGTCTTTTTTATCTATATTATACAAAGGGCAATAACCCTTGTCCATTACTTCCCCATGATTCTGCCTGGTGTCACTAGCCAAGCAATGGATCAACAAGAATGCTCACATTGCACAGAGGTAGAAGGGTATTAAAGTAATGTGCTCTGGCAAATATTTTAATAAAAACATAACTTACTTTTAAAAAATTCTTTCTTTTTCAAATACATTCTCTGATTACATTAACGTTAGGAGAATGGGTAATAGGAGGGAATGCTGAGCATCCTACTTACACTATAAGCTTCTTTTGTGTCTCATATCACAACACTGCAGTCGAAGGAGGACTGCAGAGATGACTCTAATTTCATGGGCTGATATTTCCATGAAGCAACTCTATTTCTGAAACTTCAGAGTACACTGAGTTAATGACCCATTTCAGCCACAATGATAGGCCTTGAGGCATAGTATTATATTTCCTGACCTTGACCGGCAGGAAAAGTCATTGCCTTGTTCCCTGAAATATCTCTGCTCTTCAGTTAATGTTTCAGAGTGCAAACAAAATCTTGCAAGGAAGCATGTCTTAACACATCTGTAAAAGCGAGGGAAAGTGGATCAACTTTCTGACTGCCTTAAGAAAGCAGCCTATTCTTGGTAACAAAACCTGGTTGTATCATCAAGACCACAGAACCATCCAATCTGAACAGAAGATAGTGTGGATCCACTGAAAGCACATGTAATGCATTGCTCATCTTGTATGTTAATAGCTTGATTGGAGATTCCTTTTTGGAAACAGGGTGACTGACCTTGATCTGTTCAATTCAAATTAAGCTAGGAGGTCTGATAGATCTTTATCATAACTGGTATCTAGTCTACCATATGTCAGAATGTTTTGGATATCATGGAACTGAAACCTTTGATGGCAACCAGAGCCAACTGTTTCTTCTCATAAAACCTGAGAAAACGTCAACTCATTAAAGCACTGAGACATTCCAAGGAATGGTTTTACTGACTTGGCACCAGTTCCTGAATATATACCACATTCAAAGTGGAGGGTCTTCTAAGCTGTGAGATTCTCTCCTGAATCAAAGGCTTGAATTCTTTCTATCACATGGCACTCCAGACAGGAGACAGGCATGAAGGAGGAGTCAGCCTGGACGGGGTTGTGGTGCAAGCTTCTGGGTCCGACACATGAGAATGAAAGGTGGGCAGCTTTTAGTTCCACCTTGCCAAAAAGCTGTTGATCATTGGTTGCCACCATACTGCATCATGCATACCACTGCACTAAATTTTAATATCTCCAAAATACAATAATGAAGTTTCGAAATAATACTTAGAAATTTATGCTTATACTGTAAAAACTGAGTTGTAGTTTGCTTTGATGTAAGTGACTTTACATCCTTTTTACAAAACTATGGTAAATGTGCTAATATTGTGGAGTGAAAGGTAATTACACATCATAGTTCTTGTTCCCTCTTAACCCAAGCCAGTTAGAGGGTTTTAATGGGAAACAGACCTGTCTTGATGCCAGAAAACAAAAGACAATTCCACCAATTATAAGCAAAGGAGATGCCGAAACATCCAGCTTGCCATTGTATTGAGTCAAAGTGCAAAAGTAAAATAGATTGATAATCTTATTTGATCTATATTCAGAATTTTAGCCTTTATTATTTGCCATTCTTTTGTGAACATGTAACAGTTCTGTTGGTTATGTGCCTTGCACAGTTGAACATATCTTTTCATAAAGATTACCTTGTTGTTGTTGTAGTGGAGTTTAACACCATTTTTCAGCACACGATAGGCTATACATGGCAGCCAGTATTAATGGTGGAGGAAGAACTCAGGAAAACCCTGGAAAGAACCCCAACCCCCGAGAAGCTACTGGCAGGCTTTCTCACATACCCACATTGGCTGAATCTGAGACTCGAACATATGCAGACAGAGGTTAACTGGCAGTGATCCGTAACGGAGAGCACTTTAGACCACTCGGCCACTCAGGGCCCCAAAAGATTACCTTAATTTGTAGCATCGCTTATATCATTGAAAAAGAGTAACTTTTGAGTGCATCGATCAGCTGTTACCAACTAGCTGATGTGTTATTTGGAACAACGAATAAAGCTAAATCTGCATCAGATATATTTGGGAATAAACAAGGATTAAAGTGATGCCAGGCACAATTTGCACTGCGTAAATACTGTAAAGTATAGTACAGCCTGGTCTCCCAGGTAAATTCGAACCGGCCTGTGAAAATGTCAAAAATGGTTTCTGTGCAGATATACAAGTTATCGATGTAGAGGGCAATTAATCATGGGTTGGGTACACAGTGTGCTGTTGACTGTGATCTTTTGTTTTTCTTCTTATAAATATTGTTAAGTTTAACCTTTGCTTAATCTTTTCCAGCTACAGGAACTATTTGAAATAAGTGCAGGCGAAGTGGTTCACATGACAAATCCAAATCGTCAGGCAAGACAACAGTATTTTGGAGATCTTTTGTTGAATCAGGCAACCAAACCTCCCTCCCATAAAAGGCAGTCTGGTAGGCATTGCAACTCACACTCACACACGTGCAAATTTGATTTTGTTACAGAATAATCATTTGTTACAAAAGTTGATATGCAGCTCTTTATATTTATTATTTGAATGGCTCTTTCTTTGATGATAATGCATTTGAGGTAGTTTTTTCAACTGGCATTTTTCAAATAAGGTGTTTGCTTTTTCATTCATCTAATCATTTAGTATGCTGTTCTTCTACAAGTCACTTTGAAGGTATTTTTCATTAAAAAAAATTAATAAATTTCTTGATTTTAGCATCTTTTTTAATCCATATGTAATATGGGGGTGAATATAGTTATTGCTATGTCAGTCTGTTAGTAAACATTTCTAATTTCAAAGCATGACTCTCAACTGTTTAGTTATCTCTTCATGTGCATTTGACTAGTGATCCATATGTCACATGTACCATTTACAGTTCTTTACTTTCAATAGCTTTTATGTTTTCTCCAATTAATGCCAAATCTGATCAATTTGCTCACAGATTTGCATGTCTGCTTGGACTGGCTCCATCTACATACCTGGCACTTGTCAGCAGACCCTTGCACAAAACAGATTTCAGCATTTTGTATGTGGAGAGGATAGCACAAGTTAGAAAGTCCACTACTTTGAAGATGTGTGTAGTGGTGGTGGTGGGGGGAGTGGAACATTTTCAGGTCCTGGAAAATGATCCCACTGCAAGCTTTGTTTCATCAGCTTGCTAATCTTTTTCTCTGGCTTTTCAAGAAAAAGTCTCATTTTATTATCAATGGCTGTCACACCATGTTTTTGGACACCTATACCATGTGTGAGAGAGAGTTACAGATCACAGTGAGGACCTGTCAGACCAACAGACCAATTTTGACCTGAATCATGGGTACTCTTTATTCACCAAAATATCCCAAACTGATGCCCTTCTTTCCTTGGGCTTTGTGTGGCATGTACACATGCTTCTGGGCAATCAAGACTTTTGCTAAATCAGGTGTCTTTGTAAACATTTTGTGTAAACAAGGTTGCACATGCATTGGTTTCCAAGTTGTAATATACTATTTATAGTGCTTAAAATTCCCAAATGTCACAATGATCAATTACAGCACTCTATTTTCTATCAAACCAAATGGATGAAAATAAGAATACCCTATCTTTATTCTCAAAATATACCCTTAAACTTGCACCTATTTTTACACTTGTCAAATATGGTCATTTAGATGTGAAGTACTCGTCAGACATCATTATTGAAGGGAAAAGGCATGTTCATAAGTAAATGAAAGAGACATCATAACTCGTTATTAGGTCATGAAGAGGTAATGTTTCTTTTATGTAATCATTAATGTTCATGATTACAATAGCAGAGCCATGTCAGCTTTATTAAGGACAATATTTTTGTTATTGCATAGTTTTAGGAGGGCCTCTTCTCCTGTTGTCATGTTAAGAAGATATCTTTATTAAAAGTGAACTGATAATTTTACAGATTAACAAAAGGTTTCAATGCATTCTATTACATTACATGTTTAGACTCTAATAAACAGTAACAAATAAAAAGTAAAATTTAACAAATAATTTATTTCCCTGGAAAAACAATGTAAATATGGGAAAAGAACTTACGGTTTTAAGAATCAATCCAAAAATAATCCAAGAATTACTAAATTAGAAGTCCTAATAATATAATGTTCTAATGAATTTGAGTTAGAGTCCCAATGAAAATCCAAAATGGAAGGTGATGACGTATGCTATAGCTAGTATAGTGCTGTTTCGTCTACAGTTGTTTGTTGTTCCGTGGACAGTAATGTTCCAGTGAGTGAATTCTGAAAAAAATTTAAAGAAATGTCTTTGTCCAAGAATTTTGTATGAGCACTTGAATATTTCCAGGAAAAAGAATAATTCCAAACACAATTTTGACTCATCTGGTCACAACAAAACACCTCGAACGTAAAACGCACAACTCTGAGATTAATTCTCTAAAGACAAAGGTTTTGCACTAAAGATGCAAAACAGATTCCCGGATGAGGGTCAGCATTCTGGTAAAACCAGAATTTCTAGAACATCGTAGAAGCTATTTACGTCTAAAGTCACATAGTCCCAGTCAGTCTCGATTCCACCTTATAAATCACACATTAAGAATATAAAAAAGATGTTGTTGACTGGTACTAATTTTGAATCAATGTCAAGAACTAGATCAGTATTTAGAAACAAAGTTATATTTTTAGGTGTTGATGACAAAACAGATCAGACTAATTTCTGGAAAATTTCAATTTCCAGTAAACAAAATTACATTACTTAACATGTAAGGAAATAAAAAAAATTTTTTTTATAACTTACAAACAATTAAACTAAATCAAATATACATAACGATTCATTGTTTGGTAGCATCCATGTACTTTTCAGAAATGGTGAGCTATTACCTATGTTGATTTCCAACTTCAGCATATTTTTCTTTGTTCCAACATTCTGATAGCATTTTCAATTCGTAGAAAGAGGTAATCCAATTATCCTTGCTACTGTGTGTTCTGTAGATGTTAAGGTTTGTCCCTTTGATGATTACATGTCGTTATAACGAAAAGAAAGTGAAAGCAATTTGACTAAATGAAACGAGGGAGAGACCCTTGATCACTGCTGAGAAATTGTATGTCTGATAGGTTCAGATATATATTCAGCTGCAGCGGTGGTAAAAGAATCAGTGGATGTACAGGTTCTTAACCCATTACCTCATGCAAGCACCTTTGGACGCCTCTACTCCATTCTCATGGAAGCACCTTTTGACGTCTCTACTCCATTTGCATGGAAGCGCCTTTTGACGTGTGCTGTAAACACCAGCCATTTTAAGCATGTTTTCGTAGAGCCACCTTCGGGAAAAACCCCCTATTAAATACTACTTTCATTTCTGCGAATGACAATTACGTCAGATCATGTGGTCACTGTTTATGCTCTGGTCGATATCTGCTATTTAAAGAAACTGGTTCGTAATCTCCACTCTCCAAAATGGAGGTCATGGATTTCATTCAGTACTTACAAAGTTTTCACGATTAGAATCACAACTTTGAAAGATTCAATAACTTAAGTAAAGGCTCAGATATAGATGTAGGCAGCAATTAGTTTTTATAAATTATCAAATTCAGATAACTTAGTGATGTAGACACAGACAAAAAATTTGTAAATTTCGAGTATGAGAAATGGCAAATACGGTTGGTCACGGGGTCTCACTGACTTGACAGTGAACGAGTTCTCTCAAGATTTTAAAGCACATACAAAATTCTTCTGTGAAAAATAATTACACAGCTATAGCAATCGGACTTTACTCTTAAATTTTTCCACACATAATAGATGTGTACCAAAAATGGAAAATGGTTAAAATTGCTGTTAAATGTAACATACACTACATTGCTTAACAGTTAACAGGCAGGCCTATGCATATGGAGTCGAATGGGTAACAGGTGTTCTATTTATAGCGCGCTGCACTTTGTAACTATGCTTTATGAGGTAAAGGGTTACAAGTACAAAAAAATAAAGTGTAAAATGTTTATTCTAGGATTGCGTAGGTCTTTGCCAACATCACAAATTGTGATTTTATTTTCCTAATTGGTGGCAAAATATAACATCTAGCGATTTTATTTTTATTGTTGGCTGTTTAAACTTGTATATACATCATGTGGTTTGGAGTAGAAAAATTCACAGGCCCCATGAAAGGAATTCGCAAACCTGATACAAAATGCACTGAAATTTATGTATTGTTACATAATCTGCTTATGTTGACATCGAGCTTGAGTACTGTATGTTGTGAGATATCCGCTTTCTTTTGTTGTTGACATTTCTGGTAGCGGAAATCAACAGGACGAGGCATTATCTCACAATCTATCTTTCATTTTTGGCCACTTGCTAGTAATTAACATTTTTACATAGACTGACGTGTGTGGATGGTATGTAAAATTCCTCTTCCTTCCCCTTAGAATTAAATCCTTCAGAACACCCACATGTTCTGTACTAATCCTTGTCATCAAACCAGAACACCTGCGTCTCTTTTGTCCGTTGACCTTTTGTTAAATTGAGTGGAAGGCAGCATCACTCCGCAACCAAAAATGTAAAAAAAAAAAAAACCACTTCCATGTTGGTTTATTCGATAGGCAGGGAGAAACTGTAACTACGATCAACCAAACAATGGCCAATTCCTTTTTCAAAAATGTACCGAGATAAATTAGTTTGCTGAAATTTCAAAGAAAACGTTACCTTTGAAGCACCGACTGTTATGAAAACATGCTAAGCAAATGGAAAAAAATCAGTCTCAGTTATGCCATACAATTATTTGATGTTGCCACCACAATAAGAAACAGGCATTTGTTTGGTTCTCTAAAGCTGGCCTTTGGCGGTGACTTAGTGGCGCAAGTTATTTCATCAAGGAAAGCTGACTGCAATTCTCAATAAAAACAAAGAACTTTTCTTCAAAGAAGTCAAGACCAAACTTAAATAAAAGCAGTGGAATCTGATGGATTTTTGCATTTTCCAACATGAGTGGAACATGTTTACTGTGCCGTGAAAGTTTCCTTTTTGCAAGTAAAAAGTTTGTGTTTATGAATGCTATCAACGGCAGCTTAAAACACGAACTAACTTTTACCGACTTGGGATGTACTGAAAAGTAAATGTGCTTCATTATTCATTATGTGAATGTGCTATGTTTATCCACTCAATTCAGGCCTATATGACCTGTGACAAAATTAATGAATATTTTAAATCTGTGTGGATTTTTTCGATGGAATTACTTGTACTGTGGATTCAACGTATGTGATAAGATTTGCGGGTGAATACATGGTGTTGATAGTCTATTCATGCTATACATAAGACGTATATATAAACAGTATACACATCTATGTACCAATCCATGGTTCTCAAAAATAAAGTAAAATATTATATATGCCTTATCTATTTTCACTACAGGTGTATTTCCCATTTAATATGCATCGATTTAAGATGGTAACTGTGCCAATGAAGCGCGTATTTTACTGCCCGCACTTATTACCTACCCTACTCCCCCCCCCCTCGCAAATTTGTTGGGGTACATGCATCATTTTCTTCAGTTAACTGATCTGGTTGCTTATAACTGTTCGGTCTGTAAAAAGGTCTGTGGCTCCCAACTACCGTGTCATTGCAGGGTCACACTATTAAAATCGTTATGTCTTCAATCTGCATGCACACACAGAATCTTAACAACCGTCATTTTCAAATATTGTAGAAAAAAATATTAAATGAAAGCCATATACTCATTGTAATAAAAATACAAAAACGAAAAAGCACAAAATTCTCAATATTTATTCTGAGAACTACTTCAGAGTTTTGTATCACGTGACTACCACGTTGACTTGTGCTCTCTCTCTCTCTCACGCATGGAGCATACAAAGTGGGGAACCAGACTACTCTGCTTGATGAATCAGACTGGCCAAATTTCTTGTAGTTGTTCCAGAAATAAATATGTTAAGAATTATATGTGTTTTCTGGTTTTTACAAAAGATATCAGAGTTTCATTTAATATAATTGAAATTTTGTACAAAGACATTAAAAAGGAGTTTGTTGTAGATATCACGTGACTATTGGACTTACGATGTCGTTGTTTGAGAGTTGTGAAGTCATGTGACTATTAATGCAAATGGCGAGTACCAGATCAGGTTTTGTCTATGCTAAGTTTCATCTAGTCTATCAGCGGATCAATTACATAATGAGTATAATACTTGACATTTTTTAGAAAATAATTTCCTTTCGATTTCATGCAGGTATTAGTTGATATAACATAGTTTAAATTTGCTAGGCCCACTGGTAAACTATCTTACGGTGTTGGCAGATTCCAAATTTCTGATATGTAATTGCTCTGAACCCACACTCGATCCTAAATGTCCAGATGTGAAAAATGGGGTTGGAATATTCGGAGGAAACCCAGATTAGAAAAATAGTTGAATCTCTGAGCTGAACTTTGATGCGAAACTATTATACGGTAACATGTAGCTTGAAGCATTGTTTTCAGATCTTAAATAGAACGCAGAAGAAATGGGAAATTGTCATCCCTTTTAAAATTACATATTAAGAAACTATAAAAGCCCATGTATCAATACAGGTTTTGGGACTGGTTTATTGAACTACAAGAAGACAAGTTGATATTACAGAAACTTCAGTCCTTTATGATACAACAATATATAATTTTGAAGGTCTTTTGTCAAAATTTAAGTCAACCTTTTTGTAAATGTCTTTAAATGATGGAATTTTTTAACCAAATGATGTTTAGTAGGCTCTTTCAATCAGTAACAAGAAAAAAGAGTGAAGACAACAAGCTTTGTAATATTTAGCAAATAATTTATTTCCGTAGGAAAACAAGTTAAAAATGAAAAAAAGAACTTAAGTTTTTAGGAATCAAATCCAAAATTAATCCAATATTTTAAAAAATAGAAGTCCTAATGAAACTGAGTTAAAATCCCAGTGAAATCCATTATGAAAGGCGATGATGTATGCTGTGGTCAACGTCGTACTGATGTGTCAACATTTCTTTGTTGAATCACATAAAATAATATTCCAATTTGAATTCTGTATAAATTTTGATAACTGTCTTTATCCAAGAATTAATGTAGAGCACAAGCATTTCCACAGAAAAATAATCTCTTGTAATCAAAATAATTTGAAGAAAAATAAAATAATTAGCCCAAAAACTGGTCACAACATAAAACACATTGGCTTCTCAAGTATAAAGAAGGCACTAATGACTATTCTTTCTCAAAACATCAATAATAAATTTAGCTACAATGCAAAACAAACACCCGGATGTGAGTCAATCCTCTGGAGAAACTTAATTGATAATGTAATTTGCCACATACTCCAAGCATGGCCTCGATGCCACTTTATGAATCTTACTCTAGAAAAGAAATAAAAAAATTAATATAAAGTTGTTTACTACAACTCTTACTGGTTCTTGTGAATCAAGGTCAGGAACTAGGTCAGCATTAGATACAACAAAAATATATAAAAAATCCGAATGGACTCTATTTCAGTAAATAAAGTTGCATTACAATAGATTGTAATAGAATTAAAATTTTTCTAAAACTAATAAACAAGCAATTAAATTAAATCAAATAGGCATAACAGGATATGTAGGAAAGCTTGCCAGTAGCTCCCCATGGGTCAGTGGCTCATTCTGGACTCTTATTTTGCAAGATATACTTTCGGGCATTTATAGCCTAGTATGTGCTGAATAATGGCATTAAAACCAAATACACTGTAATAAGAATTCCAGTCATTAGTCCATCAAACTGAGGGTGATAACATTCATAATCAATATAGAAATTAAATCTATTAATGGTATATTAGAATACAGATGCCTGCTTGTGCTCCTTGACAACCTATATATTTACAAATACATTTTGAATGTTTTCAGCTCAGCGAGTGTTAGAAGTGTTGCCAAAAGCACCTCCTCCAGAGCCACGCAAACTGACTGACAGGGAGATGGAAATCCTGTATGAACAGGAAGAAGGAACACTCAGGGAACTCCGCTTATTTATCAGGGATGTCCTCAATAAACTAGGCAGGGACAGAAAGTTTGCTATTTTCACTAAACCCGTGGACATTGAAGATGTAAGATTACATCAAAATCGAAAGTTTTTAAGGGCTCACATTGAGAAGTGGGAGTCCTATAGTAATCACCTTTTTCTGACCTTTTTATCTTTTATATCTTTTGTAAACAGCATAGCTGGGCAGTGCTTTGACATATGTAGTGACATTTAGTAGGTGAACTGCCTTGTACAGTTTGGCTTATCATGCTCCATTTTTGAATGAGTTGCAGCCCTTTTTGTGTCAGTCTTGGATCTTTACTAAAGCACATTCTTGACATAAGTAGTACATACCTGCCAACTTTCTTGACATGATTTGTGTGATGTCAATGTGCACAGCCTTAATAAAATAAATATTTCATTTAAGTCCTCATTATTTTGGAGGAATTTTAATTTATGGGGAAAATGGTGGAGATAATTTCTTCTTCTTTCAAATACCCAAATAAAACTGTTTTGACCTTTACACAATAACAAACATATCACAACAAACCATTAGTTTTTGAATATATATATATATATATTATGTGCAAAATTATCTTGATGCATTTGTTTGTGTTTTGTTTTGTTTTAGGTGCCTGATTACTATGAAATTATTAAGAAGCCAATGGATCTGTCCACAATGATGTCCAAAATTGATCTACACCAATACCAGTGTGTCAAAGAATTATTGCAAGACATCGACCTTATTTGTAGCAATGCCCTTGAGTACAATCCAGACAAGGATCCACAGAGTTTGTTGCTTTTATTCATATTTTCATCTGCACATGCACATTACTTCTTGGAACTATCAGAATGCAGATTGTGTAACTACATCCATTTGATAAGTTTAAGAGTTGGTATGCCTATGCCATGTACACTGTTCTTGTTTTAGCATGCCCTGGTGACTCATATATCTGTTGTTATTGGGGGTAATTGTAGATCTCATATTTTTTCATTAATAATACCCCCAAAATAGTCCTTTATTTGCCAATAGTGACAAAAATTCTGATAAACATTGGTAAATAACATCTTGATATATTCCTAGGATATTTAGTTAAATCTTGTTTTTAACAAAATTCTCAGTATGCTGTAAATAATTATAATGAAATATCAGTCAATTAAAAGGAAATAAATACCAGTTAATTAAATCTTCTAAAGTGAATTCAAGTTTCAGTTGTATCGTTTTATTCATTTCCCATGTAACCCTCTTCAGTGTGATATGTCCACTTGTATTAAGAGATGAAAAGTGTCAGTCAACCATAACAGCAAATCCAATGAGTGTTGCCATGAAAACCTAATTTTTTTCTGTGACTGTTTTGATATATGGTTTTTGGGAAGTGTTGGTTGCCTTGTTACAGTCGGGTCTTAGTTTAAGTGCATTGTATTATCACATTAATTAGTCTTTTGTATCAAATCAAGTAAGGGAGGCAGACTAAAAATTGTCTCACATTGTAATCATGATGAAAACTTGGTTTCTATCTCATGGCAACAGCATAAGTCAAACTTTTTGCAAGTCAGACGAGGGAAGAGAAGATATATCATTGAACAGATCCAGGTGCAATAGAATGTGTGTCACTTAATAGTTAAACAAAGACCACATCACTCTTTCCAGCAGCCCATGTTTTTTCTACTTTTTTGTCTGACTCCTTTTTTCCATACTTCCTCCAAACTGACCCTACTATCCCTACTTGTTTTAAATGTTGTGTTGAAAGTTGATAACATACTGCATGAATGGCCATAAGCAAAGCAGGGTCTCTGAATTTAGAGGTGGGTCTTCAGGAAGAAAAAGACAGCCTGATATCTGCTTCATGCTTATGATTGTTTGTATAATTTTTAATACGTTGGCATGTTTTGTAAACATATTTTGAAATATGATTAACAGAAAGATAGTAAACCTTGCTCTTAATAGAGGTGGTGGATATATAAATATTTCTTATGTCCTTCCATCATGCTATCTAGCATACGATATATTCAGCACATTAACTTGTGCAGTTTTTCATGGATTCCCTTGAAACTTTGTAAATATTATGGTTTTCACCTGAAAAGATGTACATATCAGCAAATCACTCTTCTCCCTGAACTTTTGTATGAGTTATTGCCCATTTTGTCTTGCTGTTGAATTGTGATACTTCCTGCATAAAATGACCATCTTCTAAAGATGCCTATATAGACAAATCATTATAGTCCTTTGATCCCTAGGACTGGAAACAATGCAATGCAGAATCTTGTCAACATAACATCTTGGTTTTTAAAGATCACTATGAAACTTGGTCCATATTATCGTCATCTGAAGGTCCACTTAAAGCTATTGCCCCTTTTGACTTGGAGGTAGTTACAATTGTTATGACAGAAATGTGTGAATGCAAATACTCTTGCAGATTTTGTGAATTGCAGTGAAACTTATTCCACATGATGGTCATCATCTTAGGAGATACATGTAGATCACTCATTGTACTTGCAATATTTGTAGACAAGCTCTGCCCTTTTGTCAAGCCCTCTTTAGTGGAAAGTGATTCACGAGTCACTTTCTGATGAGTTTGTTACGGTTTTGGTTAAAAAAATTCTTTCACATGCATGACCTAAAAGCTTGATAGATTCTCATTCTTTTTGTCACAAATGATTATGAAAGATGGTTCATTCTACACATTCTCTCATCCCTTTTCCTGTGGGGTCATGGTCACTCATCAAAACTTTGATTTAGGTTTTGATGAATTTTGTTTAATTTGCTTTTATTTCCAAAATTTCTTGATGGATTTTGTTGAATTTTTGGATGAATCATTATGATGCAAGAACAATTCACTCAATGACATTGCTCCTTTGACCTAGGAGTCAAGGTTACAGAGAAAATTTTCATTCAGTTTAAGTTTTTTCATTTCTTTATGTGTACTAAACCCCTAGGTGGATTTCTTAATTCATTGGATAAATAGTAATGAAGCTGATACAATTCTTTCTGCAACATGCATTCTTTCCCCTTTTGACATAAGGTCACACAATTTCATCTATTGTTTAGATTGTGAATCTGACGTGCAGGCCCTGTCCTTCCTGGTTTTCTGTCGAATAGAGCTCAAACGAATACTGAATTTTCCTGTTCAGATGTTCATTGAATGTGTTCAAAGAGGATTTGAAAATTTATCAGAATCAATCCTTGTTCTTTGTATTTGGTATTGTCACCTGATCCCCATCCCCACCATGTCACATTGGATGCTATATGAACTTAGTTCAAACTAATGATTTAAATGATGTTTTATGGATCTTGAGTAAATATTTAGATGATTCAGACTGAAAAATCAAATGAATGTAGGTGTTATTTTTCCAGTTTAAATCTATTTCAACCACAAATGTTCTTTTACAGCTGATGATTGACAATATACATAGGCAAAGACATGCAGAAACTCTTGCTTGTTATGACTATCACCAAAAAAAATTCTTTGGGAAGGTATTTGTTAACAATCAAAATTGCATGAACATGTTTCCAATTAAATTTAATTGAGATTTTTTGCAAGCCTCTGCCATATATATTTGACCATAAAATGTCCAAATCTGACAGCAGGAGTGCCTGCTAAGCAGTAAAAACAAAAACAAAACATGATTAACAATTGTTTTAACAGAAAACCATATACAAGTATTGAGTTAAACTTGTAAATAAGATGTACATTGCAATAGATGTGAAATGGCCTTAGGCATTCTGTAAAGCTTATTGTGTAACTTCTCTACGATGGCCAGAAATAAGGGAGCTAGTTTTCATGCAACAGACAAGTTTGGGAGTAGATCGCTCATTATCATGGGTAAATAGGGATTTCCAAGAAACCTCAGTCATTTTCACAAAGGATAGGAAAGAGAAAGTGAAATAATCCCCTGCACAGAGTAAAGCTTATTTTTATAACCTTGGCTTTATTTTACTAATGGAGTGCTAAAACAGGGGCAAGCTTTATTGTAACAGCAGGCTCTTCAGCTCCTTCAACTTAAATGGTTCTTTTCCAGTCATATCACAGAGCCCATGTACAGCTTAGTGATATGTCACAGATCTCTGCATTACTGACATTAAAAATAAAGATATAGATTGTGTCAGAATTTAGGAATATTTGTAATTCTATTTTGAGTACTGACTTCTAAGAAAATGAACAGCAAAACAAAATTATCTGGAAATATATTGCAGTTATTTTTCTAAGGTAGGATAAATGGAGTGCTGGATGCTTATAATGGCATGCCAGATTGATTACAATTGCCCATGATGGATTGAATGTCCACCAACAGTACACAAATATATTGGAGTTTAGGTTGACTGATATAGAAAGGTTGTTTACTTTGATATGTCTGTTCTTCACAGCAGGGTTATACTTATTTGAGTAGATTGCTTATTATTCCATTATTTTCCTTGTTGTTTTTTTTTAGGCAGGTCAATACGCCACAGAGCTTGTGCACTGAAAGATACAGCTTACTCCATTATCAAGAATGAGCTAGATCCTGAGTTTGAAAAACTCTGCCAAGAGTTAATTTTATCCAGAAAGAGAAGAGGTATGTTTTATCATTTAGTATCTCGGGCTTAAATAAATACTAGATTTTCCATTTTGAATATTTGTTGAAAGCATTTGAACAGAATTAAAATATTTTTCATCCTTAGTCCCATCAGGGCTGTTGCATTAAAACACTAATGGTACCCAGGGAAGGTACTTTTTAAGTGGGATACTCACCCATAGATGCAATTTAGAATTTTCTTATCATTTTAGTATGAACTCTGTGAAATCAAAGTACTCTGGCATGTGTTTCTAAAAACTGCCTTCCCTGGGTACCAAGTATGTTTAAATGGAATAGGTGGCTGTGTGTCATGTAAAACTTTGTAGATACAAATCACTACTTTGCAAATTGAATTTTCACTCAAATGAAAATATGTCTTGTGTATTGCTTAAACTTAAGCTTACAAGCATAATAATCATGGGAAATGCTGTTAGCCCTTCTGTGTCTTATGGTTTATGAGTAAAAAGGTAAGTAGCTTTTGATTGCAGATTTTTCCAGCTAGTAACAGAAAGGCTCAATTGTTGAAATTTTTTAAAATCCATTGCCTGGAAATAACATAATAGAAATCCTTCCTCAACCTTGCAAATCCAGCCCTCCCAGTGAGACTAGTTGTTTTATGCACATTTGTGCATCAGGCATGCACACTGGAGAAAATTGATGCTCACGTTTTGTTGCGGTGCGGTTTTTTTTTATGTAAAGGATTTGCATAAATCGATCAGGATTTATTTAATATCCATTGCTTTGGATGAGGGATGGCATCATGAATACTTCGAGCATAGGCATAACCTAGTTCCCTGCTTTGTATGCTCCCTGCGTTGCACTCCGCAGAACAAAGAAGAGTAACTGTGGATCTAACTTTAATGAAAACCGGAGAAAATAATTCCCTTGACTGGAATACAGCACATCCATTAGGATTATCAGTGTTACTTCTAATCGCATGATTGCGAAGACTGTAAACGTGAATAATCCTTTTCAAGACAGGGTTTGAGAATTTTTAAAAATCTGCCCTTGTTCGCCACAAGATATCTGGAGAACACATTATCACTCTAGACATTCTTTCACAACAAAGAAATTAGTAAACTTGCTGAGACAAATATGTTATTTGGATTACAAAGTTAGTGGGGTCATTTCAGATTTTATTGGTTTATAACTTGCTGTGATAATAGAAAGATCCTAAAGTTCAAGTTAACTTACTGGAAAGAAGATTAATCGTTAGCCTTTTTGATTTTTGGATAAATGTGTTCTAGGATAAGTACATTGAAACCGACGATATTACACATTTTATGACGGTCAGTATATTCACTGCCTTTGGTTAAAAGATTGTATTGGCTTATATGTAATGTGTTGGTCTATAATATTTCTACATAAAGATTATAAGGAGACTGTTAAAAGTACGCCTTTAAACTAACAGAAAAATGAACTATTAAAATTATTCTTTGCATGGGCAATGCATTTGTTTGTTAATTGTGCATGCTGGTTTATTTGTATTTTTAGAGAGAGAGAGAGAATGTTGTGCAAGTTGCAGTTTCCTATTTCAGGCTGATAAAGTACGGGTGAGATGAAAATTTGTCAGTACATTTTTTACCCCAACCCAGTTTTGACACCAAGGTGTTTCTTACCCTTAATTTTGCACCCCTGGGGGATACACTGGTTGTTTACTGGGTCTTTGCAGCTGTTTTAGCAATTAAAGTGCTAATCATCTGCTTGCCAAAAAAGCGGTCAGATGGGTGGAAGGATTGGTGCCAAATCCCATCCTTCATCAGTTACTACTTTGACTTGTGTTAATGGGTGTGCTCATTGAAGAAGCAATGCAGATACCTTTCATTTTATGCCTTTTCAGAATCCAAGGAATTATTTTTTTACACAAGGAAATGTGTGTGAGTGTGTGTGTGTGTGTGCAATAAGCTAACCAGTGTCATCTTTATTCTCTGTTGTATTAGTAGTACATATGGTGCTTAACCTTATTGCAAGCAAATGACCAGTTTATTCTTATTAATTAGATCATTTATATAAATCTGTCATTTAATTCATCACCTGACTATTAGCGTGGCATGAGACTCGACAGATTTTGCTTCTATATGCATTTAATGTTTTTTAATTACAGATAACAGAGGGTATGATTTGATATGGCACATATAAAAGGTTGAATCTCTGTGAAAATACTCACCCACTTGCAATATCTATATTGGGTGCCAGTTCTTTCATTTAGGAAATCTGTAGGTGGTGATTGATGGAGGAGGTAGGCATAACTCTGGGCAGCAGCTGTCTAACTTGTTCAGTGAATGTGCAAAAAGCCTAGTCTTCCCTTGACATCATTGAATCGGTTAGATCAGTGCTTGTGAAATTTGCACTCAGTGGACAGAGAACAGATGGGTGACAGTTCAGCTAGCTAGAGAACCTGATTCTAGACCTGTGCACCCTTAGTATTTTTCCATATTTAGTATGAGAAAAAATATGAAATAAGAATTCAAGAGCTAAATCCGATTTTGTGCAAGGTAAATTATGGAAAATTTGTATTTGACAAGTTTTTAAAAAAAAGAGTAAAGCAATAGCAACTTGCCTTAGTTAGCTCTGTATTAAATAGAAGGGTCATGTGCAAAATGCTCTGCAATGGCGCATATGTAGAGTTTCTTTGTTGTTGCATCTGTAGTGTAAACAGCATCATGGCTGAGTCGGGTTCAGGAAATGTACAGCAGTTTCTTACACCATACAGCAAGACCTGGCCATTCATTTCTGCCAGCAGAAAGGGGGATAGTTATGCCTTCTGCAAACTGTGAAACCAATATATCAATTAGGAGTGGTGGTGGGAATGATATCTCTTGCCACGTAAAATCGGAGAAGCATAAAGTGATCAACAAGGCTAGACGAATGGCTCCAATTACATCATTCTTTTCAAATAATACAAAACGTTAAACCAACTGCGACGAACACTCCCTACATGTGACTCGTGCTGAATTTATGATGTGCAGACTCATCACTGACCACAATCTGCCATAAGCAACAGCTGATTCCTTGAGTGATGGCTTCAAATTTATGCTTCCAGATAGCAAAATTTCTGCAGGTATGTAGATATTTATTTTATATCATGTTTATCTATTTTTATGACCTTAACTTACAAATCCAGGCAATTACAGTAATCTAAAAACCTTTATGCATGTATTTTTACCAAGTGAACCACATGTACACAGTTGGTACCAGGCACATTTTAAATTTAATCTGAGCTAGTCATTTGAATTTGTTAAAACTTACGAATTTTAAAATAGAATCAATTTCACCATACCAATGCACCATTGTTTGAATAGTTATGGTGTTCACACCTTTGCTGAACAAACTTGTATATTGTACAAATTACAATTTCTTTATTTATGTTTCAGATATGAAGCGTGGCAGAAAGAAAGCAACTGCTCTTGTGAAGACTTTGGGTAAGGCACAACAAAGGAGCTTGTCTGAGAGGATGCAACTGCAGCCTTCACACTTTCGACATAAGGCAGTAATGATAATAGTAGCAAGCAGTTCCCAATTGTAATTAGATCAATGGACCAGAACACTGGACTTGCTCACTCTGAGCTACTTTCCCTTCCTACCTGCATATGATCTGCCACAGGAGAAAACATATTCAAAATCCTGATGGGGAAATCAGTGCACGCAACTTACAATGGAATAATTGTTTAGCACTTGGATGTGACAGTGCCCCAGTTATGACTGGAACAAAATAGGTGTAATTTCCTACGTTGGAAATGAGCATGACAATGTATTCTTGGAAGGATGCTGCATCCATATCCTGCACAATGCAGCCCACAAAGGAGCTAAGTGTTTACCAAATGTGGCTGAGATCTTGCAGGCTGAATATTATCATTTCCAGAAAAGTGAGAAATGACAGCACAAATTCTCTAGTGTTCGAGATCATTTTGATGTTGAGCAGAAGGGAATGCTCAAACATGTTTGTACCAGATGACTAAATATTGGTTGTTGCCTGGAGAGATTGCTAGAGAATTGGGAAACTTTGAAAAAGTTCTTTAAAGCAGAATCTGATGATATCAAGACCAAGTCAGTTTCATCCATAACGCAGGTTGCCGAGAGCAGTGACAAACCATATGCCCACAAGAAAGAAAAAATATCCTGAAGTTCCTAAAATCACCTACAAACAAGCTGTATGTTCTGTTCCTGGACTATACTATCAAGATGTATGATGATCTGCTTGTTGGTCTTCAGTCAAATGAACCGAAGATGTATATACTAAGAAAAATGCTGGTCAGCCAGATTGTGAAAGTACTTTGTCATTTTCTCAAACCAGCTGCCATATCAAGTTGTGTGCCGGAAGCTGTTTACTTCAAAAGCAGCTTAAATTTAAAAGACAATAAGGACTTAGTCGTAATTGATGCTGCCCGCTGTTTCATTGCCGACTCTGACATTGAGGGACATGCAGATCAAGCAGTTCTATGGGGATGTAAAGCTGTACTTAGAGTGTTTGCAGTTACCTGATTGAGAAGCTTCCTTTCAAAGAACCAATCTTGAGACATGCAGTTGTAGCAGATGCTTCTTTGCAACAGACAGTCAAATTGAGTGATCCGACTTTCTTCCTGCATAGATTTCCAGCACTACTGGCTCCTGGTTGCACTGATGACACTGTTGTTGAGCAGTTTGCTATATATCAATATACAGACCCATCCACCTGCACCAGACAAAAAATGGATGAAGTCTGGGCTGCAGTTGGCAATAAGAAGGATGAAGAGGGGGCATTGTTCCTCAGTGAACTTTCATTTATAATGTGAGGAATATTAGCCATTCTCCACAATAATGCTCACTGTGAGAGAATTTTCTCCACAGTGCATAAGAACAGAACAGAACAGAGGTCATAAGTGGGAGACGACACAGAAGCATTGTTGCTCATTAAATAAAAACTTGGTCATCCATTTGAATCCCAACGCCAGCACTCAGTTGAACAACTACAAAAGTTGAAAAGTACCAACCATAAAATGAATAAGACAAGTCAATGATCATCATTCCAGCATACATGTAGCACTGAACTTGACGCTGCTGTAACCTTCAGCATCTAAGCTCAATACTGATGATTAATAAATTATTTTCAACTGTTATATGTTTCAAATATTGTAAATATGAAGTATTTCGCATGATTTTTGCAGTATGGATTATTGTTTGTATTGACACTTTGGTTACAAGACGTAATAAAGATGCATTGGTAATGTTGAGCGTTACTGTTGGTATGCACTTGTGAAGAATACTGAAAGCTGACATGAAATACTGAAAATACTGAAAGTATTATGAGGGAGTGCACAGCTTTGTGATTCAATGTAAAAAGGATATGAATACTATCAATCAGTGACATAGAAAAAGGCCTTCAGCATTATTGATCATTGCACACACCCACTCACCCCCATAACTGCAGTTTCATTGTCATCAATTTGCCACAAGTATCTTTTCAGTTATGGCAGAAATGAACGGGCTAGTGGATTTGTACAAACAAGATAGTGTCCCACATGAGCAAAGTAAAGGCAAACCCTATACAGCATACCCCATATTTGCTTTGGTGATATATTACTTGCTAGCCATTACTTGGCCTCAAGACCTGACATGAGGGACCTTGTCCACTTCAGGTCTTGTCAACAGTCAGACATATTTTCAGTTTGGCCCTAGTTTCACAAAACATATCCAATCTGACACACAGTTAGGCCACTTCCAGAACTGCATTTGTCATATATGAATATTACAACCATCACTGGATTGGTGATAAAGCCTCCCACATCTTTGAGTACTGCACCTCCATTAGCACCAGTTTCACTACTAGCACAAACTCGGTTGTAAACCATGTGCTGTACCAATTATGGTGAGATCCAGGTATACATCATATTCCTGTCAGTCTCAGATGATGTTCAAATCCAAGGCATGGACATTACATTTTCTACCTAGGATGGATTCACAGCATGGTTTACTGTCACTAAATACCTTGTCCCCACATTAAGCCTTTGCTAATTTCACAAGGGCTTTTTTGTTGCCCCATCAGACATGGGTTTTGTAAGCCTCAGGGGTCAATTAACATTTTTTTTTTTACAGCTCCTGCTCAATCAGTGACCATATATAGACTCACTGCAAAAAAAAAACCCCAACCTTTCATGAATAAAGTACCAGAAGTCTAGTCAAATCACTGACATTATAATGTTTTGAATGGTATCTTCAATATTCCATCATCACCAGGCCTTTCTCCTCTCCAGAACTCCAAATTGCTGTCCAGCCTGGTATAAAAGTTGTATGCCAGTTTTCCACAACTGGTGTCCACATAAATTAGTCGGATACTATGTCATTCATACACATGGACCAGAAACTTTTTCAAGATAGAGCACAACTGGTTCACATTGTCATAGAAATTGGTTTCCATATTTAATCTGGTGTCCTTGGCAATCTGAACCAGCTGAACATAGCTAGATTGCACCATTGAGACTTTTTCAGTCAGCTCAGTCCTCCATGATGAGCACCTTCATATTCCCATGAACAGATTGTTCCAGAAATTTCTGAGGTTAACGTTTTAGACAGTTGTGTATCAGTTCAAGTCTCTCAGTTTTGGTCCCTGAGTGAAAAGAGTTGTGGACTTGGTCATGTCACACTTGATAACCTCCTTGTCCCTGACATCAAATTACTTAAATAATATTCCCCTAAAGCACTGAGCAACCTTTCATACAGGGATGTGATATCTCTTGTTTTTCTCAACCTTTGCCCACATTCCTGAACAAGAAGAATGAATCCAATCTTGTTCCATCAGTGCACTTCATTATGTCATGAAATGGACTCTCAAAACCTCTCTGAGGCCCTTGTTCATTCTTTCCCAGTGATGGCAGAACTTTTGCCAGCTGGACCAAACAATCAAAGCTTCAGATAACATGAGGTTCCATCTCAGCACCTCTATGTGTGCAGTGGACATTCTCTTCATATTAATCAGTTGAAATCACAGTTTGCACAGCCATAAATAAAATTTGCTACGGTGCCTGTCTCCTGTCTTCCTTTCAAGCGTTTTGTGGGGTTTTGTCACTTGAGCACCACTCCATGTACACCAACATTCTGGAGATGAAGCCATGGCAGATACCTTTTGATCGTGGCAGCAGATGCTATCAAGAAAGGGCATTCTAATTCATTCTGTTAATTCTGCTATCACCAGTTATTTCTAGAGGCAAGGGAACATTTAAGTCCAACAATCTCTAGCCTTTGGGGGATTTTTTTTCAGGTTTCTCAATAAATCTATATTTATGTCTGACATGTCTTGATCAGGCTCATTGTTATCGGATGGAATCAAATGATTCACAATGAGGTCCATTCACCCCTTGGTCTCAAAACCTGCACCCACTTTGATTAACCCCTAAATGAACTTTTTGTGATGAGGTGGAACATCAGGATCCTAGGGAGCCTTCATCGTGCCAGTCCCAGATTAAAGAGCCTGGGTGGTAACTGAACTTGAACATTACTGATGCATATGCATTTCTATCAACCATCTAATTTCCGTGGTATTCAGTTAGTGAGCTAATCTGAGTTATTGCGTAACTAGAGTGGGAGATATTATGGGTAATCAATTTCATGAATCTAGTGGCAGAAATTTTCAGGAAAATCCTGTTATCTCCATGCCTGCCAAAACAACTGTGGATTTTCATTCCAACCCAGAAATGCTGAACCTGCTTGCCTTACATGAAACAAGCCCCAAAAAGAAACATTTGTGCAAAGGGATGTTAGACTGAATTACTGGGATAGGAAGGCATACTACATTTAGACACCCACTATAATGTTTCTTACAGATTCAGATATAGCAGATTTGGCATTGGTCCCATCTTTTTACAGTAATTTTGTCAATTTCTTGAAGTACTATAAGGTTTTAGTGTCACAATAAATGAGTTGGAATTAATAATTTGACAAAATGCAATGTGCTCTTGAAGCAAAAAGAAACTATTTCACTGCATCTTGCTTATATTTTTAAATACATTAGCTCCTTAAAAAGCTGTTATTTGTCCACTTGTGACACAAGTCATGCATCTGGTACAGGTCTTGTAGTGTTTGTTGTGACATGTCTTTGTTCATGTAGGCTTTACGCATTAAGATACTTTGTCTCACCATAAATTGTTGCCAAACCCAATTTGATTGGGACAAAATTTGAAACTTGAATGGAGCTCATGTTAGTAAAAAAAAAATAATTTGAGGTAGAGATATCCAAGAGATAATACCTACAAGCTCTGGATTATCATACATAACGATAAGGAGGACTTTCCCAACTTGTTCAAGCTGGTTAAGTCAGCTATGCATATGCACTTAAAGACAGCAAACTATGAAAGGGGTTCTCTTTTGAGGAGTTTTATTTCATTAAAGCTTTAACAGGGATGATGCATGCTTTAAACAGTTGTCTTCCAAAACAATTGCCAATGTCATTGCCAATTTTTTTTAAAATTACACCAAGCATGGAGTCGATATTTTTCCATGTCTACTAATGTAGTAGGCATACATGCCAACCCAAGAGTGATATATGCTTAATTATTGCTAATATCAGTGGCCATAAAGCGTAATCTGAACATTAAAAGTAGTCTGTATATTTATATGGCATAATTACAGTACATTGTATTTTTTTAAATAAATGTACATTTGTTTGGTTCTAACTAGTTTTGCAGCTGGTCAAAATTCTTGTCATAAATGGACAAAATCTTTGTGAATAACAACCAGAATACAAATACAAAACATACTGACAAATTATTTATATTCAGCACTCATTTTAACTAGTTTACATGTCAAACTTGACTGAATGATCATGGAGTTTGCAAATTCTGCAATGAGCTTGATGATGTGCTCAATCCCAGTGCTGTATTGCATTACTCATATTCTTATCAAATTTGTACAATGTTGATTCGTCCTTTTTCTGTTCTGAAATGTTTTGAAGTTTCTAATGATCCAATAGGCTGTAACATTTTTCATTCAAAGAACATTCACAAGTCACTATGTTAATGCCTATTTTGCGTAACACCTCGAACCATTTTCTTTAAAAGTACAGGCTGGTCCACTAACATACTATATTATCAATATAATGAATTTGTCTGGCAGAGGTTCAGATTGAAGACCCTGTGTCACATAAAGTTGATGTAAATAGAAAATAAGGAATGCACATGTATGTCTTAAATGGTCAAATGGTGCCTTTGAATTTAACCACTTCAAACCCAAGATTGTATATACAAGTTTTAACAGCCAAAATTGTTGTCACTAAAACATCACTAGGTTGTGTATTGTATAACCATAACAGAAAAAAATTGCAGTTTGCGACATTGGTAAAGCCCAACATGATCCTGCTGTAACACAATGGAGCAGACAGAAAAAGGGATAGATATTTGAGTGTGAAGTAAAACCTGAACGTTAGCTGTTCCCTCCACCCCCACTTTTGTTACCTACTCTTTCCTTAATTTGGTGGAGCTCCCACCTCCCTCTGTTTTGATAAAATCCTAGCAGAATTTTTGCTGCTCTATGCAATTACCCATACTTATGCTTCTTGCTGAATTTTTTTTTTACTGATTTGTTGTACTAATTATTTTGATTTCATGACTTTCATTCTTTTAAATACTGTATTGAATGTTTTGTTGTCCATAAAATAATTAGTGACTATAAGCATGTCCATTAGTCGGTAATAGTTGTTTACAGTGACATTATTGAGACTCTTATGTCAAAATTTTGTGACAAAGTTACTTAAGTTAGAGACAGCGGAGTTATATTATTGCATATGCTGCATATGAGACAATGTCCTTGTTTTGAACTTTTTTTCTTGATGGGTGCATGCAGTGTTTTATCTACCCATGCGTCATGCGTCAAATACAATGACCTTTCAGATTTGACGCACAAAAGTCTTCGATGATATGCAAATTTGGTGCACCCCAATTAACACAAAACAAAGGTTTGTCAAAAAATTGTTGCTGGTACATAAATTGATGCTCCCCAATGCTATGTTTTGCTGATTAACACTAAATTGAGGTTTGCTCTAACTACTTTATTGGCTATATCACACCTCTCCAATATGCACACATCAAATTATTATGCTTTTATTATAATACATAGGGTTACAAGTGAGTGTGTAGCCTGGAGCTGACCTTATGTGACCTGTAACTGTCACATCATTTGTAGCAACAGGATGTTAGAACCGTATAATCAACACACATGAGAAAGAAAATAAGTACGTGATTTTAAAATCATTCTCTCGAGAGAAAAAAATTATTTAATGCGCAACCTTGACATGCAGTGAAGCAATAATTTCCATTCATTCAATTGAATGCCTTACGTTGTTCCAACAGCTCTGGTGGCCTAGTGGTTAGGTTGTCTCAGATGCAGGAGGTCATGGGTTCAATGCCCGGCTGAGTCATACCAAAATGAGTCGTATCAAATTGGTACTAACAGCTGCCTTGCTTGGCGCTCAGCGTTGAGGTTAGTGTTAGGACTGGTCGGCCTGGTTTCAGGATAATGTGACTGAGTGGGACATCACGCTACTTGTCTGTGGCATGATGCCCCAGTGCTAGACATCACTATAAACTGTCACACTGCAGACATCATAGCAATATAACTGAAACTTTGTTAAAGCTACGTTAAAAATCCAAATCACACACACACGTTCCAAGATACTGTCAGTGTTCAACTGAAAATGGCGTCCAAGGTAAACAAATTAAATTAGATCCAAAACAAATGAAATTAAATCTGGACCACGCTTAGTATTGTTATCGAACCAGTGGAGCCTTCATCATCTAAAGATGAGGTACCATTTACTCGTAAGATAAAACAATTTTGTGCAGCAATAGTTGAAAACATATAGCTGGCTACATTTTCAAAAAGAAGTTGAGTGAAGACGACTTTGTTTTGCCATAAATATACAGAGGCTTAAAAAACAACTCCATGACCAAATGTGCAAAAATCAATAACTTTCTGAACAGTACACTGGCAATGCATGTTGGGTTACCAGAACACAAACTTGCTGATTGAAAGTCCACAACACCAGGCAGATTTTAATGCAGTTTTACAAACAAGACTTAGCAGTGAAAGTGCTATTTAAGTGTGTACATTGGCTGAGTGTAGAAGACATCCCATGTTTAAAATGTAAATCTCTTATTAATTTAAAACATGTCTTAACAGTGAAGTTATTGATGCCATTGTCATTTTGAAGAATTCCACCGTTCTTTATGACTTGGCAACTACCGGTTCAGAGGTACTGAAGAGCCTGTCAGACATTGTTGAAGTTAGTCTTAGACATGACCTGCAAAATTTGTCATTTGTGACAAGATTGGCTAATGAAGGCACTGGCATATCCCACAATAATTGCCTTGTCACATATGCTCAGATTATTTCTGATGACATGAAACCATCAGGATTTTCAACAAATATAGAATATTTAGATGCTTCTGGCAAGGGAATTGCCTTTTTGGCTTTTGTAACTTTAAATAACTAATATTTTGTGTATTTAAACAATATAAAAATTTTTTTAGACTACTTAAGATTGATCATTGGCTTGAATATGTCTCATAGGTTTGGATTTTGACTCACTGTGTTTTGTCTTGGTGAGTCAAATGACTTACATGAAGCCATTTGTAGGTCAAACACTGACATGGTTAAAATTGTGACTACTTGGCCATCTTTATTGAAAATGTTATGCTTGAATTATGTAGCATGAAGTTCTCCACTATGCAGCTTTGCTATGTTCTTTACATTCTTTTACTGTGTACTTTTTCAGGGGTGTCACCTTCAAGAACTGCACCAAATTACTATTATACCAAGTCTCTCACCACAGCATCAGTGCAACAATCATCAACTTTAGATAAGAGCGATGTTTCCCCAACCAGAATAAGTAGTCGTCTCAGGCACCTTCAGGTAGAAGATCTTCCAACATTAGAGATGGTTGAAAAGACTGCAAGAGTAGAGAGGAGACTGTCCAGACAAGAACTGTCTCCCAAGAAAGCATATGAAACCACTCCTCAGGGAAAAACTGACAAATCCAAAGATCGTCAATGTGAGTCATCCAAAGTTGGTCAAGTCAAACACTCTTCACAGGAGAAAAATAAAACTGGAAGACGCACACCTGGTAGCACAGGTAAATCAAAATGTAGAAATAAATGCATTTGGTCGCAAACTAAGAGAAGAAAATCCAGGAAAACATTTGGACCAGCTGTTGTCAAAACACGGAAAAAGACAGATGATGAAGATGAAGAAGATATGGAGGAGGATAAAGAAGACTCAGAGGAAGATGCTGAAAATGACAAATCTGCACATTCACAATATTTAATCAAGCCACTGACTATTGATGTTGATGATTGTGGAACAAGATCAAGGCACAATTCACATTCATCCCGGTCACCTAGAGGCCCAAGGTCTCCCAGAAGTGAAGTGCAGGAGCAGTCCTCAAAGCAAGGAAGTGATAAATCACCTGGAAGGGCCATAGATAAGCAAACATCTGGTGCAGGCACTGGACCTTTACCCCTGGTGAATGGTTTGGACAGTGGTATTGGAACGTCTGATAGTAGTAATGGAGAGTCTAATGATTGCACTGATAAGGCTGTAGCTGGTGCTTCCAGGGTAAGGATATTTAAATATTTTATGAATGGCATAGAAAGCTCACCACATTCTGAATTTTCATTCAGCTCAATCTAGTAATATTTGTTGGTTATGTAAAGTGAAAACAAAACCAAGCATCTGTTTGGTCATCACTGAAAGTTTGTAATGTTAGAATTTACAATTTGTCAATGTCTTTGGCTCATGTATGTTCTTGAGTTAGTAAATTGTAATTTCAGCTGTCTCTAGGTATTGTCTAAATTGATAAGAACTTTTTGTGATTGCATAACATTGTAAACTAAGTGAGCATGATTGTGATTCAAGCTTTGGCAGGTCTGCAGCCACTCCACAAACTAACTTTTCAGTTTGACTTTATTGCAGTTGGTTGCATGTCTTTACATTTCATTTAATCATTTCAGGCTAATCAGGATCATTTCGGCATTGAAAGTACAAAAGACAGCACTATGACAGATATGGCCGATAGTAAGTACACTTATATCAGTTAAAATAAGCAATGTGCCCTGTACAATGCATG
The DNA here is from genome assembly GCA_028554795.2 of Sinohyriopsis cumingii. Taxonomy (NCBI): domain Eukaryota; kingdom Metazoa; phylum Mollusca; class Bivalvia; order Unionida; family Unionidae; genus Sinohyriopsis; species Sinohyriopsis cumingii. The sequence continues at coordinate 77,842,360 of CM068824.1, forward strand.
TGTGCACATTTCAAGTCATAGTTACTATGTGAGTGTTGATGATATTTGCCAGAGTGTGATTCTTACATATCTTGAACATGACTCTTTTCAAACACTAAAAAATATTTCTTCAGAGAATAATAATTTTTCTCAGATTTGAAAAGTCTTTAATAATGTCTTTTGTGCTTTTTTTTTCATTCAATGATTTCTTATTAGATATTGCTATTCTAATTGATTGATTTGGACAAGCATTGGTCACTTTCATTGTTCCATTCCCATAATTTAAATTACAGGGCATTTAAAAATAATTCCAGTTGTGGCAAGGCATCCTGTGGACAGGTGATTTCATCTTACATTGAAAAAGCTGAAATGTATATGTCATAATTTTTTATCCAATTTATGGCAATATTATTAGACAGGTTTATGGAAATCCTGTTATCTTAATAATGAAAAATTAAGTTAATTGGTCATGGACACTACCTACACTTGCTCCCATTTAAGAAAAATAAATTATTATTAGAAACTTAAGGCATTGAGGCAAATGACCATTGCATCACATCAAGCAGTTGCTATTCAAGAAATAATCGCAATCTACTATTTATGTAGCCCAGTCTGATTCTCCAGTCTCTTAAATGGAGGCTATGAATTTCATTCAACATTTGCTTGTGCTTGGATGATTACAATTATTACTAAAAACGTCAGCAGGTCAGACATGGGCTCCAATATCGATGTTTTGTGTCTAAGGGTGGGACAAATGATTGCCATTGTCACATGAAACTGTGGCGAAAAAACCCTCAAAGGATTACTTGAAATTGAGAGATGGCAAGAAGTCATTGAGATCCTTAGGGTTTGGAACTGTACTTTGTAAAACAGTACTGGAGGTAATTCTGATCTAATTATACTTAACAAACATTTTAGTTGAATATATTGTTTACTGTCACTGCATCATTCTCGAATCACACTTCTGAACTTTTTAAATGCATATCTTCCAACTTGGCATTGGCAGTACATGATATTTTGTATAAAATAAAATGTCATCATCTCATTAGATTTAAAGTTGTAGTTTTCCTGAGCTTGAAAGAACACAGACTCAGTCTGTCCCCCACGATGTAGGCTTATGTGCAGTAGCTGTTCTCTTATAGATAACATCTTTGGTTGAATTCAGTCACATTCTATGGAAATGTTGCCAATGCTCTATTTTATTTACATATTCTAAGCATTTAAATACTTTCTCCATAGGGGCCCCGAGTGGCCAAGTGGTCTAAAGCGCTTTCCGTTACGGATCACTGCCATCTCACCTCTGTCTGCGTGGGTTCGAGACTCGGATTTGGCCAATATGGTTATGTGAGAAAGCTTGCCACTAGCTTCTCGAGGGTCGGTGGTTCTTTCCGGGGCTTTCCCGGATTCTTCCTCCACCATTAATACTGGCCGCCATATATAGCCTATCGTGTGCTGAAAAATGGCATTAAACCCTACAACAACAACAACAACAACAACAACTTTCTTCATATGGTTTGAGTGTATACACCATTGAATAGTGTAAGATATGTTCTCTTTGTGAGATCTGAGGTATTTTTGCTCCATTTTCTTTAGCAGTAGCATTTTGTTATATTTTGTCTTGGGACCCAGAAGAAGATAATTCCTCAATCCTGGGAGAATAAGGGATCCTATTCTAGGCCCCTAAGAGAGCAGAAGAATAGCTTTTTAATTGACAAGAGCAATCCTAGATCTCAGGAGGATATGGAATCCTTCTTAATCCAACTTCCAGGGTCCCTCCCAAGGTATGAAATACTAGGGTAAAGACTGAGTTATACCCACCACCACCACCCAACCCCATGAGGGAGGTGCAGTATTCTCTTCAAGCCCATAGCCCACTGATGACAACAAGCAGGTCAAGTCAACCAGGAAAGGGAGAACAGCAGTCTTAATAAGGTCTGTTCAGGGTTCCTTCATCAGTTCAGATCTGCCTGACCACTCAGTGACTGGTGACTAGACACCAGACACTCGTCTTTAATACTGGTCACTAGAGCCCTTTGGTACAGGGATCAAGTTGAGACCCCCATCCACGTGCTTGACTTGCTTGTCAGACTATGAAAAGGATTGAATCAGCATCCATGCACCCCTTGCCATATGATCCATCTAATCCCTAAAAGTTGTGGGGTGATAGTGAATTGTCCTTCCCATCTATATGGCAATAGACATTGTACATTGTAAAAGTGATGTTTGAAGTCATGGACCAGCATCACCTTGTTTATATTGAGACAAAGAAGGGAGCAAGGCTGGTCTGATTCCCAGACAACTCAGCATGGTTGAGATACTTGATCACCTTCCAGCCAAGTGTCTGGTACAAAGAGCAGTCCAATCATTTAGTGTGAGGAGTTGAAGGATATGGATACCCCTAACTTGGGCATCCTTCCTCGCAAAGAGATATAAGTTGCCAAGTCTTGCCTCATAGAGGTGGGAGTAGGACAAGGATGTCCTATTGGTCTTAGTGGACTTTAATGAGTTTGCCAAAGATCAGGCTGAGAAGGCACCTAATCAGTTTGGGTCCCCTGCCTCCCACCTGTTGACTCAGCAGCTGAGGATGAAGAGCTTTGGTCATTCATTTAGGTAGTAATCAAAGTTCAGTGCCTTCTTCTGTACTTGTGTCCAAAATCCTTAGGCTCAGAAGAGAAGAAAATTCTCTTCAGCTCAGAGAGACTCTCAAGGACATCCTTATGCCAAGATTCCCTTTTCCAGTTTGCTATGGTTAGAGACTTCTCTCGAAGGTTTGGTAAGGCCCAGGACTTTGTTAGGCAGTGTAAATAGTGGTCTTTTTCTTCATCTGAGACCTCCTGTCTTTATGAATAGTTACAGAATATACTCCCCTGCCTGGCACCTTCAACCTCCCCTCTTGGATGTTTGATTATTGCAGATAGGAATTTCAAAAGGGACTTTGGGTAACCTTCCAGTAAAGTTGCTAGAGGCATTAGAACTTACGGCAAGGCTACTCATCATCATATCCTTGCATGCTGATCTTTCATCAGCAATCATCTGAAGGTGAATTCTCTCTCCAGCTGTGCATCAGCACTGGCTTTAGGCAGCTGACAAAATCTAAAGGCATGCCTTATTGATGTCCATAGCATTGTCAGCAGAGCTGCTCATCCTCTGCAGGGACGTTATCCTAGATATTTCTAAAGTCATACTGAATCACAGTAAAAAATTTCTTAGGGCTGCTCCTTTTAAGGCAGAAATTTTTTTTGAACCTTTGGAAATTCTTCAGGAGTCTTTCAAAAACAGTTAACTGTGGATGTACAAACTATGGATTCAGAGATGTAACTTGGTTCTGCCAACAAATTACAAAGAAACTGAAAAGGAATACCAACTTCAAAACTAGTAATACATACCTATTATTATAACGTGCTCTCACTTTTCCTGGCAATGATCCCCAGTCCAGTTCCCTTTTTCACTTAGTAATTGGAGGTTTAGAACAGAAATAAACATAGTCACAGTCTTTCCACATGAGCTTCATTTGGTATGACATATGCATCTGGGTGCTCAAGAATTTCACTAACTTAAGTCTATTTTGCAATAATTTCATTCAGATTAAACCAAATTAGTAAAAGATGGATGGATGTACAATGTCATAACATAATATTCTCCTTCTTTATGGCAGGCATATAAAACATGTCATACTTACCTTTTTAAGACAGAGTTCTGCATGCTCATTCAATTCTTCTGGATTCCCCACCAATCTCTCACTACACACAGGACATATGGTTTCCTCTGTGGCTTTTTTCTTCCAGCTTCTGCTACGGGCTGTAAGGGTCTAGAATAAAAAACATGCCAAAAGGTAAGGAAGTTTAATTTGAGTAGTCAACCGCATTATTTATTACACAATTACGAGTTTTTTAGGTTGTTATGTCTATATCATAATGTTTCTATGTGTGACACATATAACAACACCCCATGTCATCACAAATACTTGCAAATACTTGATAAAAGATAAAAATTATTCTGTTCATTTCATAAATTTTATTTCAAATACGCACTATAGGATCCTCTATCTCAACTATCATGTAGCATATTAATATTGCTAATCAATGCATTTGTATCACTTGTCATAATGAAAATGATCAGCCATTTTATATGTTAACTTATATCTATGTTTCTATCAAACATTCTTTGAAAAAAAACACAAACAAAACATGATAAAGGTAAATATATGGAGTACCAAATATTCCTGTACTGACCTTGAAGCCTCCTTTGTCTGTTACATCTTATTCTGAGGTAGCTCTGAAAGATACAGCATTAAAGTGACTCCAGGGACTAGTGCCTAAAATGCATTAAATTTTTCCTAACAGAAAGCATACCAAACTGAATCTACTTGCAACTTAACACAGAATCTTAAATAAGCATTATCCAAGCAGGACAACAAAGATGTATCTGGCATTCAGCTTCTTACTTTTATATTAAAATAGTTTTCCTATTTTTCTCAGCCAGTTGTTACTTCTAGGAGAAACAAATGAAATTGGTATCTGCAAAAGTCTAGATAAAGTACAATTTACTACATTATATGAAAGAGACTGAGATAAAGTAGTTTCCAGTGTTGTACCTGGCTCATTGGTCATGGGTTTCCCACAGATTATTATGTCCTCCAAATCCTGACCCTGTGCGCAATCCAATGGATGTCCATCCATGTCTATGCTGGCACTAGCAATGGCCAAAGTCACTAAAGGAGATAAAAACTATAAGATGGCATTCCATGTCCATTTTGAAACAATGTATCTTGGAGTCAGCTGAGTTGCAATGTTGAGTGCTTGCCATCTGCTAGTGTAATGTATTTTTTAGGTTAAAGTCACACTAACTGTGAGGAAGTTTTAAATTTTTTTAGGTTGAATAAATGACAAAAGAGACTTATGCAAATACACAATTTGTTGTTTAATGAAAAGTAATTCAGAAAACATGAGTATTTATAATAATAAACACTAAAGTTAATTGAGAGCTAGATCCAGAATGGTTTACCAGAAATTCAAAAATATTAATGTTTTCTCAAATTAAATGAGCATAAAATGTTTATTGTAATGTAATTGTCCAAGGAAAATATGATAGTACAGGGCAGACAAGGAGGTCAGATCTGATTCCTTCTCAAAATTTGACTTGAGTGAAGATGAATTCTGAACAAATCTAACGACAATTCATGTTCCTGCGAACCCACCTGACATATACAGCCCTTTGTAACAAGAATGTTCGAGAAGAATATATTGTTGCCTCTCCTTTACTTCTCATTATCTAGGAATCTCTGAACTTGGCAGCAGAACTTGTTTCCCCAAACCATTTGCCTAGCTTTACATTAGTGCATCACCCTCACAAGACATGGCAACTATGTTTTGGTCACCACTGACAATAGATCAATAATGGTTTACCTGAGAAGTCATGGAGGCACTCATATTCCTTCTCCTTTCATGGAAGTTTGAGACCTAAGGGGATTTCTCTCAGAGAATGCACATTTCAGGCGAGAGAAATATCCTGGTGGAGAACCTTTCCAGACAGGGATAAGTTATCTCACAGAATGATCTCCACCAGTTGGTTGCAGTCTTTTTCCACCTGGAGGAGGCAAGTAGTAGACTAAGCAATGAAGTTGAACAACAAGCTACCACTTTGTCTGGGGCCCCGAGTGGTCTAAAGCGCTCTCCATTACGGATCACTGCCATCTCACCTCTGTCTACACGGGTTCGAGTCTAGGATTCGGCCAATGTGGATATTTGAGAAAGCTTGCCAGTAGCTTCTCATGGGTCGGTGGTTCTTCCCGGGGTTTTCCCGGGTTCTTCTTCCACCATTAATACTGGCCGCCATACATAGCCTATCGTGTGCTGAAAAATGGCGTTAAACCCTACAACAACAACCACTTTGTCTCCTCATTTCCAGGACAGAGTGCATAGACATTTTAGGAATTCAGTCTAAAGTGGGATTGAATGTATGCCAATGCCTTCCCATTTTCTGAATAAACCCTTAAGTTCTTCATAGAGGCAGGACTTTTACAGTGCCATTCATCCTGATAGCTCCCCTGAGGTCCCAGCAGTCATGGTTAAGCAATCTCTTTGACCTGTTGTTTGATGGCTCCAAGGATTTAATGCCAATTATGGGTCTATCACAGCAGAGAATCCTTCCTGCACAAAAATTCACAGATTCTACACTTTCATGCTTGGCTAATATTCAACAGTCAGTTTTCAAGCAGGGTTACAGATTGACCCACTCAGGCCCCCAGGGTGTGTGAAGCCATGTGGAGAGTCTTCTGTAATTGGTGCAGTAGGATGTGCAATGATTTGATGTGCCCCTCTTGGACCAAAGTTGCAGATTTTCTTTTCTTTCCAAAGAATCATTTGAAAAGATAACTTTTTTCCACCAATATTGGCTACTGAAAAGCCCTCTCCAATTCCCCTAAGTTCTCCATTTGATATTTGACCTTCAGAGACCAGTCTCCCACTTTTCAATGCCCAAGTGTAACTTTTAATGTGTTCTTTATTTGTATTATACTATATGTTTTCTCTTTTGTACTATAGATGATGTATCACAAGCAGCATACAGAGTAACCAGAGGCAGAATGCAGACAAAAACTCAGCAGAAGGCCATGGAAATTTTGGAAAATCCACCACCTCCCTTAGTTGTGGATCGCCATCGTTTGATTAAACTCCTTGACCTTGTTGTTGAACAAACAGAAGATTACACTGTTGAAGAACTAGAGAAACTTTACAGCCTATTCAGCCATTGTATTTTTGAACATCGACACAGTTATAACAAGACACAAATGATATTGGTAATTCAGTCTGTAATAGAATATATAGCACATCATTGCTCCTTGGTTTAGGCCACAAACAAATATGTGTTTCCTATTGCAGTGGTTTTGAAATTAGGGGTAGGTAGGTTTGGATTTTATTTTTCTTTAAACATGAAATATATGATACTGATCAAGTATATATAATGTACTAAGTGCTCCGAGTACTGGGCTAAACCAGCTCAGTTAGATGCACAAATCAATTTTGGGATATTTGGTTTGAATACATTTTTTTATTCTAACATGGGGCGGGGTGCTAAGGTCGGCACTGATAAAAAGGGATGGTCTGCCAACCATAAACAGGCTTTTTTTGCTTTTTTTTGTGCCTTAGTTGCCAGTGGAACATTTATGTCAGAAATGTATTATTGCTTCTCCTCATAACTATTTGTAGGATTGCAATGAAACTTTAGATCCTAGGGTCTTGTTGGTTCTAAATAAAACTGGTGCTGCGAAGACATCTAGTATTACTGCCATGGCAGTTGTCTTGAAAATCTTATTGCATCTTCAGAGCAGAACATGTGTGATTTTTACTAGAAGACTTCTTATGATGTCTTCTTGTAGGTCGTAAATAAAAAGGATTCCACTTGGACATCTAGTTTGGCACCACATCTTGAAAATATTATCACTATTCCCCCGGAACGGAGGGTCATATCACCATGGGGTTTTAACTAAAGGCATTCTTATGATCCTAAATGAACCCTTTCTTCCTAAATGAAACTGGTGTCAATCTGATATCAGTATGACCATTATTGCTACTCATACTTAACAGAAAGTCATGTCAGTATGGGGTATCCACGGAGATGTTTTATGTCTAGTTGGTTCTAAATGAAAATGTGCCACCCATCATAAGCATGTAAAGCTTGTTTCATGTCTTGTTGATCCTAAATGAAAATCTTGACAATGTGACATCAGGTATGACCACCATGATGGCAGCCATCTTGAAAATCTTGATGTTGCTGTTCCTCACAAATGGAAAGGCATATAAACATGGGATTTTCATGAGAACATATCTTGAAAATATTTTTGTCACTACTTCTAAATAGAAAGTCATATCATCATAAGATTTTCTTCCAAAAGACTTCCTAACATGTTTGGCTGATCCAGAGTTGACATCCAGTAAGGCTTGGAAATCTTGTAACCACTTGTCCATGTTATCGATACACTTTCTAAATAGAAAGTCATATTGACATGGGTTTTTCACCAGTATGGAATCCACAGTTCTCACCTTCAAAATCTGGTTATCACAGAACACGGGATTATAACTGAAAGAGCTTTTATATTTTCTTGATTATCGATGATAATGGTCCAATATGGCCACAGTGGCAGCCATCTTGAAAATATTCTTATCACTGATCCTGAATGGAAGTCTGTCGACATAGATTGTCAATTAAAGATTTCTTTATGATGTCTAGTTGATCCTGAATGAAAACAGTGCTGCTTGGACATCCAATATGGCCATCATGATGACAATTTTGGAATTCTTTTTGTCATCACTTCTCCAAAATTGATGGTCTTGTTGACATAGGATTTCACCAAAAGACTCTTGTGATATCTAGTTAACCCTTATTGAAACTGATGGTGCTATGATTTTCAGTAGAGCCGCCACAGTAGCCATCTCTAAAATCATATTGCTACTTCTCCTGAATGGAAAGTCATAACAACATGACATTTTGATGATCATGATAAATTTTGTTAATATGAGATTTTAAAATTTTAATTTTTCATTAATAAAGCATTCATTAAAAATTTAAAAAAACACTGCTAAACTTCACTAAGGTTAATCTTTAGAATGTACACCATAGACTTGTATTCTTATCTTCAGGGGTCCCTGAGTGGCCGAGTGGTCTAAAGCGCTCTCCGTTATGGATCACTGCCATCTCACCTCTGTCTGCATGGGTTCGAGTCTCGGATTCGGCCAATGTGGGCATGTGAGAAAGCTTGCCAGTAGCTTCTCGTGGGTTGGTGGTTCTTCCCGGGGTTTTCCCGGGTTCTTCCTCCACCATTAATACTGGCCGCCATGCATAGCCTATCGTGTGCTGAAAAATGGCGTTAAATCCCACAACAACAACAACTTATCTTCAGACTGTGTGGAACATAATGTAGATAATCTAGCATTTTGGTATTCTTATAATTTGGTATTAGAGCTTGCAGATATGGATTGAGATATACATATTGTGTTCTTGTTGCTTTAAGCTGTTGAATGCAAGCATGAGTAAGCTATCTGCAGTGAATTTTTTACCTGACAATAAAAAGTATTTGAATTTTGCAAATATTGACGAAAGTCTGAAAAAGCCCAGGAATTTTCCTCCACAACTTGACGCTCGAAACAATTTAGTAATTGAGTCATAACTGAACTGATCATTAGTTAAATTTACGAGTTCTAACCAGAATATTAGGAGGTTGCAGTATGGATCATTTGGGTGCTTGCCATAAATATATTTGTTGAGACAAACCAAACGCTCAGTGGATTAGATTCATCTGGTAGACTTTTTGTTTCACAGACAGTTTGATATCAGTCTAGCATCACAAGAGGCCAAATTGGTGGCGTTAAAGCATAGCCGTTTTGCAGATGGTCTAGGAAACTTAAACATTGTTGAATCGAGTTATACCTGCATGAAATTGATATGAAAATTATTTATTTTCTCAGAAATTGCGAATATTAAAATCGTTATGTCTTCAGTCTGCTGAAAGATGATAAAACTAATGCGTTGATGAAATTTGAGCTGGTACTAGTGATTTCGATTGCTAGTCGCAAAAGCACACAGAATCTCACAACCATCATTTTCAAATATAGAAGAAAAAAACATATTAAATGAAAGTCATATACTGGTTGTAATAAAAATACAAAAACGAAAGAGCACAAAATTCCCTATATTTATTCCAAGACCAACTTCGGAGTTTTGTTGTATCACATGATGACCACGTTGACATGGGCTCTCTCACGCAGGGAGCATACGAAGCAGGGAACCTGACTACTCTGCTTGATAAAACAGACTGGCCAAGTTTCTTGTAGTTATTCTCAAATATGTTGAGAATTATATGTTCTTTCTGATTTTTACAAAAGGTATCGGACCTTTATTTAATATAATTGAAATTTTGTACAATGACATTAAAAAGTAGTTTGTTGCTGTATAACATGGACATATATTGCTTTAGAATTCTTTAGAATTAAAGGTTTGAAAGGAAACAAAATAATGTATGCTCAGTATGTTGTTTCCATATAGCAGAGTAATGCAGGTCAGCAGAGTAAAGTTAGAATTTGTATTCTTTACATTGAAATGGCTTTAAATGCCAATTTATAGGAATATAGTCAGATTTGTTTTGTGTGGTGATTCATTTTGTGGTTTTGTACATGATCATCTTTTCTGACATATATGTTTTGGAGAGTCTTGAAAGAGAAACATCTTCAGATTCAAAAAATGCATGTTTTATAATCCAAAATGTTCTTTAATTCCATTCAGTAATGGTCTTATGTTAACCTTGAAAAAATTAATTTCATCCTGGAAATATATTTAGAAAAATGTGGGAACCATGTATCTGTCAATTTTGACAGTCTTTCCCCATCCAGAACTGGTCATTGAGGTTGTAAAGAATGGATAACGGCAATCAAATGTATGCTTTAACACACAATGCTTCACAGTTGTATAGAATAATCTATACATTTAATTACAGTGTTTGCTCTAGATTTTAGTTGCTATGGCTTCAGAACTATGCCGTGCACATCATAATTAATCCTTTACACATATTACCTGCTATATTGGCATTTTTGTTTGATTTATTTTAATGGGGTTCAGGGCTACTTTGCTCTGGGTTACTCTGGGTGGGTGCCTCATCACATACAGTGGAACCCCGCTATAACGCGCCCCACCATAACGCGAATTCGGATATAACGCGGTCGTAGCATGGCTCCCGAAATTTCATATATTCATTCACACATGGAGAAAAAAAATTTGGAGAAAAGTAAAAAAAAACAAAACAAAAAATTAACTTCATTTTGGGCATGAGATTAGTTGTGACTTTTAAAATAATATGATCGTGGCATGGTTCCTGAAATTTGAAATTCATTTACGTGTATTTTTATTAGACCGTGAAAATATTTGTTTAACGTACGAGAAATAGTGTGTAAAACGTTTATTATAATTTGGTGGAAGAATTCGCATATGACTTTTAATAATAAACGATCGGAACTTAACAATTTATCCAGGTTCTTTAAGTGATTTTGGAGAAGTGATCCTGTATGAATTCTAAAATAATACGATATATATAACATACGAGAAATAGTGTGTACAACGCTTGGCTTCTGAAATTTATCAATTTGAACAGGTTGTGGTGAAGCTCCGTATTCTACTCTAGAAGAGAAAACTGGTTTAATTAGGTTTTTGAATTGTTAAGCCGAAGTAAACATTATCGGAAGTGTTACTTATTACGGATCCATGAGTAAAGCCAGTAAATCGTCTTTGTGATTGTCTTCCATGAAATCTGTATACAGTCGTTGCTCAAACAATAGCCGACATGGGCTTCTTATTTAACTGCAATCACAGCCAAGCAGCAGACAAAGCTGTGGTTGATACAAGAGTCGCACAATTTAATAAACATCAAAGGACGAAAGCCGCCAACATGTATGCTGTGCTTGGCGGTGTGATCAAACAACAAACAGTTGAAAGTAAATAATATCCACTTTATTATCTGTGAATTAAAAGGGTATGAAATTGTACATCCGTTCAGCTTAATTTTGTTTTATATAAAAAGTGATTCGTAACCATTGCAGGCCTTCATTACTTAGTTATCGAGCTTTATCTGTGTACGTTGTTTGCTTATATAAAAAAATATTTTACTGTTATGGAAAAGCAAGTTCAAAAACGCAAGTCGTTTTCTGCTAAAGAGAAACTGTATGCCCTAGATCAACTAAAGAAGGGCAAACAACAAACTCAGCTTGCCAGAGATCTAGGAATCAGCGAGTCCACTTTGTGAGGGTGGAAAACAGATGAAGGAAAGCTCCGTAGTCTACCCAACATTCTTGAAGAGGAAACTGGTTTACAGCGTAAAAGGGTTAAGTTAGCTAATGACAATGTCCTAGATTCAGCTTTGTACCAATGGTTTGTACAAGCTCGCTCAGAAGGTGTTCCAATTTCTGGCCCAATTCTGAAAGCCCAAGCAGAGAAATTTGATCGCCGTATCAATGGAGATGATTCCAAATTTAAGGCGAGTAAGTTCGCGGCAAAGAAGCAAACGTCATTGGATATATTTTTCAAGAAATGATGAAATTTAAATTTGGAACCACACTGACTTTGCACTTTGCGCAACGATTAATTTAGCAGTTTTCACGTTTCTTTTGATGTTCACAAAATCTGAAATAAAAGTTATTTGCACGCTGAAATCATGCGTTGATTGTTAATTATTCTTGCAGTTGTCGCATATGATAAAATTTTAGCGGTATGAAATTTGTACAGACACCGTATGTAGACCCGGGAATAGCTGCATGCAATGACCGTACGATATCAGACGGCAAGTAAATGGTTTCAATATTTTGTTCATCCTATATTTTACACGACGAATTCAGACTATTACAAAATTATTGAATATTTTAAATCTGTACGATTTTCAATTAAATTACATCCATTATGGATGAACTGCATGCCACGACGGCACGGTAGCATACGGTGTTGATACACTTTTCATGATATAGCGATAGTCTGGTATTATCGGTCAATCTGTATTATCGTTCAAACAAATAAAAATTAGTAAATGTTTTTAATACACAGTAATAACCTATAAATATATTAGCCATATATTAGCCATCGATTATTTTGAATATATCTTAATTAATGCATTCCAGTTAATATTCATCTGATGATAAGCCGACTTTTGATCATTGTACATGTATACACGTATATGTTCTCGGAAAAAAAGTTAAATATTGTGAAACCCCGCATTAACGCGACCCCGCTTTTAACGCGATCCGATTTTATGGACCCCGATCATCGCGTTATAGCGGGGTTCCACTGTATAAGCAAGTTTGTATCTCAAATACTTGTTTCTTGCACCCACCCAAAAAGAAGAGATTTCTTGGAAAATTTTCAATTCTGTTGGAACAATGTCATACAAAAAAAATAGAAATGTGCAGATGTTTTTTTCATAAAGATTTTGCTAATTTGTATAAATCTGTGAAATGGGGCACATGAAAGGCCACATGTGATAATGACAACATCTGTTTAGCATGTACTGTATGTATGCATGGATATTTGTCCTTTTTTTTTTTTTTTTTTGATGTGGTCCAGGAAGTCGGGACATTGCTAAAGATTGAACTTCTATGAGGGAACAAAGAAATGCCCTTCTTCCTTTAAGTCTCATCAATTTGAGGAGAATATGGAATCTTTCTTTGTGTTAGAGAAATACTGCCCTGCTGTGGCATTCTTGTTCAGTCTTTGGAGTCTTCTATGACTTCAAATAGACTCCTTGATTAATGCAGGAAAGTATGGGATCATAACTCCTCAATCACAGGATAGTATGGGATCTTTCTCTCTGAAACTAATTCCACATGGCAGGAATGTTCCAAGCCATGCTGCTTATGACTCAAACCTAGACCTGTATTGACCAAGTCTGCAAAGAATTCACTATGACTAGAGCAGGTGAAAATACTATGATCTTGAGTTTAAAGAAATAGAAAAAAATATAAAGACAAGTTTAGATAGGACTATTAGAGACTACAGTGCTTACATTAGAAACTTGAATATTTCAGGGAAAGTTTTGTGCATTTGCAGCAGAGATATATTGTTAAAGAGTGAGATATAAAGAATGCAGTAAAAAAAAATTCTGGAAAAGCTGGATTTTGACATTCAGAATCCTTGTTAAATCTGGTTTTATGCCTTAAGCTACTGACTGGGACTCACACCAGACCACTGTTTCTTCTTATTACCTGAGGCATACCAGCTTTCATGTCTAATTGTGTAAGTTCTGTATCAACACAGTCCCAGTGCATGAATAGACCAATCCTTTCTTTGATCTTTACCATTAACAATCAAGATTTATTTAGTCCAAGTCTAAAAAGTAAACAATAAATTTTAAACTTTATAAAGGATGAATAATTACTACACATTCTTTCGTTACATGGGCAGTGTGGCTGGAAACTTGTTCCAGTTTTTTATATCAAAAGTTTTAGAAACTGTCATACAAGTTATACCCATACTTAAAAGAAAAAATTAAAGTAAATGCATTTTAATGTTACTGTTTGGACGTTTTCCATATCTTTTGAATTAGTCGGACAATGCCATTAATCTCAACTAAATAAGAAACGATAATCTTAAAGTTTAACAGGGATGAAATGAAGAAATAATGTATACTTCAGTAAAACTAAAGATATACTTATCTACATTTGTTTGATGAAGATAACAAGACAATATCAGAATTACTGATAGCCTAAAAGTTGTCGGTTCTAAACAGTGCATCTAAGAAAGCATTCATAAAAGAGATAATGCATGTTTATTCATGTTAAGCTGCTTCCTCATTTGAAGTCGTGGCTTGCAAGGGAATTCAATCCTATGTACACTAAAATGTGACTTAATGAAAACATCTATTTAACTATATAGTGACATGTGAATGAATATACACCACTCCCTCGATAACTCGCGCACATCAGGGTCCAGAAACATCGACCGCACTATAAGTGAGGCGCGAGTTATCGAGGGACCTATAAAATAAGCCAAAACCAATAAAGTGATTGACAACATAACGGAGAAATAAGTGGGGGGGGGGTTAGACAGATTATACTGTTGAATAATCACTTTATAATCGTTCTGAGATTAAATGTTGATAAATATCTCTTCATAACGGTGTATTTTATTATTTCCTCATAGGACAACATTAATTTCAGGATAAATTACAGTATATTGAGAAAACATTATTCCACGTGGTTTCCGTTCGCTTAACATGTGTACCACTTCACACATTGTGTACTGCGTCACTAATTTTTATGTTGAATTGGATACATTCTAGTTTTATTCTTTGATCCAAATTAGACGTTTTTTTATATACAAAAGATCGACTCTTTTCAAGAAACTGTCGATCGAACGATAGATAGATAAATATTTTTGAATGTGACAGAAGTAAAATGGAAAACAAAAAAAAACAAAACAAGGATTAATCAGTACTAACATATTTAATTGGCCTACAAATTTAAAACAACGTAAATTAGAACAAGTTAATACTTGCCGTTTGTGCCACGCTTGACAAATATCAATTCACTTTTTGAAAAAATCAGTTATTTTTTGTGTGTGTGTGTTACTCCTTGGTTTCTCTGCCGCCGAGCAAAATCCCTCACATTTCTCAACTGCATGAGCTTTACGTAGTCAACATTTTGGGTCTCCAGCCACCTTATGGCAATATCAAAATATTTGATTGCTTCCTGTGCAGAGGGGTGGGGGGGTGCAAAATCTGCGTCTGCATCACTTTCAGCACTTGTGTTACTCCAGTTAGAATCGTCTTCTGCTGCAAATTTGTACGCTATAGAAATAATTATAGTTTCATCTGACGTATTCGGCTGTGGGGCAGTCATTGTCAGCACAAATCGACTCCTTCATAAGAGAAACGCCCATCTCAGGACCATGAGTCTGTACGAATTTCTCCCAAACAGCCTCGGCATTAATGACATCAGTTTCACTGAAACATTCGAAGTCACTATCATCGTCGTTGTCTCTGTTACTGTTTTGCTTTACGTCAAAGGCAGCTCCAAGACCCTTAATCCAGCACCCCAGGTCTCTTGTAATCGATTTTTTTTTAATGCAACAAACACTTCTCCAAGTTGTTGACCAAAACAAAGCCGGCATGTACATGTAATTAGGTTCTCACAGAAGTACTCACGGGTTTCGATGTGACGGTCGATTGACTCTTTTCATGTTTTCAATGAACAGAATATGTTGTGATTATAATGTTTACACTGAAACGGAATTAAAGGATTAGAAGGTGACTTTCACACAGGAAGATGTTTAATTGGTGTTTATTTCATTTTCTGTTGCCACCTGTTAGCATTTACCAGAAGTTTTCATTGATCGCTATTTCACCAGACTGTTTATTTACAGTATACTGACAACTGTTTATCATAAAAACTTACATAATATATGATATCTTTAAACAGAGGTCTCGCTAGGATTTCAAAACTGGGTCTTTCTGCCTGTGAATTCAATCACTAAATGTCAGTACATTTTCTCACTCAGCCGCTAGTCAAAGCCTTTGAACTAGCCGCCTAGCTGTTGCATCATGTTCTTTTTTTTTTAATGTACTCTTATAAAATGGCAACAGTACATCAAAGAGTCTTTCAGTCACTGAATTCTGCCATTGTAAATATCAGCACAGTTAACTGATCAACACATTTTTCCACAAAGCAGGTGGCTGAAACAGGACCGGCAAATCTTTGAATTTTCCCGCGCACCTATTACATGCGTACGGAGGACTCCCGCCTCAATGATTTTCTGCCTCCCAGATCAAAAATTGGCGTCCAAATACGCGTAATTAAGCGTTTTCGAGATCTCTTAAATTAATTCATCTTTAGAACTTGCAAATTTCAAAATATGGATCATATTTTTACGGGCATTAATCACTTTTTTCGATGATAAAACGAGCAATGTATCAAGGTTTAATTTATCAATTCTTATCGTAATTTTTTCATGTTCAGCATATTTTAAAGATATTTTAAATACATTTTCTCTGGAAAAAATCGGGAGCCAAGACGGACACCGCGTTATAAGCGGGATCGCGAGTTATCCGGGTGCGAGTTATCGAGGGAGCGGTGTATGTCACCAGTAACTGAATTTTACTGACCAAAAACTTCCCATGGTTTAATACGATTGCTTAAAAATAGTGCCTGTGTTCTGCTTCCATTTTTATAATTGTACTGTGTCCTCCAAAAATACATCATGGTACATCTTGAGATGAATAAGTTGTCATTCTGGACCATTTCCCATTGACCTGATTGCAGGATTGATTTGAACTGCTCTAAATGTCCTGTCCAGGCTGTTTTTGTTATTTTGCACTTTGTGCCACCCAAATATACACTGGGGTTTCATACAAGATGAGGTATCAGATGTCCCAATTGGTTTGTTATAACATACTTCTGGAATTAATTGAACAATAGTTGAATATTTCATTCAAGGTGTTAATTCTTTACATTTCATCTATAGCTACCTAGCTTGCACTATAGGTGCATCAGAAATTAAGGCGTCTTGCAGCAGATCAAATTCACTGTGGCCTATTTTATAGCATTTTTTGAAAACATTTTATATATTCTTTTCTGTGGTCCTATTGCAATATGTATGCACATATTGCCATTAAACTTGCATCAAGGATGTGTCTTGCACTTGAATTAAGTTGTCATATGGTTGATAGAAAACTGCCTGAAAGATACTGGCTTGTAACACAGAAATAGGGATGTCTTGTAAGCTCCTGCTCACAAGTCTAGTGGTGCTTATTTTATATGTCAAGTTTACTCATTATTGTCATTTTCTTTTGTCTTTCAGGATATGGAAAAAAAATATAGCAGATTTACAGCCAGCTCAAAGAAGTCTTTCAGGAAACCCCAAAATCACTCATTATGAAGCCGTAACAAATCTTTTTAGTGTATGCTGTGCAGCTTAACAAATTTACAGTATTGACAACTTAATGCTAAAACATAAGTATAGTGTAGTTTTTGGACTGGTTTGTGTGGAATGTGGATATCAAGTTTGAGACATTGTGTACCTTCTTAATACAGTATTTTAATATAGTGCATCAGGTTTGGATGGTTTAGATGCCATTGTGTGGGTGTTTGTATGTATGTAGAACTGAGGATAAAGTCTTCAGCACATGCATATCCTTTTCCAGCTCTACAACACCAAGTAATATTTTATAACGTATCATTGCATACTCTACAGAATATTGTGCAGAATTGAAGAACATGAAATCTAGAGAACTGCCAGAAATGCTAGAAAATAAGGTGGTGTTCGTGTATTCATGATATTATACATGTAAGACCAGAGAAATATTAGAAAGAAGCCTAACATTTTACGATCTCAGAGGGTAATATATATTTTTGTATCCATCTTTCAACCAGTAGATAGCATGGTTCATATTATTTCTATCAAAGGCACATCATCAGGGATATTGTTTTATGATCCACTTTGTGTGTATACATTTAAACTCCATAGTATGAAAGTTTTTTATGCACATCTGTGTCAAAGTAATCATAACTTACATGTAGGTTTTAACCTCTGCACTGGATGAATTAGGTCATATAATGGGCCATATACCTCATATTGTTTTTGCTTATGTCAGTGGATTCGGCCATAAGCATTGTGACCAAGTAAAGTATTGGGATTGTTATTGTTTAATTCTTCCAATATCTACCTGTAGACATGAACACAGCAATAGATTCTTTGCCAATAGTACTATCCATTAAAACTTTTTGGTCATGTTTCTTCCTAATACATTGGCACTTTTAGAAAACAAATTATCTTCCTTTCTAATAGCGACAGAAATGGATTTTGTTTTCACTAAGATTGTTGTAAACAGCTCTTTTTGTAATTCTGTGATAGTACTGTTTATAAAATTTACTTTGAAATGAATTTTCTTTTCTCCAGTGTTAAAGTTGTTTTTTGAAGGAAATAATTTTTCTTATAATCTCTTTGATTAAAATGAAAACTTTTTCTCAGTTAACCTATTTCATTATTGTATGGTTAGTTGCATGTGTACTTAATTACATTTATCATTATAAATGCAGACTTTATACAAAAGAATTATCTTTATTATTACCTTCAGTGATTTTTGGGCTGATTCATTCTTGAGACAGTTGTTCCTCTAGATTTTAAATTGCCAAGGTTTGATAGTGCTTATTGATCCTAATGTTAAGTCAACTACTGGTAAATGAACATTTTTGTTTCAGATATAATCAATGACACGAGTCTTGAAAGAGAATAAACATTTGATAAGGGTTCCTATAGAAAACAAATCCTAACATAGGGAATGCAACATACGTTTTGATCAGTCAAGCATGTAAATTTGCAGCAGTAAGATCCACTATATACTGTTGGAAACTTTTAAAGTTTGACCTTTTTGATGTACAGCCACAATGAAATAAGTTTAATTGGACTTTTATGACAAATTTTTCCAAGGTTTTAGAATCGGTATAACATTCTTGCATCAGGAGAGTTGAGATCTCTGCTGATGCATCATATTTAAAACATTTGCAGTATTGAAACCACCAATAATGCCTGCAGATCCAAGATTGTTATTCCCCCTAATTGGCCATTGCACTCGAAGGCAACAATCTGTTTTGTCCACTGATCATTGCTATTTACTTAGATGATGTTATTCACTATATTTAACATTTTCATTTTGGTGGGACTCCTTCATGTAGTACTGATATCTGTAAATTTTGTCAACAATTCGTATGAACTATTAAATGGATTCATTTGATTGACAAATATTGTAAGGTGTTCCATATGGTTCTTATGTGAAGGTCTCAAATACAATACAATCAGTAAAATAAGATTCACTATCCAGAGATGCCTACCAATGTGGTTTTGTCAGAATCATTTCTGTCTTTAAATTGTGCCATTATTACCACTTCTGTTAATTTTGATTTTTAGGTCAGATGTAATGAGGCAAACAACTACTTGATCACTCGTATATCATGATCCCAGAAGTGCATCTAATATCTGACTAATTCTTTTGTGGAAAGAATACCAATATCACGCAAAACCAATTGAATATTGACTGGTCAGAAATTACGCACTTTTTCTTTGGTTAGAGATTCCTCTCTGTCATTGGGTGGGTGTAAGTTTACAAGAGAGATGGGGCTATATTTGTGTAAGCAAATTGTTCATTATTCCAAAAAATTAAAGTTTGAAATCTTATTTCACATCAGTAGAAGTTGGCATATCTGACTACCAAGAAGTTTACCGATTTTTTTTTTTTTTAGCACATTGATGGGTATAATGAGGTTTAAAATGTCAAACGTGGGGAACTTCCAGATCTGACCTATCTGAAATTCTATCAAATATGTTTGTGTAATTGATCTTGTCACTAATGTTGAACATCCAAAAAAAAATAATTAAAGGTTGACATTTAGCATTAAAGTAAAAGGTGGTATCAGCATCAGGCTGTATAATCATACTTCAGGACATCACAAGTACAATATACAAGTGTAAAGTTGGTATGCTGGACATGAAGTGTTCTTGTCTCCTTTTTTTTTTTTATAGTGTGCAAGATGATGCTTATATGTACAGTTATGTATACATTTTTCAAACATTTAAATTTATAACTTCTTTAGTTGTAGCTGATGAAATTATTATATGCTTTTGTAATTTATAAATAAGAATAGTAATTTATTCAGCTGGTTTAATATACCATGAAATTTCTAGTTTGCCCTTTTTTGTTCTTTCATTGTATTGGAAACTCGTACTTGCCTTTTATTCAGGTTTGTTTAATATTTAGTGATACATTTTACAGAACATAATTTTCACTGGGATGATGACTTCATTTTCAGGGCTGCACACATGCACCCTTGTGTATGGATTCATGTACACCTGTACCCTTATGTGAATGGATTCCTGTCCAGATTGTAATTGGTCACTGGTCTTTTGGCCAATGTTTTTGTCTTGATTGTAGGATTCATGTTTTACTTTTCTTTTGTTGTAATAAGTAGTTTTATGGTGTTTAAAATAGAATAAATAAGAAAGCAGATGTCATTTTATTTTCATGTTATCATTTGTTAGATTAAGTGAAATTAGTGTTAGTTCACACATTTAAAGATATTACTCCCTCTAAATTCATCTAACAAATAAAAAAGATGTTTTATTTTGATAAACAAATTTTGGTTGTTGGAAGATAGGCAAGACAGTTTAGTTCTTCATGAGTCCTATGGACCCTTGAAACGGGCAAGTTACAGTTTTAAAAGGTAAAGGAAATAAATCAAACCATCCACATATTTATTGCTAAGTCTACCACATTTACACATGAATGTTCAGTTTTGATTACTGGCAGTAAACATTTTCAAAACTGGTAGCCATTTAAACAAAGGTTTCAGTCAAGGACATGGCTAATGCTGATATCATGTCATGTAGTAGTAATACAAAACAATATCTTGATGAAATCAAAGTTATTCTGTATTACAGGCCTTACAACCATCTCTATATTGTTAGCTCTACTGCTCACAAACCAGTTTAAATCATAGGTTGTCCATCATCCAGTACATGTTGAAGTTTCATATTGCAAATTCTCCAAAACTACTGCAAGGATGATCATGAATTTTTGTTATACACATTCATTCCTTTTTCTTCTTGGTTCAAGATGAAAATTATATCCTTAATACAGCCAAAATGGCTGGATTTCAAACTTTTGTTATCGCTACTGTTCCCTAATAAATGGTCCTATCAGCATCAGCATTGTTACTAAAAGACTACTTAAGTCTTTTTGGTCATAAATGAAAATGGCACTGTCAAGTATTTCTAAATGAATATGTTGCCCCTCAGACCAGTTTGGATCCAGAAATGTACATTTAGTATTGTCTGGGGATTGAACCCCTGGTTCAGGCCTAGAAATAAAATCACCTGAAAGTCGTGCATTTTAAACATTTCCAGGGCATAATTTTAACCATCTAACTATAATGATAACTTCCCTTGGATATGTTAATTTGTTTCCTATTCAGTGTTGGATGAGGGAGGGGGTGCACTTGAAAATAGATGGTTATATCAACATCGTGTTTTCTTAAAAGATTTTTTGTGAGATTTAGTTTTCTCAAAAAGGAAATTACATCAAAGATCCAATATGGGTGGTCATCTCGAAAATGTTATCACTGCTCCTAAAGGTGAATGGCTCTTAATGACATTTTCTTCATATGGTTTAGCTCAAAAAAAATTAAAATTGCTATTGAAAACGATCAACCAAATTACATGGTCACTAAATCATCTTTATAATACATAACCTGCTGTTATTGAGGTGCCTAGTCCCCAGTCCAAAGAAATTATTCCCTTCAATTAATGAATTTTGAATTAAAAAAATAAACATGATCCTAGTCTTATACCTTACTCTACATCCAACAGTTGTTTTTTGGCATTTCTGCTATCAATTATATCGTGTTGTATTTATTTTATCACCTGTTTATTTCTATTTATGTGTCCCATTTAATCAAATATGAGAGTTTTGAGTTCTGTTTGTAACCATTGTAAAGTATTTTCTACCCAATTTTTTTTCTTCTCCATTTGTTGTATTATTTCTTGTATCTCCTTTTGGCATTCTTAAATACCTGAAGATGTGGGTAAATGAAGTCAAAAAAGACTGTGACACAGCCAGCCATCTGCTTAGTGTGAACTGCAAATATATCTATGGATGGGTTTCCAGTTTTCTGTCTTTGGCCTAATGAGGTATGGGACTTGGGAGAAAGTTGCCATGCCAAGGCCAGGAAGAAGCAACTTGCATTTCTCTCATTGTCTTGAGGAACCCCCGTGCCTCATCCCTCCCATTCCCAGAAGGGGTAAATTGCTCCACCAGATTTAGGAAAGTCGCATGTTCCCATAAAGGAGTGGTATGGAAGTCACCCATTTGTGCTAGGGGGATCAGTGACACTTGGTAGAAAGATGCAAGTAACTATTATCAAGTCCCACCTTTCTAATGCAAGGGAAGTGCAGTCATATAGACTTTCATTTAACACAAGATCTTACTCAGCAGAATTTAGTTCCCCAAACTGAGACTTCCCAATAAGGACTATATCATCTGACCAGTCATTGTCTCTTGACCAGACACAAGTCAGCAGGTAGTGCATCAAGTAAATGTTACTGAGGGTCCGGTAGTGGGTATCGGGTATTGTCTTGAATGAGAGTCATCAAAGGTGTGTCACTGGTAACTGGGCATTGGATACTGCTTATTAAGAAATACATCAAGTGAATGTGCATAGTGTCTGGCACTGGGCAGTGAACACTGGATGCAAAGGTGACGGTCACTGGGTATGATTGGTGCTGATCAGAATTTTGTGGTCGGGGGTCATTGACCATTGGGTGCTGCCCTTAAGAGGGGGTAACGGGCTGATTTGGCCCAGATTTCTGGTTGATTCGGACCATGTGAAATATGTTTTATCCTGGATTTAAATGTGAGATTTAGATTTGTTTTAAACATTTCTCATTATTTTCAAGTACATTGAGCAGTTCAAATATGTATTTAAGGCAACAAAACCCTGATAGTACACATGATGATGGGGTTGTTATAAATAATGAAATAACAAGAGACTTTATCTTGGATCTGCACCGCTCCAGTGGCCTAGTGGTTAGAGTGTTCGCCCCAGATGTGGTAGCCGTGGATTCGACCCCCCCAGCAGAGTCATACCAAAGACTACTAAAAATGGTACTAAAAGCTGCCTCGCTTAGTGCTCAACATTGAGTTTATTGTTAGGACTGGTCAGCCTGGTGTCAGGATAATGTGACTGGGTGGGACATCATGCTACATGTCTGCAGCATGATGCCCCAGTGCTAGACATCACTTCAAAAAAAAACTGTCACGCTGCAGACAACTTAGCGATATGACTGGAAATTTTTTAAAGCTACATTAAAAATCTAAATCACACACACTTGCATCCACAGTTAAATGGCGAAATATTTTTTAAATGTATTCAACTTTGTGCAAATTTAAATATTTTTTTTTTATTGATGGCTAATAAAATTACGAACACTGACCAAAAAAACAAGTATAAAAACAGGTCATGCACTAATTTTATTTATTTTTGTAATGAAAATGGCAGTTTTCTCTGTTAAAATATGAAATATATCTTAAAAAGTCTGTTTAAAGCACATTATTTTGTTTTCTCTGAATTCATATTAAGACTATTAATTAATGCAAATTACTGGAAACAAATGTGAAAACTTGGTCCATACAGTAACATTATATATATTGGTCCGAGTTTGTCAGTGCTTTACAATATTTTTGGTTAGAGTGTCTGCCTTGGATGTGAGAGGTTGTGAGTTTGATCCCCAGCCGAGTCATACCAAAGACTTACAAAAATGGTACTAACACCTGCCTTGCTTGGCACTCAGCATTAAGAGGTTAGTGTTAGGACTAGTCGGCCTGGTGTCAGGATAATGTGACTGGGTGGGACATCATGCTACATGTCTGCAGCATGATGCCTCGGTGCTAGACATCACTATAAACGACCACACTGCAGACATTGTAGCAGTATGACTGAAAAATTGTTAAAGCTACATTTAAAAAATCCAAATCACACACACACAATATTTATGTCTGAACATAGGTCTGCTTAGGTTTATCTCTTTTGTTTCTTTTATTAGACTTGTGTGGAGTTTGTCTTTATACTGTCTATTGTACTGATATGACTAGATGAAGCTTGTATTTAATATTCTGCAAATCACTAACACAACAAAAAAATTGACGCCGGTGATATGGTTTCATCCATGTAGACTGATTTCCATTTATGTAGACTGATTTCTATATGATTATATATTAGTTATTTTTTCCTGCAACATGTACTGGTTTGATTATCATAATGAATTTTTTAAAAGTAAAAAAAAGATTATGTTGAATATTTCTGTATACAAAATAAGCCTTGTGCACTAAAACAAATCTTGAACAGACCGCTCCAGTGGCCAAGTGGTTAGAGCATCCACCTCCGATGCGGGAAGTCAATCCCCGGCTGAGTCATACCAGAGACTTACAAAAATGATACTAACAGCTACCTCACTTGGCGCTCAGCATTAAGAGGTTAGTGTAAGGACTGGTCGGCCTGGTGTCAGGATAATGTGACTGGGTGGGACATCATGCTACATGTCTGCGGCATGATGCCCCAGTGCTTGACATCACTATAAACTGCTACACTGTAGACATTGTAGCGATATGACTGAAGAATTGTTAAAGCTACGTTAAAAATCCAAATCACACGCACAGCAAGCTTGTGCACTAAAACAAAGTGCACAGTGATTTTCATTAGCTGATCTTTTTATTTAACCATATGCAGTTATTATTGAAAGTATATAATGTATGCTGTACAAGCACAAAGATGAAAAGAAGCATATTATTATTTAAAATAATTTTATGTACATAAAATATAACCAAGAAGAAAATAAGATGGTCGATAAATTCTGGCATGAAACTTCAATAGCTGACTGATGGAGATCCATTTTCGGCGTAGGACTTCCACTGTACCGTAAAGCAACCCAGGCACTTCCTCGTCTGTTTATGTTGGTATCCTATGTTTACCTTCATTACCATCATTACTTAAATTATCATCATTTATTGGTTTGATCCTTAATTTAACTGCAAAAACTAATAGTGTGATCATCTGGCCATGAATTGGCCAAATCTGTTCGACCATTGCTGTCATTTGCCAACCTACTTAATTTAATAACATTCCAGAACTCAAAATGTATTGCTCATTTGAAATGACTTGGCGATCATTGGTTACATGAAAGTGTTTTTATATGTATTACTATAAAACTATGTATTCAGAAATAAATATTGCATGGATTTAATATGTGCTTTAAATAATTCCAAAGGTTACAATTACAATAAGTAGGCCTGCTGGTTCGAGATTTTACTCAAAAGACAATTCATTGATAACATTAGATACAGATTTAATCATGGCAGCAAAGTACTTTGTAATATTGTTTTACTGATCAACAATTCCTTATACAATTTATCTGTAGATACAAAGAAAGCACAATTTGCATGAGAAATACATCGGTTAATCTGTAGGCACTACTGTTTGATAGTATCGATACTGTCCTGATTTTAAGAAGCTGACTTTTATATTTCATTTGATTGAAACATTGGAAAGTTATTTTGTATTTAACAAGTCCTAATGTGGTGGCTCATATCTATTTTGTTCTGATTTGGGCTAGAAATTTGCTTTTAACTATCTGATGTAAATTTAAAATCTGAAAATCAACCTTTTACATTCTCTTACTATGTTTGTGAAAACAGTAATAACTACTAAAATAAGTCAGGTATTTGTGTTTCATTGTTTTCATTTTAATATTTCATGTGGTTGAATCAGCCACATTCCAAGTCAGCCAGCGACAGCATTACTAGAAGCACCAAAATACACTCAAAAACCGAAATACACACATTTTGTACCATAATACATGTATTGATTACGACTTTATTTACTTTAAAACATGTTAGTATATGATGTATATACACATTCTGGACCCTCACAATCGTAATCTTGCTTTTTTTTTTTTTAAATCCTGACTGATTTGCGATTTATCATACCTGTACAATCGAGTGATGTCATTTCATGGATTTAGCTCAAAATGGGTAAAAAGTAAATAATTAGTTTCAAAATCGCATAAACCCAAGGTTTTTTTTGCTTATTTTTATTATTATTATTGTTATTATTATTATTGTTATCAAACAATTATAAATCATAATATCAGGGTGTATAGCAGTGTTTCTAGCAACCAATCAAGATGGGGTTCTGGATTTAGACCATTAGTATGGATTGGTTAGATTACTTCCCTTTCATGTTTCTATTGATTCCTATGGAGGAACGGCTAATATGGGAAAGTAGTTTGGTTGACAACTGGTCCTTCTCAACGTTCCATATAACCCCAGTGGGACGTGGGGACTCCCACCCCGTATTGAGTTGGCCATATCTCCTTTTACCTACCAAGACAAAATGAATAGGCGACCTGGCCTTATTCTATAGAGGGAAATGGAGGTGAACCATCGCTCAGTGCCTCCTGCATCATGAGGGAAATGGCAATCCCTTTTCTGATGGGAGTGGATCAACATAATAGAGAACCTCTAATCGTAACGAACCTAGAGTTTGAAAGACACGATGACAAGTCAGTTTATGTGGGCATGGACGAGTTCCTGGATGAAGCACCATCACATCTGGCTATTTTCATTTGTTTTGATATCGTTTATTCTCATCTGTTTTGATATCGTTTATCCCAGCCAACAGGTTTGGTGATGGAGCAGATCTGAGCATTTGATACGTTGGTAAAGGAGGTTTATGACCCGGAACTAGAGGAAGAAAAGATACAGTATTGCAGTAATAGCATGATAGTACTTGTAATGTTATTTGTTATTGAAGAATAACTGCAGAAGGTGTTCTATACTATTTATTAAATACAAGACATCAGTACAGCTAGGAAGGGGAATAAAGACTGCCTTGAAAGTATTTTTCCCATGATACTTAAACCCTAGTGAATGCATAACACAAACCAGCTGTTTGTGTGTATCAGTTCTAATCCAGTGTGAAATACCTGATTACTTTTATTGTCAGGTGATATTTCAAAGCTACTTAGATTAAGGCTTACACTACAATACTAGTATTACTTAATTACCGTTTCTTCACACGTGCACACCCAAAGACAAAAAAAAAAAAAATAGCGACGTAACCGGTGGTTTTACCAACAGACTTACTATGATGTTTAGTTGGTCCTAAATATTTGACCTAAAATATGAAGTCCATGTTGAATTTTTTCTTTATCAGATGGTTGTATTGATATTGGGATTTTTGCTGAAAAACTTCTCATGTTATGTAACTGTTCATAAATGAAAATTGTCATTTTGACCTCACAAAACCTTATACATTTTGCAACGGCAACTTCTAATGAGTGGATGGCTATGCTATGTTACAACTACACGACCTGAAATGGGTAATAAATGCTACAACAAAGAGTAACAGCCAGTAATTCTTTTACGAGACTATTCGTCTCATAAAATTTTAGTAATGCTGTTTCCAATGACCCAACAGAGAGCGAGAGAGAAAGGAAGAAGTTCAAGCTCTCTTCAAAGAGGTGTCACTTTGACAGCATAGATATGGCTACATCTGGGGAATGTGGTGATGTGAAGGTACGGGATGCTGTAACGATACAAGCCTTTGAGATTCTGACTAATGAACTGATTCATCAGCAGATCCCTCACTTTTATACACAGTTTCTTAGGACGCAGCTAAATATGGTCATTCGTCTAGTTCTTGTGCATTGCCAGAACCTCAAAGTGAACCTTTATTGTTTCTTAAGACTATCGTCTGGGTCTATGTATGTCATTAGACAGACAATTCTTGCCACATCAGCTCATTTACCCACTTGGAGAGAGTCTTTGGTATCAGTAGTTCAGCTATCTGCACAACTTACCAAGTGTAGTTTTTTTTTGTTGTTGCTGACTTATGATACAAGGGAAATGTATAGTGCAAGAGAGTTTTGCCTTTTGCTCATAATTGTAATATCGAAATAAATGTATTTAATCTCAGTATTTTTTAATAGAAAATTACTTTCAATATAATTTAATGAAAAATTACTTTTAATACAATGAGAGAAAATTTCTATCTTATTACTTTTACTAAAAAATTCTGTCCCGTCAAAAGAAAAGATGTTGGTCCAACACCAAGGATTTTTGTCCCTCTTAGGAACTCTTGTCAAAGGAATGGTAGGACCCACGCTGGGGCTCCTAAGAAGTGTTTTACCCATGCTTCCAAGGAGATAAAAGGGACTGTTAGAGTGCAAAGATCACAGGTGTGACCATTGAAATCGAATGGAAGGACGAAAAGTGGCTTTGGTGCCTTACGAACGATGGATGGAATACCATCGTTGGCAAGAACAACGGACCCCGTATTTGTCTCCCAATCTTCACTTGACAGAGATGTCCCAGTTACAGCACAAATTTCAGTCATTGAGGGATCGCAACGATTTGTCCGAAACAGAAAAATCGCAAAGTACGGTAAACTAAATTCCTTGCAGCATACGGTCAAAAACATTTTTGGCGGACGAGAAACTCCTATAAATGCCCTGGACGATACCGAGTCAGGCAATCCTGCTTCACACTCATAAAGCTAGAAAGACTAAGAAAAGAAGAACCGTACGAGAATTAGACGTTTTTGATTATTAAAAAGAGAGAAAGAAAGAAAGGAAATGATGCACCGAGAGTATTGCGCCTGTTCCAAGTTGGAAATGGGTCCATTTGCCATGCCACCCACCATGATGACGATGCAAGAATCCCAATTGTTAGAATTTGACCCCATCTCCTCATTGACAGATTCAGCTCCCATCGAGTTTGAAATCAAAGGACAGCCCAAATATTACAACGATCTGAATAGCAGTTACTTGAAAGTCAAAGTTCAAAAAACGGAAAACACCAATATGGGAGACGATGATAGAGTAGCTGCGGTCAACAATTTCACGTATTTCTTGTTGAACGAAGTGGATTTGTATTTGAATAACAAACTGGTCAGCAGCAGCATGGATACTTACCCTTATCAAGCCTACCTGGAAATTGTCTTGACATAACGGAAAAGAGGCCAAAAACACCCATCTGGATGCCTGCGTGGTATGGAAACCTACACAGCGACCAAGTTCAACAGCACTACAATTGCTGGAGACGATCAAAATTTATCGGAACTTATCAAGCATCGAAAGAAAACAAATCAAAGAAAGTCGTGGTTTAGAACTGATAGATCGCTTGCATTGAGACATGTGGTTGCAAGACAAGTATTTTTTTTTAATGGTGTGGATGTCCGCCTGAGACTGAATCTCAGCAATGCCACTGTCCATTTGATGGCTCATGTCAGCGAGTACAAAACCATGATCCGAGAAGCCAGACTTTACGTGCGACGCGTTACCTAAAGTGAGACATGACATCAGTCACACTTTGAGCAGAATGACTGCCATGTATCCGATACGACGCGTGGAAGTGAAAACCTTCACCATTGCCCATCTACAGCGATCCATGATCAAAGATCATCAGTTCCAAATACAGTTACGCAAGCGTTTAATCATTGGCATAGTCAAGAATTCAGCTTTCAATGGAACCCACAATGAAAATCCTTTCGAGTTTAAGCACTACAAAGTGTCCAAGATTGAAGTCAGTCATAATGGCAAGACCTTGTGTACCAGACCTTTCGAACCTAAGTTTGGTATCGAGCAAAATTACTTGAGATCGTACTTGTCCCTGTACGAAGCCACCGGACAGTTAGGGACTAACACACACCACGCCATTACGTTCGATGATTATGCAGGAGGTTATGCTGTATGGGCTTTTGATTTCACTCCTGAGCAAGGAAGCGACGAGGGACATTTCCACCCAATAAAATCCGGTCAGATTCGTGTGGAACTTAAGTTTGTAGACCCTCTAACGCTAGATAACACGGTGACCGTCATCCTGTATGCCAAATTCGACAATACGATAGAAATAAAGTTTGAGAGAAGTCACTCTAGACTATTAGAAGATGTGGAAGACTGTAATCCCTCTCTGAATGGTGTAGAATATATAAAAATGGAATGGGAGGATACCGTGGAAACATAACTATAAGACGAAGAGGTCATAGTGATTAGGTCCAGATGGCCAGAACAAGAACATTTAGTTTTCTGTTTTGCCAAACACCTGACTTCCTTCACCATTAATACTGGCCGCCACGTATAGCCTATCGTGTGCTGAAAATGGCGTTAAACTATACAACATCAACAAAACAGCCTTGTCAAAAATAGTTTTTTATATGAAAAATCGTTTGTTTGTTTGAGAAAAAAATGTTTTATGGTTAAGTGTTTGTTGTTTATTGTTTGAATAAAAAATGTTGTTTTGAAAAAATTGTGTATGTCGTTTGTTTAATTTTTTTTCATTTTACATGCTCTTTGACTTCTCTCTATCCCTCACCCTAAAATAAACAGTCATAGCGTTCCGACCAAACAAAAAATCGTAGGGATGTTTTCTATCGCTTCCGTACTTGAACCATATAAAGTGAGGCATTCTCGCGCTCAAGCAATTTCAATTAAAAAGTGCTGTCTGAGTACATAAATGCCTGGGGGAAGTGGCTCCAATTCCTTCCCCTATGGGCAATTAAATAGCCTACCATGTAGGCACATATCAGAGGTACATGCTCGGAAGAGCGCAAACCTCTATAATCCAACATAGATAGCGCTCAAGCAAGGCGAACTACGCTTTTGCTAATATGGAAAGAAGAGAGCAGAAATAACTGGAGAGGTGCCAATAGAAGTAATTGGAGAAATGCACCCCCAAGAAGACCGACACAAGGAAGTCAAAATGAGGCACCACAAAGGGAGGAAAATTTACACCTAAGAACTACAACCACTTTACAACAAGTCACTCCCAGTGTCCGCACTACAATGCTCCCACCCACGAAATGACTTCAACAACTATCAAAGCACCTCTAACTCTACAAGATATAGGAGGAACAGCTGAGAAAAGAGGCTCAAGCGAGGGGCATAGAGGTGAATACAAGTCTTCGACCAAGTGGAACGGAGTTAATGGCAATTGCTGACACCCCAAGGGAGGATAAAAAGAAAACAACTCCTATAATCATCCCAGTTCCGCATGAAATTAAGGATCCAGACAAATTAAGAAGATCGGTAGCAACAACATTACCAATCATAGCCCAGCGAGTGGACACGGATTCGTCAACCCCAGTGGTAGCTACACCGATATATCCTACTGCAGTGTCCCACAAATCACCTATCGGGAAAATTGCTGAAAGTAAATCTACCAATCCTAGGAAACTCACAGCAACTACAACTAGTTAGGATGCCAAGAAACAACCTACCACACTCTCAACAGACGAAACAACAACAAAGTCATCAACTACTGGTGCCAGACCCAAAACCGGAACAACACCAGTAAAAAAAAACAAAACTAGCTACGAAAAAGAAACCAAAGATACAAAAACAAGAAGTGGCCCAACCAAGACTAAACAAACCACAACTCAACAAAAAGATGTGAACAACTAAGATTCAAAGGAAGCCATCGTTGACATCAGCACCCGGGGAGAAGATTTTTATTACTGCCCAATACCAATCTTGGCGATGCTGATAAATGAACTTCTGGAATGCAGACAAAACCAATCAAAAAATACCGTCAATGGAAACTCCTAGTCCTGGGAGACCTATGCGGTATTGATGGATACCCATGACGCAGAAGGGAAACCTTCAGCCCTCATGAAACATCCAGCCGTTCATGTATCCATTATCCGAGGTGTGACCTCAGTCCTTCTCAAAGCCACTAAAAAGTACCATTTTTAAAAAAAAAAGATTTCAGTTTGGCTTGAAATCTCGACTTGATAATATCATGATAACCAAATATGATTCTTTGATCGCCGTTCTAAATAAAAACCACAATACCTAACTTGACATTCAAAATTTTCCAGTGGTCTCTCAGACCTAAATATCTTTTGATTTAAATAAATGAATGCACACTATGTGCTTTTGGAATTAAGATAGGAAACTTTAAAACTCAATTATAGACTCTAATTACGATTGTGGCCAACACAGAATTGGTAATAGGTTATAACCAATATATAAGCAACTGGGTTGAGTTTGGCAATATTAATTTTGGCGTTTCAGATAAGTTCTGGTGACGTTTGGTCCTCCCTTCCGAGTTCCTCCCCTCCCTGCCTGCTTGGACATTAAAAGTCGAGTGTGTGGCCGATTCCCACTCGTCTATAAATCAGGTGCCCCGATGAGCGTGTACGCACGGAACCGGGGTGACGTCATAAGATCAGTGCCCAATCCTGCGATACGCCTTATCCTGCAGTTATACAGACACACAGACATTTATTTACCTTGAGTGTGTTTTGGGTCCAATCCCACTCGAGATATCTTTTCATACAGGTTGAAAGGGACATATTGTCCCACGAACTATCGGCTAATCAAATAGCACTCTATTAGTGCATTAATGCGTTGGGGGAAGTGGCAACATTCCTTCCCCCTCTAAAAAATGAATCGGCCCTAAATGGGGCATTAACCAGTCGTACATGCCCGTATGGGCGAATACGACTCAAATTAAAACGACCGACCGACCGACCAGTCTGACCATCCGTTGTTGACTCATCCTCATATGAAGATGTGTTCAAGACTAACCAAGCTGAACGAAGCTTACGTGAATTTACACTGTGTCAGGCAAAGCATGATACTGAAGCCTGAAGAGATAGAGAAATGTCAGAATGTTGAAAGTGACCGAAGAGTGGATGGAGAAGTACAGACTTCAGAAGCAGAGAGAACAGATAGAGAATCAGCAGCAGCAGCAGGAGCCAGACAGGATTTGTCGACTGTCGCGTGGATACGAAAGAGTTTCTCTCTTTCCGAAGAAGCATGTCCTGTCCTGTGGGAAAGCCTGCTGCCAGACGGGGACGCAATCTTAGACGATAAAAGATTGCCATAATTCCGTCCACAAAAAACAGACCTTTTCAGGGCTACCCCAATACTATAGAAAATGCATACTAGTTCAGTTGCCAAAACTTTGTGTTTGCCTGTACCTTAAAAAATAGAAGTGTGTCTATAAGCACTTCATTTCCCTAGCTTGTCAAATAGTCTGTATCTGTTTGTGTTCTTTTAGGTCCGCGTTCCATATTTTTTTGGGTGACGATATAGATCTTTTTGTGTCGGGAGAATGTTTTCCTTCACGTCCGTGCTTCACAAATATAAAGGGAAAAGTTCGTCATTCTGGTTACCCATCGTCAACGAGACATCATGAGTAACGTAATTGCTAAATTGCTTGAAATTCAAATGCACCTGGAGTATGACAGACGTTTATTGGATGAACTGGCTATGGAGGTCATAGCCGAACAAGGCAGGATAGAGGAGGAGAAAGAGGAAAAAAGAAAGAATAAGAGGAGGAAAAGAAGAGAGGGATCCTCTGTGTCAGGTCAAGCCTGATGTGAGGATGCCTCCACAGCCAGTAGCAGCACCACAGCCACAGCCTCTGCCACCAGTACAAAGACCGGTGGTTCGCCAGACTGAAAAATGGGAAGAGGAAATAAAGAGGACATATCTTTCACGCGTGTGGCATAGGAGAAGACAGAGAGAAGTCTTCACTATCCCTGAAAGAGAAGACTTGGAGAGTGAAGCCAGTCACACACATCCTCTGCGTTACCAGCCACACGCATCAATTGGGAGCAGGATTGGAGCCAGAGATGTGGCTGTGGTGCCAGGCCCGGGAGATGTAACCATTAGCCAGGTGTAGTTTTAAAACCACCCCTTCTCAGAGCTAACCAAATCTTTAGAAAAGAGACTATTCAAGGTGCCAATTTGCGTGAGTGTGGAGTAGTGTAATTATAAACATTCACTCCTTTACTGATGTGATTGTGTGTGTGTGCATGTGCGTGCCTTCGTGTACGTTTTATGGATAGTAGATTTGGGGTTTGTATGCGTGCGCGTGTTTGTGTAGATAGAGTGTGTGAATGCGTTCGCGTACGTTTGTGTGGATAGTAGATATTGTGGGTTTTTTTAATAGTAAATATTGGGGTATTTAATAGTAGATATTGGTTTTTTAACCTTCCCTTCTGTGTGGATAGTAGATAACATGTGAAGTGAGTGTTATGGATGTTTTCATTCACGTCCGTGCTTGACAAATTTAAGTCAAGCGCTCGTCATTCGCACCATTCGACATTAAATAATCTAAGAAAATGGCTTCTTACACAATTGATAAAATGAAGACGTTACAGGAAGTCGTGGACACTTTCGGAATGATAGAATAGATACTGGTCAAACTGGATGACGATTTTTATTCGTATAGCCCACATCATGTCAAAATGGAAATAAACAGTTTGAGAAAGTCTAAGGAAAGACTAAGGGAACTGATGAAACAATAAAAGAAGGAGAAAGAGGACGAAGAAGAATGAGAGCCTGGAACGAAAAAATAGAAAAAGAAGAGGAGGAGGAGAAGGAGAAACAGGATGAGGGAAAGAATGATAAGAACAAAAAAATGTGATGCAAAAATTGAGATGATGGTAGAGAAAAAGAAGGAATTAGAAACGAGAAGAAACACATATGCCCTTTTTCGGGCCACTCATATACCTCGAACATATTTTTTTTTCTCTTTGCCATATATAGGTTCTTGATGTTCATCAATCTATGTCTATGTGTTGTATGCGTTATATATGTATATGTCTATGCCTATGTCTCTCCTGTATTTGTCACTCCCAAGAGTAGCGTGTATTCACGACAGCCGATTGTTATGTTACCAATCTCTAGTACCGTGACGTCGCCTCACCTGTTCCATTTCTATTAACCCTATACAACAACCCCACTTTACCTTGACGCTACACAGGCCCAATATTCTCCATGTTAAGTTCCTCTTGACGCTAAACGTGCAGGGGTGGGGAGTTTGAAAAATCTTGACGCTAAACCTGCCTACAACCTTTCTACTGAGATGATCCATAAATCATGTAAGACATCAATGCTAAAGCATTTATTCAGTATGGAAGTGATTATCTCAAAAGCACTTCACAGATGGAGTACGTTCAGACAACTCTGACTGTGATAAAAACAAAGTTCAGTGTGAAAGGAATAATTTAAAATTTTATTTTGTATAAGGAAACCATCACTTCTGAAGAGCTTGCTCGCCAGCAATTAGGTGTGAGTGTAATCTTTAAAACAAATGAAAATAAAAATTTACAATAATTCAAACCAATTGAATAAATTATTCCGAAATTTCGTTGATTACAGTATAATCCATGACAGTAATCGCACACACACACACACACACCAAACTGAGATTGAAACCAATAGATAAGTATCAGCAGAGAGGGCGGACAAGCTCTAATTGGTTCACCCGTATTTTCGCAAATTAAGCCTTCCTGGAAAATCGCCAAAACACCAAAAAATACCACGATATCCAGCGTAAGACAACTCCGTCGATGACAAACTGGCTTACCCGGTTATCGCCGATAAGTTTTTCTAATCGCGATACACAGAAGGAAAATATGCGATTGTGTCGGTGACAACTTGGAGCCGCGCCCTCTATGCTGCTATTAATTAAAAATTATTATATCATAATATTGTGCATCCGGAATCTTACACAGCTAGACTAGCTAGAGAGCGACTAGAAGCAATCAAAACATTTATTCCTGTCAGAGACGAATTTAGAAAAAACTTACAAGCGCGACAAGAATCATAAGTTGAGTACGCAGCGGAAACGGAACAGTTATTTAAACCCGTCACTGCGGTTACTGGAAAAGTTTTAACTGCTATTAGGGGGCCTGAGAAAAAAGAGGGGGAGAAGGAAGAGAGTCTTCTTCAGGTATTAAAACAGACTGTTGAAAAAATAGCTCCTTCGCAATCACGACTTGAAGATGAAGACAAAGAAATACTCGAAGGAGTATAGAAGAAATTCAAAAATATCAATGAAAACTAGACGGGAAATAGCCAATATTGGTGAGTTTGCTGCCGAACATTTTTCTTCCAGAGATCAGTTTTTAAAACCTGAACACGCTAAAAAAGTAGATAGTGGTACATGGAATGACTGGGTGTTTAAAATAAATCAAAATGTTGATTCTATAAACAAAGAGGATATTGATTATAAGATTTATTCAGAAGGAGCAAAAACTTATAATATAGCACTAAAAGAATAAAGAGATCAAGAAAAAGAACAACAACAAAAAGAAAGGAAACAAGAACAAGAAAAACGACGAAAAGACATGGAACAAAAACGAGAACAACAACAAGTGATACGAGCGCAAAAGCAAAAAGAAAAGGAACAAAAACAACAAAAAAGCAAGCAACACCAGAAAGACCCTCCCTATCAACTTCCTCCTCCATTAAAAAAACGGAGAAAGAAATGTATTATCCAGATGAGGAAGAAGAAATACCTTACGATACACTTTACCCTCAAGGAAAAGAATCTGGTGCTACTGGTAGTGGTTTGGGAAATAATTTTGTTTGTCCTGATAATATCCTCAATGACGTACAACGGTTAGAGGTTCTCATAGGAGGGAAACGAGCTGGAAATAACTCACCAGAAATAATTAATAAAGCAGCTGATATCTGTCGACGATTATTTCAAGGCGGTATCATGGACACTAATATTTACCGAGAACTCATTGATGAACTCGTGGATGATTACCACATTGACTAGTTGTTATACAATAGCATATAGAATAAGATGATCATGTATAATAGACATTATAGACCCGTACAGGTCAGAGCAGTAAACTCACGATTGCCAATCTATAGAGCAACTTACGGAGATGGACTTGGTAATGTTGTTCAGGGGTTATTTGCGAGGTTAGCACCAAAAGTGGGACTCTTGCAAAACAATTATCGATGAAAGCTATTAATGCTGTTGGTGAAAAAGCTCCTGGTGCAATTGTCGATGTTGCTGGTAAGGCGTTCTCGGCAATCAAAGAAAGACTAGCACGATTAATAAGACGAAAATCATTACCACCAGTAAAACTGGCAAGCACTGAAATTATGGCAGCGGATGTCAGTAAGGTAGTGAATCAAGCTGCAAATCAAAAACTAACAGCGTTGATAAATCAGGGGGTTAATGAAGCAGAAAAAATATAACAGCGAATTTGATAGCAGGAAGTGGACTTCGTGTCAGACGACGATAATCACCATTTGGAAAATAGGCAATTGTATAAAATGTTCAAACGCATATCCGACCCAGCATTCGACATAGATGAGCCGGTCCAAAAAGATAAATCAGTACGTGATTATCAATTTTATTCCTATGATGCAAACCAGCCAAATCAACGGGGGCGTATCGAACTTCAAGTTCATGATACAAGTAGATATTTCTTACCCTGTGAGGCTTTTATTGAAGTAGAAGGTGAACTCGTAAAGGCAAAATAATAATGCATACGATGCCAATGCACGAGTTGGTTTTGTCAATAATGGTATTATGGCATTGTTTAGTAGCGCCACATATATGATTGATGGAAAAAATACCGAATCGATTCAGAATGATGTCGATGTTGCTACAACAGTAATTGGTCTAGCAAGATATTCTGATGATTACACAAGATCAGCTGGTCCATCAATGATGTTTGCTAAAGATATTACCGACAACGCCGATCATATTCAATATACTACGAGACGACCAAAAAAAAAAAACACTGCCGCTGCTCATGACGCAGATGTGGAGCCGATAATTATTAGTGGTAGCGCGACTCACAACTTAGGATTTACAACACGCCGAGCAATGTTGTCAGGAGATAATAGAAGTTTTTCATGTGCGATTCCACTTTCTCATATCTTCGGATTTTGCAGGGATATTAGAAGGATCATCTTTGGAGTTAAACACACAGTTGTACTCGAAAGAAAAGGTGATGACAATGATGCGAGGAGCTGGTGTAGCTGATGCTGGTAAAGTAAATATAACAAAACTCTCACTGTAGATGCCGGTATTAACTCCGTCGGTCACAGAAGAACCGCGATTACTCTCTTTTATGAATCAAGGTGGTAAATCATTGCTATCATGGTTAACAGTAACCACAGACGTCACCCAAAGTGAAGTCAAAGATATATTTACTTGGCATATAGCATCACTACAGGGTGTTTCTGCGCAACGACATATTTTTATTGCGCTGCAAAATAGTAATCGGGTGGGTAGTCAGGAACGTTCGCATATGATATTGACAAACTCAACGTTACCGAGGTTTCGTTGAGAATAAACGGACAACAAGAACCGTCTGAAGATATATCATTAAGTTTTACACATAATCATGTGGCGCGCGCATATCGTCGCTGGCTGACATTTCTGGCGCGTAATATAAATATAGATACTGGGACGCAAATATCACAGCTTGATTTTACAAATCTGTACCCGATTTATTACTTTTCGCTGGAGCATCTTGATTCATCCAAGCAATCTATCGTTGATATACATTTTCGAGCTCGTGTTGGTACCCCACCAGTTCTCGCGACCGGTCCGCCAGTTGTTTATAGTCCTTACAGAGCAATTGTGGTTATCCTCAGTGACAAAGCAATGTTATTTGAAGGTGTTAGTGGTCGAATGAGAGTCGTTGATGCGCCAGTGGAAAAATGTAGACAATTAGATCAATCGCATTAATTATAAAAATGTCATATAGTCACGTTAATGTTACTCTGACTCCTAGTCAGGTGAAAAAGTTACAAAACGCGAGCGCAACCGGGGCAACGATAACACTAGCGCAGGATCAAATTGCTAATGGTGGCCCAAACAAGTTATCGTTGACTAAAACTCAACTAAAACATTTCAATAAAGCGAAGCAACCCAGAAACGGAGTTCAACTTGATTTCGCTCCAAAAGCCATCAGCGACATGATTAAAACCGGTGACATATTCCCTCTTCTCGCAGCAATACCAGCATTAATTTTGGCAGCCGCTCCTGCTATTGCAAAAGCAGCTGCATTAGGTGCTGTTGGAACAGCTGCTGGAATGGCATTAAAGAAAGCAACCAGAAAAGGATATAAAAAGGAGCGGGTCTAAGACTTCCAGGAACTCCGCCCTCATGGTACCCCAAACGTCGTTGACGCCGATGTCAATTTTTTATTTACTCGATGCCGCTAAACAATTAAATACAAAAAATTTCAGAGGTGTTTTTATGCGAGATCAGTTACCGAGACAACCGAATAATCCAGAAACTGGAATTATTAATCTCGATAACAGCGATGGTCCAGGAACTCATTGGGTTGCTTATGCGATACATCCACATGGAATTGTTTATTTCGATTCGTATGGGTTAGCACCCCCAGTTGAATTCCTAAAATACGTACAACGAGTACGAAGTACTCCCGCTCCCATTCCAGTCTGGTATTCAACGCTACCAACACAAACATTAACCGATCCACCAATATGTGGCCGTGAAGTAATTAATGTGCTTGCAGCGTTATCAAAATCAACCAAACCACCTCACAAAGTTGTGCACAGATACACAACGCGACGACATGAAATTAAAAGCAAACAAAAACAATAATGGTCGATATTTACGGAAGATCTCTCAGCACGAGTAAAGGTAAAAAACGCGACGAAGTAGATTTATCAAAATATGCGACTAAGGATGAAATCGATAATCTTTTAACCCTCTCCGGAATAGACCCAGATGAGGTTGTTATTTTTCAAGACCGATACGGAAAACTAAAAACCAGCGATATCAAATGGCAGGAAATAATTCGCAGGGTTATTGGAGCTACTCCGGGTAACATCCCTGTATTCACTGACAGCGGAAAAATCAGAGACTCAAGTATGTCAATTGCCAGCATCAAAGATAAAATTGCAAAAAATGTTGCTAATCGCTTAAAAAATACCGGTGACACAATGACAGATGAACTCAACATGAATGGAAATAAAATAGTGGTGTTAGCTGATCCAACATCCGACGAAGATGCCGCGACGAAAAGAACATATTGACGACGGCTACAACCTCGTTGACGGTAAATTATCAATACTGCGGGACGAGTATGACGTTCACGTAAACGCGTTTACAAATCTCCGTAGAAACTTTAGAAAAATTAATGAAACCGCAGAGGAATTCTTTGGTACTCCGCT
Organism: Sinohyriopsis cumingii; assembly: GCA_028554795.2. NCBI lineage: Eukaryota > Metazoa > Mollusca > Bivalvia > Unionida > Unionidae > Sinohyriopsis > Sinohyriopsis cumingii. The sequence continues at coordinate 77,882,383 of CM068824.1, forward strand.
CACCGTTGACGCAAAACTTTCTGATATCAAAACTAACATTGATACGATCAAACAAACGCAGCAAGATACCATAAGTGGAATTCCTGAGATTGTTTAAAATCCCACCTGGAGTTACTCTTGCGCATATTACCAATATCGTATACACGGTGGCATCTGGATTCGCAACATGGTCAAAACAAAATAATCCTATCAAATATACTGCAACAGTCACTGGTGTGTATAGACTGTCTGTGTTCAGTGCTGAAAAATTTGAGATATTTACAACATATCCCTGGCGACATTCCACCGACAAGTTTTCCGGGGTTGTGACTATCATATTAAATAGCGGAACCGAAGAAACATTTATACTGGAAGCAGCCGACAAGAAATTAACCGCAATATCTTAGTGGTGGTGCGTGGAATTTATAGCTGAAACACCTCAATTGTTTACTGCGTAAAAAATAATAATGTCAACGACAACATCGATGACAAAGTCCTTAACAGAGTTAAGGGTCCAACAATATAGATACGATCAAGTACGCGAATGGAAATATGAGTTAAAAACCATCATCGACAAATACACAACAAAAGTAGAAAAATATAAGCGACGAGTAGTTATTCTTGACGTTGCAGTATATTCGGTATCCGCGTTAGTTGCATCCACCGGAGTAGTATTATCAGCGCTAACGCCAGTAACAACTGCAATCGCAGTAACAATATGCGTTTCATCATCAGCGGCAATTGCAGGTGTTTTTAATATAATCGCGAAAAAGATATCAACGTGCACGAACACAAAACTACACGATTATGCCACGCGGCTAAACACAGCAACAGTAGCATATTCAAATTAATCGTCGCTGATATCATCAAGCCTCAACGATGAAACAATATCAGATTCCGAATTCGCGTTAATGACAAAGACATACGCAGACTGCAAACAGTCCGAGTCTCACGTTTTGAAGGAAAAAATATAAATAACAATGACAGAGCTACTTTAGCAGATAGCCGCAAATATAACTCCAGTAAGGACCACAATGATAACAGTGAGCTCAACCAAACCCGAATTCATTATTAATTTTCCAACTGCGATTCCGGTAAGCGAAAGCGCGCTGGCACAGTTGCGAGTATATCACAGCTGGCCCAATATCAGATCAAAATCATATGTCGGATTGCCAGCAAATAATTCGTTTGTGTTTGCAAATAAAAATAAACAAGATGGTACACCCGACTGGAACGTTTTTGGAATACCAACTGGGAGCTATCAAATCGAAGAAATCAATGAGGAATTACGTCGAATAAAAAATATCACCTGGAAGGAATCCAAAATAACAATAACCGCTCACGAACCAACGCTGTCTTCCGCAATGAGATAAACTCCCCCGACTACGCCGTGGATATATATCAGAGTTCGATCAGAACAGTGTTAGGATGGCCTGAAATCTCACCGCCGGAAATACCGATACCGCCTGAACCACAAAAGTCAAATTATGTCACAGACAAGCAGTCATACCACGAAGTTACCCCGTCGTACAAGCAACGTCTACTTGATATGAAAAATTCAACATATCCAACACTGACTGGTTATCTTACCGTTATTAATAAAGACGATGTAACTTGGCATATTGTTCAAGAACATCTCGGGTATGGATTATTTAAATATTTAGATATTCGCCTAGATGAAATTATTGAATACTTTAAACTTATTAATCAAGAACATAGGCGACAACTAGAAAAACTACAGCAAAATTTCCAAGAACATCTTTTTGATGCAACAAGTTCACGCAGCGAAATCATTAAACAAATTGAGATATTAAATCAGCTTGTATCCGACATGAAAGATATTAACAGGCGAGTAATTCAGGTAACAATTAATACTAAAGCGACAGACCACAAACAACAATTTTTAACTGCACATTCGATAACAGAAGCTGATCTACCGAATTTTAAATTTCCCGGATATAACGCAGACGGACTGCAAAATTCCACCAACAAAATCATTGATGAGTTCTTCATTGATATACTTGAGCAATGGAGAAAAACACTACCACCGGCAACTATTCTCCGGTACAATAATGACCGAACGGGGCAAGGACGACATGTATCCCCGGAAATCGTAAATATAACCCAAATATATATATATATATATATATATATATATATATATATATATATATATATATATATATTGTGCACATCGACTGATTTGCTAATTCGGAAAGTATTTAGCTAGTAAAAATCATGGAAATCATTCGATTTGCTAATTCGGAAAGTATTTAGCTAGTAAAAATCATGGAAATCATTCGATTTGCTAATTCGGAAAATATTTAGCTAGTAAAAATCGTGCAAATCCAGCAATTTTCAGTGAAAAACAAAAACAAATTTAATATTGTCAGTGTAAAACCAAAAAATAAATAAAAAAAATACTGAAATCTGTTAGTGGTGAAGGAAAAAAATTATCCGTCTTTGTGGACTGACATACTACTTTCGATTTCATTTCCACGTACTTGATTTCCAAGTAAATCAAGGGAGTCTAACTTTCGTTTTCGATCGCTTCACGATCTGACAATTTTTCTTAATTGTCTCACACGAGAATTATCTTTTTTGATTCATATTCAAGAGATAATTCCGACCTAATTTTTTCGATTGCACGAGACAACGAAACAAAGTCCTTTATTCGCGTTTTTTCTACTGTGGCTAGTGATTGATACATAGCCGTCTGAATTTTCGTTATAAATCTATATTGTGATGGCAAAATATACCGCCCTTCATGTTTAGCCTCTTGCAGTGTTTCAAAGTCAGAAATAATTTTTTCAGGATTTAGATCATCAGATAAATTTCTACCATCATGTTCTAATTTTTTAATAGCAACAATTACATCATTGATATTTTCGCAATTCATTATTATATATACCGAATATTATATATTTAAAAGAAAAATATTTTACACCATTATATGAACTTCTAGGTTGTCTTATGACATCCTAGCAAGTCCAGAATGGTGTTGTTTTGTTTTACACTAGCGACGACACATCTCCATATGAGTCTCTAGGGTGTCTTATGACATCATACCAGACTCAGGAACACGGAAACACAACCCCCATGTGAACCCCTAACCTGTCAAGCAACAGTCTAGAAGGTCCAGAAGGCATGTTTACGAAGACGACTAAACATTCCCCATGTGAACCTCTAGCTTACCAAATGATATGCTAGAGGTTTAAAGGAATACATATAAGGACAGCACAACATTGTATTTACACTATTTACACCGTACCCGCCCCCCCCCCCCCAGATTGTCTTATGACATTCTAGTAGGTTTGACGGGTGATCTTAATTCTAACTTATCCTAAGGACAGCACAACATTGTATTTACACCGTACCCCTCCCCCCGCCCCCCCCCCCAGATTGTCTTATGACATTCTAGTAGGTTTGACGAGTGATCTTAATTCTAACTGATCCTAAGGACAGCACAACTTTATGTGGTCTCCTAGATTGTCTTATAACATTCTAGCCGGATCAGCAGGCACATATAACTTATCGTAAGGACAGCACAACATATAATCTTAATTCTAACTTATCCTAAGGACAGTACAACATGTATTTTTTTAACTATAACTTATACTAAGGACAGCACAGACAGATACGGGGTTATATTCTACGCTCAACAGATTTGCACCCCCACCCCCAAATCAATCCCGTGAGGTGAAAAATATCACAGCCACATGGTAATATGGCGGAAGGTGTACAACTTTGTTGAGTTTCGAAAAAAAACCAGTATATAATACGGACACTATAGTACATAAACTGACTGAGGCTTAGAAATTCAAAAATAGCTCACGCGATGGGCGTGGCTGATTTTACTGTTTTGTATTTGTGTTTTTCTTAAATATAATCGCAGAAAAAATACAGATGAACCAAGAAACCAAACGAATTTAATAAAACAAGTATATTGTCTGTGATAAAAAGATAATATTATTTATTGTAAATAAACGATTACGCCTGCCCGTGTTAAAATCTACGGGAAGTAATGAGATGTTTTACTTCCGTGTTATAATCCCTACAGGTAGGACGGAGAATTGTTTACCTGTAGTGTGTATACAATAGACGGTTCGCCACACCAAAAAAATATAATAGAACCTGAATTTAGTTCTACTTTTTCTGGATAATATATCACCTGTAAAGGTAATGACGTGGGTTGCGCAATCTTAAGGGAGGGAATTCCATAATTGACTTTTACACAATCGTTGCAGAGTTATCTCCGTTATCTGCGTCTCCATAGCAAAACGAAATCCAGCTTCCAAACCGGTATGAAAACGAAGATTTGACTATTTTAACTGCAACACGTTGGACTGAACACGGGTAAATACCGAAATACTCGCCAGCCGCGTTCGTCGACTGAAAAATTCTCTCTTCACCGGTCGCTATATTTAAAGATTTAACCGCTCTCTTTCCAATGCTCTTAAACCGACCAGTCCCTCCTCGTGCAGAATTTTCGCTAGGTGTGATAGCCTGTAAATTTTGAAGAGAATTGTTCTCAGTGCTTCTGTCAATATGATCGACCACAAGACCGTCTTTGATCTCTCCAAGGAAACATTCGAAAACAAACCTTTGATCGTAATAACTTTTCTTCCCAACGGTAAATCAAAGATAACCAGTATTATCAACAACACCAACTGGTTTCTTCAGCCTACAATTTCTAACGACACCATCACGATTTGCTTCATAATTCTTAATGGTGGGATGTCTGACAAATTCTTTTTGCTCCATTTTATATATAATGTATTTGTCTAATTTATAATTTGTCTGAAAACTTATTTAAATAATCCTCTTCACACGCTATAACTCTGCCCCTGACAGAGTCAGTTTTTTTTTAATCATAATATCTTTTGAGTTCGCTGTATCACTTGCCACCACAAGGAGCACATAACTGCGTCTTCCCCGGACTCCGACGCCACATCGCAGACATGGTATTGGTCCTAAGCTTCCATTACGAACACATTGTGAATGTTGCCCGCAGAATTCCTTTACACATGATTTGCCACATAGAGTAACAGATCCTACCTTAAGACATTTACACTGATTCATTATATATAATATTTTTATTTAAATGTTTGTCTTAATTATATATGGATGAGTTTAAGAGATTATCCAAAATCTAGCCCTGGAAAGCTTCTAGATTCGATCTTGACAGACTAACCCCTGATTCGTGGAGACGAGCTCTGACTGATCTGATTTATATTATCAGAGGTGCCAAAAAAGAATTTCGTGATGATGGAGCATCTCACGTGTGGTCTACATTCAAAATTGTACGCGATGACAAAGTCATCGACGAAGGTGTCGACGATGTCATTGATGCTACAATGAACGATGCACGAGCGAGAACGATTATCGATTACCTTAACCAGAAATATCTTTTCAGAATAAAGTTTATTGTGCAAGCAGATTCCGATACGTGGATTATCCGTGACAAACGTGACCCTGTCCTTGCTAATGGAAAAACTGCTGTATTAAGTAAAGATTCCAAACCAGGAATGTTAACTGGGATTGACAGACCATATTACGCTCGATCTTATCCTATGACCGCGGTTATTTATGGAATTTATCAACTAAATGATAGACCTAACATTAATGATCTTGCCCCGATGAGATTTTCCAAACTGAATTGTGTAGCCGAGCGGGTAACAGAACATTTTAAAAATGCGAAGCGTGGAAACGGTTTAACTGATCTGCGGTGTAAAACAATAGCGAAGTGGGCTGAATCGGTCAAGGATACAGGAGCGTCAATAAACGATGTCCCTGAGTTATCAAGTAAATTAAAATTTCCAATGGTAGTAAAAACATTAACCGGAGAGGTTTTATATGAATCAGCTAATAAGGGAAATGGAACACCAATTGAAATTATTTATCATAACGCTCATGCTTGGACCTCCACGGTAGCAATATTTCCACGAGATCGTGTCGTGAGATATTACTCGTCAGAGAACTTTGGGGAAAATTCCCCGGGAAACATATTTGATGCTATCAGCCAGATAAGTAAAAACGACCCCGTGTCAGTGTGGTTGTTTAAGAGTTCTGAAGATGGCGAGTATGATCAATTTGTAAGACCTAACGGTGAATTATATCGTAAAGAATCTCTTCAAGAAGAAATGAAAAAACTTGTACGGAAATATTCAGAAAATACTGAGCAATTAATAACCAATTGTTTTACAGTGCCGTCGGCTGCTGCCCATGCTGCTCGAGAAAAGAATTCATGGAAACCAACACGCGCTGAGTTTCTCGAAGATGTCCAGGCGAGCTGTGTCGAGTATGGTCACGGTGGTTTATGGAACACTGAGTATGATATCAACGAGAGGATTTCCGTGGACATGACCGCGTGTTATCCGGGAAGTTTTCTCGGGATGGGCGAGTGTAGTGAGTATTTTACGCGGTTTGGACATCCTACAAACGAGATGACACGAGTGGCGATTAATGGATCGTTACCTGATTTCCCCCTGACAAGATTTGCTCGTGTAGTGTGAATTTGCCGAGAATCTTCATCCGTGTTGTTATATTTGGTTTGGTAGACACTTCTCGGAGCGACGCTGGGCACCAATAGTGTTATTGAGATATATGATCGACAACCGCGTATTAATACCGTTGACGATTAGTGAAGCGATTATATCATATCGAAAGCAGACTTCGGTTTGGTTACCAACAACGGAGCGTATCAGTCTCGATGAAGTCATCGAAGAATATGCACGGGAATGCCCAAACGTTCCTGCTGATGTCATTGTTGTTAATGCTCCTAATATTCTCAGGATTAAACTCAGCAACAGATAAATAATCGGTAAATTTACTCAGGGTGGAGCATATGATCATAAACGGCATCACTCACGATTGATTATGGATGATGTTGAATTAGATTTTATAATTGCTGATGCCGCTCCGAGAAATATATTTTGTAATCGGGAAGATGCTTACTTGTCTGACGGAACACGGTTGGGCACAATTGTTAGTTACATTGATGGAGAATCTCCTCAGTATACACATTTAAAATCTCCAATGCTCGCTTATGTTTCTATAAATTTGCTATCGATGATATATAGATTTCCTAACACCGCGGTCAGAGTTGCAACGGATTCATTTTACTTGAATAAAAAATATTCAGAATTACTGGCTCATTTCACAAGCAATGATGAATCATGGAGTTTATAAAGAATAAAAAAGGAAATGCTCCATTGTTATTGTGAATCCGTGGATGTTGCGGTTAAAGATAGTTATCGCAAATCAGAATTATCAGAATTTTCGTCGGAGCCATCCGTGTATGATCCATTATCCAGACACAAAACGGTTTATTTGAACGGGCCGGGAGGTTCTGGTAAGACAATTCGGGCAATCGAATTATTTCGACGGAAACGCGATGATATTGTGCTAACACCAACACACAGACTTGCCAGGGAGATGAAACAACGAGGAGTCAATTCTTGTACTTATGATAGTTTTTTCAAATACAGCGGCGGCACATGGACTCCAGATCGAATGGGAGAGAATATATTCCAAAGATCATCATTTGGGATGAAGTGTGCACAGTGTCGTTGGAAATATTAAAAACATTTCTCGACTGGTTGTTATTGAAAAATACAGCTGTGATAATGTGCGGCGATCACGGTCAACCACCGCCGTTTGTTGGGCCATCTCCACACGATTGGTTGAAGAATTGTTTAGATTATTACACGGAGGTAACTGATAATTATAGATCTCTTGATGCAGAATTAAAAGAATTTAAAAAATTAATCAGACTGCAACCTAACAAAATTCAATGTGAAATAGCGCGTAAAATAATTTCAGAAACTTCTATGAACGAATTTCTACAAACGTGGAGACCAAACGATTTAATAGCGGCAAGTAGAAAGATAGTCAGAGACACACTTCAACAGCCGTTGTTTCAGTTACAACGAGAGAAGTTTCCAACATTGCCAGTGCCGCTGTGTTATCGATCAGCTGATACGCGACGGCAGAATATTGACGTTGATATACCAGGACAGTCAAGGAAACAGAATCTTGTGTTTAATGATATTGTCGCAGTTGATGTCATTGTTGTTGAAGATGCGCTGCACGCTGATAATTCCCCGTGGACGCTAGGATATGCAATGACAATTTACTCATCACAAGGACTGACTATCACTGACACAGTTGTTTGGATCGTTGATGATCGCATCGAATGGTCGAACTTAGTTTATCTTGCAGTGTCTTGAGTTAGAAAAATACCTCAACTGCGGAGAATCGTCATGGACTCGTCAGAAACCATTAATGATGATATTGACAAGGATATAATAAGAAAAAAATTAGCTGGTTATAAACAAAGTGACAAAAAAATAATTGCGACTTTGATCTTGACGTTGAATTTATTAACGCGCTGAATAATCACTGTGCCAGCTGTAATTGTATAATGTTATGGCAGTACTCGAGTAATGATCCAAGACAATTTACCGTAGATAGAAAAGATAACAGCCGCGGCCATACACAAGAAAATGTGATGCTGACCTGTCTTGAATGTAATCGACGTAGAGGCGCTAGTTAAGTGATTTGGGCGGTAATTGTGTGTCTTCGGGAATTACTTGTAATTGTTCACGTGTAAATCCACGTTGAGGAGCAGTTGAATCCAGTCTGTAGATTGCGGGTCTACCCGAGGATCTTGTTATGTTAGATATCTTGTGTGTGGTAATACTCCAAATAGGATCAGTCGCTCTTTTTTTCCGCCTTCAAGTTCACCGGGCTCATATAAATATCTTACAGTGTCATTGCCCAGCACTGGCTGTGTTGAAAAATCACGTCGTTGTACGGGTATATGTTTTTTTGTGACTGCACTAATGGGTTTCATGTTAGTTGTTCGAGTAATCTCATTATTTAATGCAGTTATCACGCTTGGTAATCTTGCAAACCATTCGCGAGATCTCTTGTCCTGAATGAATTCCTTTGCGTATTGATATCCAAATAACCGCTCAGCAAGTGCTCGAATAAATCGTTCAACAATTGCCTGATCACGGTGAATTGCAGTATATCCTCGTCTGATGGTGACGTTATGTTGCTTCATCAGCGATGATACTGCACCCTGAAATTCTTTGCCAGGATCAACTTGTAGCAACTGCGGCCATTGCAAGGGTCCACGTTGATAAATTCGTTTAAACGCAGAAGCTACTTCAGCTGCTGTCTTTGCTGACAACGGTTCTGCTTCTTTGTATCTACTTGCAACGTCAACGACAGTTAGAGCGTACTTGTATGTTATTTGTCGTCTTTGGATTTTAACGGTATTATGTGGCAGAAATAATATATCAGCCTGATGAACTTCATTAGGAACACTAACAACAAAATGTGCAAATTGAATTTGCTTAGGTGGTGGTGGGCAAATTTGCCATATTGTCTGTCGGGATAACCATTTTTTAGCAGTGGCACGTGTAACTTTTGCTGCTTCAGCAAGTTTATTAATCGTTGCGGTACCCTTCCAGTATCCTCTTGGGGAATAATAAATCGATTCCATTTGTAAATTATCAGCACCTAGCGCTAATTTACCTTTCATTGCAGACCTTACTAACCAATTAGCCAATGATTCCTTAATTTTGTCCGTATGATCATAACTGGACCATCTGGAAGTGGCAAAACACAACTGCTACTCAATTTGATAATGAGATGGTTAAAATGGGATAAGTTGTATTTGGTAGCTCCGTCTGTAGATGACCACCGGTGCTATGACGTACTAAAGGATTTTAATGAAAATGCAAAATTGTTAAATGAGAACGGCGACGATGTTATCGAGTTTATCACTGATATCGATGAAGCACCGAGTGTTGATTCCTTTTGATGGGTTTATTAACAATTTAGTCGTGTACGATGATGTAATGCTTGATAAACAATCAATTCCAGCTAGGATATTTTCCAGAGGCAGACACAAAAACACTGATGTGATTTATGTTACCCAGCGGTATACACAAATACCAAAAGTGATCAGGGATAATTGTAATATTCTTGCTGTGTTTAACGGAGTTGATACTCACACATTATGAAATATTCATCAGACCTGGTGTAGCGGTGATATGGACATAATTAAGTTTAGAAATTTATTTAGTCATACTCAATCAACCCCGCACGGATTTATAACAATAAATTTACACGATCCTCGAGCACGATATCGAGTTGGTCTTGATACGATTTTTAATTAATAGCAGCAGAGAGGGCGCGGCTCCAAGTTGTCACCGACACAAACGCATATTTTCCTTCGGTGTATCGCGATTAGGAAAACTTATCGGTGATTTTTTTTTTTTTTTTTTTTTTTTTTTTGCGATTTTCCAGGAAGGCTTAGTGTGTGAAAATACGGGTGAACCAATTAGAGCTTGTCCGCCCTCTCTGCTGCTTAAGTATTTCTTTTTCATTCCAAATTTTCTTGATTACAGTACAGTCAATAACATGCTCTGGACAACTCGTGCTCTTTCTAAATATATCGCTGTCTTAATGATGATATGACCTCTAGTTTTTCTAAGCCTTAGTTAAGTGTTTCCCAAAAGCGTTATATTCGTACCACCAGTGGTACGCGAAATGGTTTCATGGGGTATGTGGAAGAAAATAAATCACTAAAATTCGTGCTAGGGTACACTGATACGACCAATGTGCCAAAAGTGGAACGCGATGTTATAAGTTTGGGAAACACTGTGTTAAATCATGATCTTGGCAGATTTGAATAGAAAAAAAATCATACCGCTGTGATATGATTTGTGTATTATGACATTTGCTGACATGCAACCCTATACCATCGTTGGCCATTACAGTAAAGAATCATATTTTAATATGTACACAATCTTCAGATTCTGCACTTAAGACACTTGAAGGCAAAACATAACAATAAGTAAAATCTAAATTAAGCGACAAATTTTCAAACGGTTCGATTTTCTTAGGTCACATATAACCACAAAATCTACAGCAATGTATCAGGGACATATCGCATCAAGGAAACATTTTGAGTAGTACAAATAATTTTCCAAGTTTATATTTTCTTCACTTGAAAAAATAAAAAGTTGAATTCTAGCCCAGACCTGTATAAATGAGGTTTGATCAAACATTGTATCCTGGTACACAGGCAAGTACGAATGGATTTTATTAAATAGTTTTCAGACATATCTGAAGAATACTTTGAATGATTCCTTTTTAATAATTTCCTCCTCACCTCACCCCACCCCCTTATTATCGATGTAACCAAATTAACTGGTGAATTTATCTTGAGTTTACAATATTTCAGTGATCTATCTTGCGAACATGTTATATCGCACGTGTAAGAAAATATTGTTACCAAATTGATATGGTATTGCTTCAAAAGAATATCAGAAATGTTTTCAAGAGGTTTAAAGATTAAAATGATAAAATATAATGATCCTTTCCATCTTGGATTTGTGGAAATTCACTGTTACCAGTAGTGTGCCAACGTCTTTGGGGGACTCCTATATAAATCTATAAAATCCATATATGTTTCCCCTAAAAAAATGAAAAGTCCCTTATAATTTCGATACAAGAAATGTACTGATCCTGCAAGAACCGTGACGTTTTCATGATGGCGGTTGTCCATAATTCTTTCGAATAACTTATAACAGTTCTATCACCACTGAACAGTCTAAACAAATGTTTTTCCTCTCGAAAAAATATCTAACTAAAACATAAAATACTTATGCACACTTACATCAGGAGCACAAAAAGTGTGAATGACTCCAGAAATCAGAATGAAACTGGATGCTTAATATTCTACTTATATACACCGCATGACAACATACACTATTGATTTACGACAAATTACGTCTGTTTACATGACCTCGCGCAACCAATGGGAATCCACATAATTCTTCTTGAAACTTCCATATCCCATCAGTCACTGAGAAAATACGCCATTGTAGCCATTTTAAGTCTTATTATTACCATTATTATTACTAATTGTCAACATCTACTTATAGATCTTATGGAATTTGTTTTTTTCAACTGAGCCAAACTACGCACACAATTTATAACAAAAATATTCTATACAGTTTACGACCATTAATAAAAATTACGAAAACTAAATAAAATCATATACCAGACGTTACATAAAATACAGATATACATAACATTCCCCTATTTATATATCCAATAATACTCCCCCTAATCCCTAAAATATCCCTATAGGTTTGTACAATAAGCACATGAATGTTTTTAATGCAAAAGATGAAACGACACAGATTTGATTCATTTTAATTGATATATTTTATTGAGAAAAGAAGTAGCAGTAATGGATTATATGTTTAAATTATTAATTTAATACGTCCTGGTCTGAAAACAATCCCTATGATGTGAGCACCATATTTACCAGCATGCCTGTGGACAAGGATTTGTTAGTCATACAAAATAGACTCAAGAAAGACACAGCGTGGAACAAATGCACTACTTGGGTTCGAAAACAGATAATTACTCTCTTTAAATGGATCTTGAGCACTACTTATCAGCGAGAATTCATCAATAGAAGTTCGGGGCAGCTATACGCACACCAGTGTGTCCTATTGTGGCAAATTTGTATATGTAAGATTCTGAACACAATGCAGCAGCAGAGGGGGCGAATCGGACATTTTGTCCAATCGTTATTTTGCTTAATTAATACTTTCTGCACTCAACGATCTAGTGTCGTCAGCGCCTGGTAAAAAAAAAACGACGACGGTCCATCCTACACGATGGTGACGTCATTTGGTTTAATTAACACCTTCTGCGCGCCGATCCCCCAGCGTCGTCAGCGTCCGGTAAGCACATCGACGACCGCGTCGATGTCATTGCCCCCTCTGCTGCTAAGTGGTTATTTACAATGAAAGTCTTTATGATCTTACAAACAGAGTGATCACTAACTCCTCCTCTTGCAGATCAATTAGGTTATTTGACTGATCGGTAATTCTAAAATTAATTCTCGTTAAAAACCGATCATGGCATCGCATATAGACCGGATTAATCGGACTCTCAACGATTAAAAATCCCGGAGGGGCTGTTGGTGAAAACGAATAAAGGATATACCCCTGTTGAGCTTGATTTGATTGCTTGGTATCCACCTGATAACTCCCTTCGATAACATCACACACTAGATTGATCGCTATCACTGATGCGATATTTACGTTGTATGGAGCAATATGCCTACCACCATCTCCGTTATCGTGTCTGAGGATAGTTGATGGGGGGGTGTCCGCGGGTGGATTCTCAGGCCATCCTAGTATGGTTCTTATTGAACTGTTATAAATATCAACCATATACCCCGGTGTGCTTATTTCAATCGTCGACGATAACGTCGGTTCATGAACCGTAATAGCGATTTTTGATTCCTTTCCTGTGATCGATTTTATCCTGCGTTGAAATTCTTTATTGATTTGCTCTATTTGGTATGACCCAGTTGGTATTGTAACCTCCTCCCAGTTTGGGGTCCCATCGGGTTTATTTGTCCGTGCAAAAACCAGCGAGTTATTAGGTTGTTGTCCGTTAAATGCGTCCGCTCGGATATTAGGCCAACTGTGATATACTCGCAATTTTGCCAGCGCTATTTCCTTTACTGGAACCGGTGATGGGAAGTTCACACTGAATTCGGGTTTCGTTGATGTTATCGATATCATACTTGTTTGTACCGGAGTGGTGTTCTCCGCGATCCGCTGAAGTAATTGAGACCCTTCGGGGTTCAGCGACATTATTATTATTCGTTGTCTTTAGTGTCTAATTTTAACAACCAGGTGGTTTCGGCTTCCAGTTGAAAATCCTCGATTTTTGACATCGCGGAGCTATATAACTGGACCATCGTGGAGAATTCAACATCGGATACGAACAAATTATCAATCGATAACGAGATCAACCCGGATAATTTCGAGTATGCGTCGGATACTATTTGATGTTTTACTGTATACTCGTTGAGTTTTTTCTGAAAACACGATGATATCTTCCTAGTGATTGCGTTGGCAACTCCAGCAACTGTTGTCATTGCGGAGACAGCGATTGGAACAGCGATCGGGGTTATCGTGGTCACCGTGGATAAAATAACACCGGCGCCAGCTACTATACCCGACACCGAGTACACGACCGCGTCGATGGCGGTTATTTTACGACGGTATTTTTTTATTTTTACACGGTATTGTTCGGAAAGCGTTTTCAAGTTCGCGGAAAATTCTTTTGCGGTATCGAATCGATATTGATGTGACGTCGGTGATACCTCTGATTCAACTTCCTTGGTGGTCATTTTTATTTTAAAAGAGCTAGTGTTTTTAATTACTTAGATTCGCTGCAAATTCCACATACCATGTAATGTTTGCCCGGGCTAGATTTCCATCAACGGCATAAATTGTAAACTGTTCAGTTGCGTTCTTGTCTATAATTGTTGATATTGTATTGTTAAACCCGGATGAACTCGACGATAATATATTAAACTGCATCATTGAAACCAGTGTCAGTCGATAAATACCCTTAACAGTTGCGGTGATATTTACTGTATTCTGTGTAGGAGTCCAATCGAATGATCCATGCCGAATTGTGTATACTGTGTTGATGATGTTCTCATGAGGGGTTTTTATTTTTTCGAATTGCTCTGCTACTCTCGGTAGTCCGTCTTTAATCGTTTCAACATCAGTTCTGATTATTCCTACTTCCCGCCAATGCGCGTCTACATTATTTATGATCGTTACAACATTAGTTTTGATTGTTTCTATTTCCCGTGTATTCTCGGTCATACTTTTTTTGTTTGCTGCAACATCAAGTTTGATTGTTCCTATTTCATATGTATGAACGTCTATACTTTTTTTGTTCGCTGCAACATCAGTTTTGATTAATCCTATTCCCCGCCAATACGCGTCTATATTTTTTTTATTCGCTTCAATATCAGTTTTGATTGTTCCTATTTCCTGTGTATGCGTGTCCATATTATTTATGATCGTTGTAACATCAGTTTTGATTGTTTCTATTTTCCGTCCATGCGAGTCTACATTATTTATGATCGTTGCAACATTAGCGCCGATTATTTCTATTTCCCGTTCATGCGCGTCTACACTCTTTTTGTTTGTTGCAACATCAGTTTTGATTGTTTTTATTTCCTGTCCATACGCAGTGATATCATTTATAGTTATTGTAATCTCATCCGGCTTGGTATTTTTTTTACCAAAGAATTTATCAAAGTTGTCATCGATCCTGTTAACATTTTTTCGCAACAGGGGTAAATTGGCCGACATCGCCGTAAACTCCAAAATAGCATTTGTTATTGTTTTAAGATTTGGTTCGGCTATCATCGCGGTTCCAAAAAAACTATTGATAATGAATTGCATACCGGCGACAGATACTTGTACCCCCTCGAACTGAATTGCTTGTATGTTAAATTTATTATACAAATTTTTTAACGAATCCGACATGGTTATATAATTGTCGCCAAGTGTACTTATTTTTCCATTTATTATCGATATATCTTCACCCGGTTTGAGTCGTCCGTCGCTGGTATACAGCGCGATAGTGTCCTCGGCGGCATTACGCTGTCGTATTAAAACGTCATTCAGTGACACATTACCGGATTTCAATTTACCCTGGCGGTCTTGAAATACAACTATTTCGCCCGGGTCAACACTTGTTAGATTCAACATATCAGCGATTTCATCCTCAATTAGTTTTTTTATGTCGGCGGCGGCCGTTTCCGTGGATTCTTTCAGCGCCGAAACCGGTCGTCCCCAAATATCAATCATTATTATTGTAAATGTTATTCTCTAAAATCCGTTGAGCTTCTACAACCCCACTAGTGTATTCGTTTACAACCACATGAGGTGGTTTTCGCGATGATGAAATCGCCGCGAGTACGTTCAATACCTCACGGCCGCATATCGGTGGGTCACTTAACTGCTGTGTTGGCAGCGTGGAATAAAAAACCCGGGCTGAACACGCCGGGGCTGAACACGCCCGGATATACCGCATAAACTCTTTCGGCGGGGCTAACCCGTATGAATCAAAATAGACGATCGCACGCGGATCAATCGCGTATGCAACCCAATGAGTTCCCGCTCCGGAGGACCCATCGAGGTTAATTATACCGGTTTCAGTATTCCTTGGGGCCGCCGGTAATTGATCCCTCATAAAAACACCTCTGAAGTTTTTTATCGCTAACGCGTTTGCGGCGTCTATTAAATCAAAATTAGACATGGGAGTCATTGACTCAGGAGTCATTGACTCCTGCGTTAATAAACGGTTCCCGGTAGTCTTAGACCCTTTCCCGAATACCATGAATACGGGGTTCCCGGTAGTCTTAGACCCTTTCCGGCCACGGGTCGTTTTTTTTTGTAGCCTTTCCCGGTTGCCTTCTTTAATGCCATTCCCGCCGCGGTACCAACGGCCCCCAACGCCGCCGCCTTAGCCACTGCTGGTGCGGCCGCGGCAATCAACGCTGGAATCGCAGCTAACAGCGGAAATATCCCACCGGTCTTTTCCATGTTTTTAATTGCTGCGGCTGAAAAATCTATTTGAACACCCTTTTTATTCTTCATCGCATCATTGAAATGTTTTATTTGACGCGCCGTCAACGATATCTTATGATTACCGCCCGCCATCTGCGACGGCTTCAGCGTTATTGTGGTTCCGCATTGTTTAGCCGACTTTGATCGTAATTTCTTGACTTGACCATCAGTCAACTCTACACTGACGACACTATACGACATTTTATTGTAAACGCGTTTATGCTTTCAATTACATGTTTTCCACTGGCGCATCAACGATTCTCATTCGTCCACCAACACCTTCTAGCAGCATTGATTTATCGCTGAGAATGACAGCAACCGCTCTATAATTAACACCAGCCGGGGCTATACGAGCTCTGAAGTGTATATCAACGACGGATTGTCTCGTTAAATCAAGATGTTCCAACGAAAAGTAATAAATCGGATACAGGTTTTTAAAATCAAGTTGTGATATTTGCAAACCGGTGTCGACGTTTTGATCACGACCCATATATGACAGCAATCGATGATACACACGTGCGACATGGTTGTCGCCGTAATTAAGCTGTATATCCTCGGATGGTTCCTGTTGTCCGTTTATTCTCAGCGAAACCTCCATGACTCCTAATCGATCAAATATCATATGGCTGCGTTCTTGATTGCCCAATCGTTCCCTATTCTGTAGCGCTATGAATATATGACGCGGGGCTGAAACACCCTGTTTTGACGCCAAGTGCCATGTAAACGTATCGGCGACGTTATCCTCTTTAGCATCAGTTGTTACCGTTAGCCAACTCAACAGCGATTTCCCTCCCTGTTCCATAAATGCTAACAATCGTGCTTCCGTGGTAACTGATGGAGTCAGCACCGGCATCCACAATGCCATTTTAGTTAAAATGACTTTACCGGCAGCGACGCCAGCAGTATGCCATATTGCATTGTTATCATCGCCCCTTCGCGTCAGGGCAATTGTATGCTTAGCCCCATAGACAACTTTTCTGACATTTCTGCAGAATCCAAATATGTGATGGAGTGGAATCGCGCATGAAAACTTTCGGCGTGGTCCTTGCAACATTCCTATTCGTGTTGCAAATCCTAGATTAAAATTATCGTTAGTACTTTTTATGATATTGAACTCAGCGCCTGGTCTTGCTCTGCGGTCTGGATTGGCTGCTTCAGCTTGTGGGTCAAATGCGGTATTTCTTTCCACTAGCACGTTGATGTACTGAAGATGATCAGCGTTATTGGTGGAGTCCTTTGCGAACATCATAGATGGGCCCGCCGATCTTGTATAATCATCTGAATACCTCGCTAACCCAATTATCGTCGTTGCAACATCAACCTCGCGTTCTATTGATTCAATTTCTCGCCCGTCAATAAGATATCTGGCGCTCTCAAATAACGCCATGATACCGTTGTTGACGAAACCAACTCGAACACGAGGGTCATCTGCGTATGGTGCATTATCGGCGGCATTTGTCACGAGTTCTCCCTCGATTTCGATAAACGCTTCACACGGCAAAAAATATTTACTGGTATCTTGGACTTGAAGTTCAATTCGCGATCGTAGGTCGGGTTGCGCTGCATAATAAGAATAATATTGATAATCACGGACAGAATCATCCCTGCGCACTGGGGCGTCCATATCAAACGCGGGATCAGCGGTACGCGCAAACATTCTATTATTTATCATGTTGATGTTTTCAATTGCGATTTTTTCGTCGTAAATTCTTTGAATTTAAACCACTCCCCGCTATCGCGTTCATGAGCGCGTTGGTTGCCGCATCGGCGGATGGCGAAGTCGTCGCCAACGACTCTAATTTTTCTTCCACGGCGTTATTTATTACTTTACTGACATTTGCAGGCATCACTGTCGTTGATGGCATTACCGGTGGTTTCTGTTTTTTTCTCCTGAATTTCACCAATGACATTAGTTTGTCCCGCGCGGCTGAAAACGCCCTTCCGGCAACATCTCCAATGGCACTAATACCCTTATCACGAATAACATCAATAGCCTTCATTCCTAATTGTTTGGCTAACGGCGCTACTTTTGGAGCCATTCTTGTAAATAACCCCGCAATGGTGCTACCGAGACCATCTCCATAGTACGCGCGGTAAACAGGCAATCGCGAGTTTACCACGTAGACGAGTACTGGTTTATCATGGTTGTAGTGTATGATCATCCTTATTAAAAACACCAGTTTTCCAATTAATCATCCACTAGCTCGTCTATGAGCGTTCGATATGCATTAATGTCCATGATACCGCCTGCAAATAAACGCTTGCAAATATCAGCGGCCTCATTGATTATTTCCGTAGAGTTATTTCCGGCTCGTTTTCCTCCAATTAGTACTTCCAGCCGTGATATATCACTGAGAACACTATTAGGGCAGGTAACGCCGTAGGATTCTTTACCAACAGGGTATCCTTTTCCTTTTTTTGGTGTTATACTCTTAACTTCCTTGTGGAATGCGTCGTAATCGGATTTACTACGATGTGGTAATGCATCTTTATGTTTACTTGCTAAATACACTATTCTTGCCCAGTCTTTTAACGACTTTATATTTTTCTCGTAACCGCTATTGATATGCTTCTTATCTCGTATGTTCTTAGCAAAATTGTTGGCAGTAAAATTAATTAATTCTTCCCTGTTGCTGAAGTCTCTAATTTGATCTATTGTGCTCTTCTTGAGTACAATACGGGGTATATTCCCCTCTTTTTCTTCCGGTATTTCTTCTTCTGGTATTTCTTCTTCCGGTATTTCTTCTTCTGGTTCTCTTGCGGTGGCGCCTGGTTCTTCTTCGTCGGCCATTGTAACATAAGGTTCTTGTGGTTCGGTTATAGCGAGTGGTGGTGGCCTCCGTGTTGTAGCAGCCGCTATTTTTGCAGGGAGTGTTTCTAAAGACCTTTTTGTTTGTTTTGTCTCTGCCGCTATCTTTTCAAGCGCACCAAGAACGGGTACAGTTGCCGCCGTAACATCCTTAGTCGCTTTAGTTACCGGGGCAAATAACTGTTCACTTCCAACAGCAAAATCAGTTTGCATTTGTTGTCGCGTTTGAAGTTTCTCTCTCACTCTATCTCGTAACAGTATAAACTTTCTAAGCGCTGCTAGTCGCTCTCTGGCTAGCCGAGTAGTAAGTGATTCACCTACCATTATTGTAAATTGATCCGCAATTTTCTAATTTTCCGCCGAGTGTACCATCGGGGGTTCCACGGAGTTTTCGTCTATAATCCTTCTAATGTTTTTGATCTTACTAGAAATCTCCCGGCGTCGTTCATAAACACGTCCGAGTTTTTTTCGTATTATTTCAACGGCAGTAAATAGTCCAATGAATGCATTTGCGTCATTGTGGTACAAGTTTTCATTGATCGTATGTTGTAATCGTTTTATAAAAAAGTACTCGCGGGCCAGGGTAAAACGCCCCCGTTTCGACTGTTCGTTAATAATCTCATAATCGGATAATATTTTTTCACTGTCGAGACCATCAGATAATTCAATTCCTTGATTTTTTAATTTTGAAATCTCGGCTAATATATTATTGATGTCTTCGATATTCATTATTCTTATAAAACATCTTATTTCTAATATCAAAAATTTTAATAAAATTATTGGGGCCATTTTTGACCCCGTTTTTTATATGGACAGTACAGTGCCGTAGATCTCCACTCGAGTGTTGTGGCAGATTGCAGGCATACATGGACAGTACAATGCCGTAGATCTCCACTCGAGTGTTGTGGCAGATTACAGGCATATACATATACTTAATTAAGGACATTCACATCTTGGAACCCCAAAGCATACATCTCCGGGAGGGAGGCCTAGGGTGACAAACGTCATCGTAGACCGCCCAGAAGATATGCTTGGGGGACATCACTACATGTACTTAATTAAGGATGAATATATTTATAATGAAATGATTGATGGATGATGGGACGGCACAAGACAGCACAAACATAAAACGGCGGGGCGGAACTCTACGGCCAATTCAACCAATCAAAAGCAACCCAATTAAATTAACCCGGTTGCATGATTGTAAACAAAAGACAACCACACGCCCGGGTCAAGAGCGTGGGTTAGTTTTGATTAGTTGAATTGGCTTTCGAAAGCCCCAGGCTTATAACGAGTCATCTTATATATAAAGTGACTAATACAGCGGCGTCAGTCACAAGGTGTGTGTTAATTTGAATTCCCTTGAATCGTTTGAATCCTTAAATACTTATTAATGGTGTTTCACGGCATTTAAATGAAACCAAATACTCAAATAAAACATTAAAAAAAAGAATACAGCTGTTAGATAATAGCGTGTATTTCATTAGTTTTCATCGTAAAATGATTAATTAATCGCAACATTAATTGGACTTCAAGGGACGCAACATTAATTAGACTTCAAGGGACGTAACTCCTGTCATGCGACGCTATCACAAAACGAGTTATCTCCCTTTGATGTTATATATGAAAATCGAATTCTATGACCCGTCTTTTTTGAGATCGCTGTTTGATATATTCGTTCTGCAACAAATTGTATTGAGGCGATACAAATGTCAAAATATTTTCCTGCCTCATTCATCGACTGAAATATTTTTTCCTCGTGAGTTGTTGTATCAAATGACTTTACGGGTTTTGCTTTCTTTGAGTATTTACCAGTTTGGCCTTTTTTACTATTTTCACTCTGAGAGATGGCTTGCAGATTACACAGTCTATTATTTTGATAATTAGAATCAATGTGATCAATAACGAGACTATCTTTGATCAATCCGTGGAAACATTCATAGATGATTCTGTGACAGAGATATTTTTTCCCTCCAGCAGTAAACATTAAATACCCGTGATTGTTTTTCCATCCAACCGGCTTCTTCAGTCTACGATTTCTAACAATACCGTCGCGAGATGCCTCGTAATTGACGAGCAGGGGATGCGGCTGAAATTCTTGGTCCATTTGTATAATAATACTACTTGTCTAATTTATTATTTGGTTTAATTATGAATCTTTCAACGTAGTCTTGGGGGGTTTTGATGACGAAGTCGGCGGTGGGGTTAATGACGGCGTTTTTAATTCGCTTGTCATAATAGCGTTTTAGTTCCCTGTATCGCTTTCCGCCACAATTGATACACAACTGTGATTTTCCTCTTACACCAACGTGGCAAACCAAGCACGGGAGGGGGCCAAGAGAACCATTACGAACGCTTTGTAAATGATACCCGCAGAATTCACCTCTACATGATTTATTGCACGGGGTTGTCGACCCAATCATCAACCATTTGCAGTGATTCATTATACTATATTCTTTCATTTAAATACTTGTTTTAATTATATGGATGAGTTCGAGAGATTGGCAGCAATTAAGCCCCGGAAAAATATTAGGTTTAATCTCGATAGAGTCCTCAAGGACACACCAAAAGCGTTAATAAACGATAAAACCCTGTTGAGTAAAATACGCGATTGTATCAATGAATTCAAGCGTGATGGCGCATCTCACAGTTGGTCAACATTTCGAATTGATGGCATTGTTGATGCTACCATGAACGACAACCGCGCAGCAATGATAATATCACAACTTGACGGTAAAAGGTATTTCTTCAGAGTAAAATTCATTGTCCGGGTGGAATCAGGCGATTGGATCATGCGTGATAAATTTGAACCAGTTCTCAGCGACAAGAAAACAGTCACTGTCAGCCGCGACTCCAAGCCGGGGTTGTTAACCGGAATTGACAAACCATACTATGAACGAGCGTATCCTGAAACAGCAGTTGTTTATGGAATATACCCGTTAAATAAGAAACCTGATATCGGAAAACTGAAACCGATGAAACAGTCAACTGGGATAAATTGTGTAGCAGAACGAATAATAGAGCATTTTACAAATGCATGTCGAGGAAACAAATTGACTGATTTACGACGTAGCAAAATCAACCAGTGGGAACTAACCGTAAAAGAGCGTGGAGCAACCATCAGCGACATAGCGAGATTAGAAACATCGCTGAGATTTCCAATAACCGTTACAACGATAACCGGTGAAGTATTATACGAATCGAAGTATAAATCGAAGGGAGCCCCAATCAAAATTATTGATCATAACGAACACGCATGGACGCCCGTGATCACAATATTTCCACGGGATAGAACAGTAAAGTATATCCCCGAAGAATTCCTGGGAGAACAATTCTCCAAGGACGGTTTTCTCGCGGAGAGGAAACTATTTGATGCTATTGCCTACTTGTGTAAAAACGACCCTGTATCAATGTGGTTACTTCGCAGCGCTGAAAACGATGCGGATACCTTTGATCAGTTTGTAAGACCAAACGGTGAATTATATCGCACTGAAGCATTTCACAACAGGATGAAAAAAACCGCCATAGAATTTGAGGAGCATGATGAACAACTGCTAACAAATTGTTTTACGATTCCATCGGTTGTAGCTCATGTTGCAGCAAGGAAAAATGCGTGGAGACCAACGCGCAGAGAATTTCTACCGGATGTACAATCCAGTTGTTTGGAATACTATCACGGTGGACTATGGAACACTGAATACAACCGCGACGCTATGATCTCGGTTGATATGGTTGCCTGTTATCCAGCGAGTTTTCTCGGGTATGGATCCGCCGCTGAGTACTTTAGACGATTTGGACACCCCAGTCATGAAATGATTCGTGTTGCTATTAATGGACCACTGCCTGATTTTGATTTAACCGGATTCGCTCGCATAGTATCATTTGAATTCGCGGCAGGACTCCATCGCTGTTGCTATATTTGGATCGGTAGACACATGGCTGAAAAGAGATGGCTGCCAATAGCGCTGCTACGGTATATGATTGATTGTAGCATGCTAGTTTCGTTGATTGTCAGTGACGCGATTATATCATACCGGGCACAGACTGAAGTCTGGTTACCAGAACCGGAGCGTCTAGATAGCATAATTGACGAGTCCAGAAAAAACATTGATGCCGACGAGGAATATATCATCGAATGGTCCAGGAGGATATTTAACCAACGAAACCGCGAGGCAAAAGATCTCGGTAGAAGAATAATTGGTAAGTTCACACAAGGTGGAAAAAACCACGACTACAAACGATATTGCTCACGGCTGATTATAGATGACGCAGAATATGATTTCGTAATCAAGGACACAGTGGCAAAAAATAGATACGTGAACTGCAAAACAGCTTTCTTGTCCAATGGAACGAGGTTGGGTACAGTTGTTACCTACAGCGATGGAGACAGCCCGGCGTATCCACATTTGAGGGCGTCTATGCTGGGATATGCCGCTATCAATTTATTCTCGATGATAAATAGATTCCCCGATACCGCGGTTAGAGTAGCCGTTGATTCGTTTTATGTTGACGTAGCGTATAAGGGAAACGTAGCCGAGTTTACTAGTCCGGACGAGAGTTGGGGTACATGGAGAATTAAAAATGAAATACGACGCGATTATTCCCCGTCAGCAGATGTCACCGTTGAGAACAACTACTTACGCGGTGATAAATTGTCAGAATGGTCTAATGCACCATCGTGTTCTGATCCAATTTGTAGACACAAGACGGTTTATTTAAGCGGCTGTGGCGGGTCAGGAAAGACGACTCGGGCAATTGAATTATTTCGAACGCGGGCAAGTATAATCGTGCTTACACCGACTCATAGACTAGCGCGAGAGATAAAACAACGAAATGTTGACGCCGTTACTTATCACAGCTTTTTTCGATACAGCGGCGGTGAGTGGACTCCTGATCGAATGGGTGAAAAATTTATTCCCGACATTATCATCTGGGATGAGATATGTACTGTTTCGTTAGATACTTTACAAATGTTTCTTGAGTGGTTGCTGCGCGCGAATACAGCGGTAATCATGTGTGGGGACCATGGCCAACCACCACCATTTGTCGGCGAGGGTCCACATGATTGGTTAAGGGGTTTTGTGGACTATTATGAAGAAACCGATACTGATTACCGAGCACTTGATGAACAACTGCGCGAGGTTAAGAAATTAATCAGATTACAGCCGGATAGAATTCAATGTGAAATAATTCGCGAGGTGATTCCGGAAACGCCGTTAAATGAATTCTGGGAAACATGGAGACCAAACGATTTGATTGTAGCGAGTAGAAAGATAGTCAGAGACACACTTCAGCGGAAGTTGTTTACGTTGCATAAGGAAAAGTTTCCAACGCGTCCAGTGCCGTTATGTTATAGACCCGCGGACACACGGCGGCAGAACATTGAAGTTGAAATTCCAGGTCGGACAGAAAAACAAATTCTCGTGCTGAATGATATCGTGCTCGTTGATATCAGCGTCGTCGAGGACGCGCTACGTGCTGATAAATCCCCGTGGACGCTAGGATACGCAACAACAATACATTCCTCGCAGGGACTAACCATCACGGACACAATTGTTTGGATAGTTGATAATCGCATCGAATGGTCGAATCTAGTCTATCTTGCAGTGTCCAGAGTACGAAGGATAAATCAGCTTCGAAGAATTGTTATTGACGAAGCCACCGACGAAGCCGGCGACAAAGTCACCATCGATGCAAGCGTCATTGATAGAAAACTCTCGGGTTACCGCCAACAGGATAAAAAAAAACAGCGGCGTTTTGATATTGATGCCGAATTAATAATCTCGCTACGACAACAACAGAATAATCACTGCGCGAGTTGCAATTGTATAATGAGTTGGCGTTATTCGGATAAAGACACTCGCCAATTTACCGTGGATAGGATCGATAACAGTCTCGGTCATGTCAAAAACAATGTGAGGTTGACCTGTCTTGAGTGTAATAGACGCAACGGCGCTAGTTAAGACCACGCGGGGGTAATTGAGTATCGTTAGGTATCACTTGTAGTTGCTCGCGTGTAAATCCGCGCTGAGGAGCAGTTGAATCCAGTCTATAGATCGGTGGTCTACCAGTTGATCGTGTTATCGTTGATATGTTATGTGTGGTAACACTCCAAATAGGATCGGTAGCCCTTTTTTTACCGCCTTCAAGCTCTCCTGGTTCATATAGATATCTAACAGTGACATCGCCAAGAATCGGCTTAGAAACGCTATTTATTTTTAATTTTCCGGGTATATACTCGTATTTAATCGCGTCGCTGGGCTTCATGTTGATTACTCGGGTAATCTCGTTATTTAACGCTGAAATTACACCTGGCAACCTTTTAACCCATTCACGAGATCGTTTTTCTTGGATGAATTCCTTCGCGTATTGATATCCAAATAACCGTTCAGCGAGAGTCCGATTGAATCGTTCAACAATTGCCTGATCACGATGTAGCGCAGTATGACCTCGTCGTATCGCGACGCTATGATGTTTCAGCGTTGATAAAACAGCGCCGCGAAATTCACTACCAGGATCAACTTGTAATAGATTTGGCCAGCGCAGAGGACCTCTTCGATAAATCCGCTCAAACGCATCGGCTACTTCAGTTGCTGACTTTGTTTTCAACGGTTCCGCTTGTTTGTATCGACTCGCAACATCAACTACGGTTAGCGCGTATTTGTAACCGTTGTCATGCGGCAGAAATAGTATATCAGCCTGATGAACTTCATTAGGTACGCTGACATCAAAGCGCGAGAAGTTGATTTGTTTAGGCGGTGGTAGATAGATTTGCCATATAGCCTGTTTGGATAACCAATTAGCCGCAGTGGTCTTTGTTACCTTTGCAGCGCTTGCAAGCTTACCAATTGCGGCCTTCCCCTTCCAGTATCCTCTCGGAGAATAATAGATGGAATCCATCGTTTTTCTTGGATGATTGTTATTAATTACCAGCGCCAATCATTAATTTACCTTTCATAGCCGATTTTACCAACCATGAGGCCAATTTTTCTTTGACGGATTTATCAGGAATAGCATTTAGCGCGTGAATTAATTTTACATCCGCGATATGACGCTGTTGCAGATCGCTACTTTTGTAAGCAACATCATGAGCATGACACGCCTTATCGATAGCGTTTATTGGATACTCACCGGGTTTGGGCTGATTTTGATCATCGAGTCTAATATCTAATCGTGTTCCGGGGCCACAGTAGTTATATCCTGGGAGGTGTTTTTCTCCTGGATACTTTGCCCACGGTGTTCCGGGGAGTTTTGCCAATTTGGCTGCGATGTCACCTCCTCGCTTTTTTTTAAAACATCTCCGGGTCTAATAGAAATAAATCTAAATTTCTTTGTACCGCATTGTACACACTTACCAGTAAGCGCCGATCTGTTATTTCTTGTCGTAACGGTTGTCATATCATTTGTGCCAGTACGCACTCTACACTTCACACAATATAGATCCATAATTTATGTATAGAGATATGAATATAATTGATTTTTCGGCGACTAAAACAAGAGAACCAGTTAAGCATGTTGCAGCGTTACCAAACTCGATCCGGATGATTATCATCGGACCATCTGGATCCGGCAAGACGCAATTGTTACTCAATTTAATAATGAGATGGATGAAGTGGGATAAGTTGTATTTGGTTGCTCCTAGCGTAGATGATCAACGATGCTACGAGGTGTTGAAAGATTTCAACGAGAATGCATCAGCGATCGCTAAAAAGAATGTTATTGAGTTTATTACGGATATCAATGATGCACCGGGTATTGATGATATTGATGGCGACGTTAACAATCTAGTCGTGTACGATGATGTTATGTTAGACAATCAAAAGAACCCAGCTAGGATATTTTCCAGAGGCAGGCATAAAAACACTGACGTGATATATGTCACTCAACGATACACTCAGATTCCAAAAGTAATCAGAGATAACTGCAATATTCTTGCTGTATTCAACGGCGTTGATACACACACGCTACGAAATATTTGGCAGACATGGTGCGGCGGTGACATGGACTTTAATGTTTTTCGAAACTTTTTTAGTCATGCTCAGTCGACCCCACATGGATTCATAACGATAAATTTACATGATCCTCGGACACGATATCGTATCGGACTTGACCAAATATTCGGTTAGTTGTAAATAATTTTCATTGTAAATAACCTCTTAGCAGCAGAGGGGGCAATGACATCGACGCGGTCGTCGACGTGCTTACCGGACGCTGACGACACTGGGGATCGGCGCGCAGAAGGTGTTAATTAAACCAAATGACGTCACCATCGTGTAGGATGGACCGTCGTCGTTTTTTTTTTACCAGGCGCTGACGACACTAGATCGTTGAGTGCAGAAAGTATTAATTAAGCAAAATAACGATTGGACAAAATGTCCGATTCGCCCCCTCTGCTGCTAATGCTCCTTCCAGCGCAGTCCATCCTCCAGATATGTAGTTCTTTTTATATGTGACTGATTCTTTCACCACGATGCATAACTAATGAAGAATTTACGGAGCATCTGAGAATTCTGTTTCATCAGTTGAACGGTAATGTTAGTGTTGAGGAAAACCGTGTGACAGAGGTCAATCCTATTAAGAAAGCTTTACGGGCCAACGGCTACAAAAATTGGATGTTTGCTCTTCTCCCTCAAATACGTCCCAGATCACATTAACTTTAGGGATATATGTCTGCTATATCTCGAATCAAGTCATACTAAAAGATGAAAATCGTCTTTTCCTATCTCATGTAGACAAAGGGCAATATCTCTTGCCCATTACCTGCCATTGTCACCGACAGGTGTCGCTAGTTTTTGTTTCGCCGCTATACTGGTAGCACGTGCATTAAACTTCAAACAATCCAAGCCATCTTAGTGTTAAAATTGGACCATCCAACTTTAAAATTGGATTTACTGTGTTGGACAATCATTTTTTTTACAGGTTGTATACATAACGTTTACATTTTTCCCCAACTTTGAGTGAATTTGTCACCTTTATAAACTTCGTCTATTTAAGACAACATTACAATATTGTAGTTGAACTCATTTTATCATTTACGAGTTAGCGCGACAGTGACTATTTTCGCTCACTCCGTTAGTAAGCTGGGTGGTATTAACAAGTTAGTAACATATTGAATTGCTAATTTATGCTTTTTGTTTTCTCATCTTGTCGTTCACTAGGAATGTCAGCTAAATGCATGAAATGCAAAATTTTCAAATTAAAATAAGACAACCATGATTTCTGTATTGTATGTACTAAGTGTACATTGTCTATGCCATACTGTGAGTGTAATATGTGGACAAAGGAAGTCTGGGCTACAGTAGTCCAGAAGGCACCAAACAGAAGGAAAGACGGAATAAGTCGAAGATAACGTCGACGTTCTCAGAATACGTCCAAGTCAACCTCCATTGCGAGTCTTGTGGGGGACGCTGGTCCCCTCCCAATCTTAAGTTCATCGCTTGTAACCGCCAGCCACAGTAACATCAGCGACAGTGGAGATGAAGAATGTTGAGATGGTACAATCGTCCGCCTTAGAACAGACGCGTCGTCTGGTCCAGGAAAGGATGACACATTCATTTACATTAGGGCAGATATTACTTTATTTCCCTCGTTCGCTTCCACACCTTTTTTCAACTCATCGGAGACCCCCAATTTTAGGCTGTCCAGTGGGCATAAGTTCTCCCGCATGTTCTAAGTATGGCTTTTGGGCTTGGATCCATGTTATAACACTGCTTTGATGTCACCAGCCACCATGGCCCATCCAACCGGTATAACATGGGACTTTTTCAGGCCAATTAGGATATACAAGAATTCTAGTGACAGATCCGTCCGTTTAGCCGTATCGTCGGCGATATACCCTTTCTATGACAAAAATTCCAATGAGAAATCTGTCCATCCAGCTTGCCTTTGGAGTGGCCGGTACCGGTGATAGCAATATGTCTTCTGTACCACCAGCATTCAGGCCGACCATATTATAGGCGAACCAGCAGGCCGTTCCGGACTTCCACATTTTCACTACTTATCCATATTGGAGAGTTAGCGACATTTTCAAAGAGGACAGAAATGAGTCATCGATGGTACCTGGTATGGTGTATCTAAGTCAGGAATCAATATGCAGTGAGTGTAAACAAACTCCTACAAATCAGCCATACTCAGATCCGATCATTAAACGTACTGAATTTAGCTTCAAGGCCGCAGTCGAGGCAATTTATAGAGTATTGTCAACTTCAGAATGCCATCCATCTCCTACTGCTACTCAAGACTATAAAGTTAAAGCATCGGTAGATTTTGACGATGTAGAAGATAAATTCCTTCCGGCTCCTCATCCATTCGGCTTAAGTTAAGGAGATCAATGACTGGCTGTCGGGAAGAATTGTTGACCCGGTGAATTCTAAGGCTTTATTTTCAGAAATCCATGTATCTGCGATGTTCTCATCGCGCTGGTACAAAACTCATTCGGACACCTGCAATACTGCTCTCCCGGCCCTTGACAAAAATCTAGCTGGAGTTCACATTTTCGCTCCAATGTTTTATAAAGTGGACAATAATGTGATCTATGCAAATTCAAAATTAGTCAGGAACGTAGTCGCTACGTCTTCAATATTAAATTGGTCTCACTGGCAATTTTCCGACTCGCTAGAAATCTAGCAATGGCCACCCTTGGGAGGCGATGGCCAGGATTGCTAAAGTCAATAACTGGGCATCTCACTATTTATTGGCCAAGGAGTTGCTTGCTTTGGCCAACTTATACATGATACGATGTGATGCATGTCTACCGTCCACGTCACTCAAGCCTCATCATACCTTGGCTTTAAGGATGACCCCGGGTCACAGTTACTCTTGGATGAAAAAGTAAAGAAGTTCGGAGGCAGGTAGCTCAGGAACTGCCCCTCCATATCACCACTCTACCCACACAGGTATTTCGAAACAATAATCTCCACTACAGTAGGGACAAGGGATCTTTTCAGTGAAATGCGCAATATAGATCCCATCCATGATATCAGACACATTCTGGCATCATGGTAGATAATGATATCGGGCACGATAGAGATCTTTTGGATCTTAACACCAATTCTGATCTCAATCAACGAAAATCCTTCACTATGCCTCCAAAATGGATTCTGGTCTTGGTTTTAACAACACTCATTTCAACGAAATTCGAGCCATTAGCCCACGCTTCGATAAAGCTACAATCATACAACACATCTTTACGGAGAGATTTAGCTTCAGTATGCTGGGTGAGCAAGTCACATGCCCATTCCGTGGACCCGAACTATATTCAGTTTAGATCAGATTGTTTGGTGGTCCTCTTGATGCAACCAGGCTCTGTAGCCAAATTTGGTTTCCGTCTGTTGGCAGTCAGAGTTGTCTCTCGCTCGCTCACTCTCACCCACAGACAGGTCAAGAGCAACGGCCATGCAAGATCCTGTTCGCGCACTCATGCACTACCTGAAACACACTTGACAAATCTTGGCATGCCCAAGCGACTCTTTCTTCCAGTAAAAGCCGGGAAATAGTATACCACCCCTCAAGCTCTTTCTTCGTGGCTGAAATGGGTTATACTCTCGGCGTGCGCTGAGGTCTTACAAGATCAGAGTCGACTCATCAAAATTATCACCCATGAGATTAGATAGATCTCAGCAAGCATCACGTTTAAATGTAACGTTTCGATCCGAGATATACAGAAGCTGTTGGTTGGCATGTAGAGTCAACCTTCTGGAGTTTTTATCTCAGAGATTTAGCTTCGCAAAGGCAAACATTGAATTTGGTATGTCTGGTGGCGGCAGCCCAAATAACCAATAAACCCTATTAAAACAATAAATACAACCTATCAGCTTCGCTGGATTCGCCAGTTAAATTTTGCAGGTAAGAAGATTTCAATAATTATCTTCTTAGCCGTATGTAGGGGTCACAGATCAAGTGACCATAGGCTGTGTTGCTTATGTATTTAGGAGAACTGGATATCGTTAGCATGGTGAATTGAGATATCATTCCCAAGAAGGATATGATAGTAGAGGTCAGAAGATCTGCATTCCCTCCTCCTATTACATATTCTCATAAGGTTAATGTGATTGATGAACGTATCTGAACGGAAAAATAAATGTTTAAGTAAATTGTGTTTATCCGAGAACTTACCCAATCACACGACTTAAAAACCCTCCCAACCCCCAA
The DNA here is from genome assembly GCA_028554795.2 of Sinohyriopsis cumingii. NCBI lineage: Eukaryota > Metazoa > Mollusca > Bivalvia > Unionida > Unionidae > Sinohyriopsis > Sinohyriopsis cumingii. The sequence goes on from CM068824.1 coordinate 77,913,811, forward strand.
CCCTGAATGGGAGCATCTTCGTTAGTATCTTTCTCAGCTTAAAAGCTAGCGACACCTGGCGGTGGCATAGGGCTGTAATGGAAAAGAGTTATTGCCCTTTGTTTATATGAGATAGGAGGAAACCCATTTTCGTCAATTAATAGGGCTGGATTCGTGAGGTAGTAGGCTATATCCTTAATGTTAATTGTGATTGGGTAAGTATTCTCGGAGAAACACAATTTACTTAAAATCTTGCCTTCCTGAAAGAGTACAAAGGGAACACATCTGAAGGAAACAGGAGAAAGATGTGTTACAGAGTTCCTGCACCATATGACTTTCATTTTCAGAGAGATTTTAATTTTAAAAAATGACAAATTTTATTAGTCATTTCTGGTTCGTGTATGTCAATGTTGATGTCAACGCTGGGTTGCTTTTACCAGACTTAGTTGCTTTACATCTTGAAAAATGAAACTACAGAGACACAGTTTGCCGCCAGGATTGGATCGGGGGGAGAAGAGCGAGAGGTTTCGGGGTTTCCAGGCTTAAAAAGAATAAAATATACTCACAAACATGCAATCAATTGTTACTTAAAATTTGACCATCGTTTTATTTATTGCACACTTTTATTGGTTATTATACATACTTTTAGTATTAAAAAAAAAGACTTCTGCTTTGGTGCCCTCTTGAGGAAAGTCGGGGCCCTTTTGAAATTTTGGAAAACTCATCCCACCCCCACCCGCCACGTAACTTCTCTTTTGCGTCTCTGATTTCATATGTGATGACAAGGATGACTCTCCCATGTCGGAAGTGTTAATATACTTTGAACATATTCTACAGAATGCTTTGAATTTCGAAAAAGGTTACTCACTGAAACCATCTATGAAAATGCTCATCGTCTAACCTAACAAACTGGAACGATTTTTATAGCAGGGCATCCTAAATCATTGTTAAAAAACTCGTGATGAATGAATATTGCAGAAAAGGAAATCGCGACTGTGGATGCATACAAATGATTAGGCATGTTCGTAAGTTGCCAGGCTCAACCATAGCTCCCGAGGTAATATGACGATGGCTGCAAAATCATTCACTGCAAAAGTTGCAGTCGAAAAATAAGGTAACAATTATAAAATTCCAGGACAGCAGTTAATGAACACTGCAAAGAATCGGGGCATATTTTTGTGGGGATAACATCAGAGTACCCGGTGAAGAGAAACATACCTTCAGGAGAAAAATAAGGGAAGCTACTGAAATCATGGAGGGGAACCAGTTTTGAACCGCGATTCCAGATCGGAAATTCTGCCCAAATACAGAAGGATTTTGTCATGTAATCAACTTTCAGCTGATCAGGTGACTCTAGTACAGAAGTCATTCCTCAGATGAAGACCTTGTGAAAATGTCGAAAGCTCAAGAGTCAAAAACTTATTTTGCTATAGAAAGGTATCCATGTTTAGTCTGATCAACTAAAACGTCAACGCTTTTACTTAGAATAGTATGCAAAATAATGAGGCTTAGTTACAGCCTTTGATTTGCATATATTTGTTTATCCTATCTTGGACAATGCAATTAATGGCTGCAAAGTGCCTTGATCAAAAGACGTTCCGATATTTTGCTTCAGCTTGAGGACAGCGACGTTTTGTAAATTTAGGTTAAAACAAATAATGTTTAGATTTATGTCTTTTTTGGTCAAATTAGTGATAACATTTTAGGAAAATGAAGATTATTTTTTAATTTTCGTTAACACCTTTCTTGCACTGATTGATACTTTGTTGCGGTTAGGGTGGCTGTAGATACATAACAGAATGGTCCAACAGACTTTAGAGCATTACCTCATTAACAATAAATGATTGCGAGTTGACTTGTACGAATTTGGTTTTAATGTTTCAATTGCTCTGTCTTGAAAAGATTGTAATCTATTTCGGTAACAGACGTTGCCACCTAATTTTCATTGTCACAATTGCGGTTTGCGGTCAATACTGATCGAAGCCTGATTTTCATCCTTTCCAGACACGATTATGATTGTGATGACAGTAAACAATTGTATTACTTTATCCAATCAAGTGTTTTTCTTGTCGTTGTATGTAACAGGTATAATATATATATATATATATATATATATATATATATATATACATACATATATATATATATATATATATATATATATATATATATATATATATATATATATATATATATATATAAATCATCACAAGGGGTCTCGCCAAACAACTCATTACTGAGTCTGGCTTGATGTCATTTGCACACAAAATAATACATGGACGATGCCTGTATCTTTGAATTGTAATGTTAAATTGAGCACATAACTCATTTCTATCAACACAATTATGTTATTTATAACATCTTTTAATATTCAGTAATCGAGAATCAAATATAGTTCATTGAATTCAACCTTATTATTTGTACGAGTATAAAGTTTTAAGAACAAATGCGAAACGCTGCTGAGAGTGATACTAATTTATGGATCTTAAATCATTCCTTAATTATCAATAATAAAAAAAAAAGAATAAATACGTGCTTGATTTTTCCACCAGAGACCCGGATCTTAATGGTAGCATGGATTAGTTTAGTCATGTGTCCACGGTCAAAGTTTTTAATATAAAGATATATTGAGATGTTTTCACCAATAAGTACTTACCAATTAGAGATAGGAAGAATTTTTTGTATGAAGTGGCTTGGGCCTATTTGTTTTATTATAATGGCCACCCCATAAGGCAAAATGCAAGCATTTCGGTTTAACAGTATAGCAGGACGATGCCCATCACCAATACCATCTACTGTGGTGATATATCCAAATCTCAGCGATACTGGAAATAGAAAACTTAATACTTCACACGCTTCATTTGTGTTTCCTCCACGAGAAAAGAGATTCGTATGTAAAAAGAGTGAAACAAACTTTGTTTCTGAGTGTTTATGGTTGGTATTTAGACCTAAATGCGATACAATATGCGAGATTATATGGATTAGAGAACAGCATACTGAAGGTACGTTTTGTTTTCATCTTACATAAAGTGATGTTTCACTCGTTTCATCATAATGACTTGCTAACTCAAAGGCTGACGATAAAACTTCGTCAAGCAACTCGAAGCGAAAGCATGGGTATTAGTGGATATATCTTAGAACAGATTGACCGAATATCGTAAACATAAAGCATAAAGACAATGAAAACCTCCAACACCAAAAACAGTGTAGGCAATACGATCTGAGATGTTCAGAAGTCTAATGCTGGAATTGTAATGATTGAAGATATTATCACTAGGAGTGTGTCAAGCGTCTCATGCAAGATAGTGGTCAGCAGAAGAAGAGTGGCCAGCGTAAAGAGGTCTTGGAAATACGAGCAAAACAATGCCGATTGAACACTCAAATGTTTCTTGAACCAAGAACCCGAATTGTACAATCAATGTTTACTTAATTGAATGGATGTTGCAGGTAAAACTATTAATTCTATAAAATAGAGCTGAGGCCTGCTATAGGTCTGAAGTGTTGGACACAACTGTATCTAACCAAACTGAATCCTGTCAAATACAAATAAGGAAGTAGTGTGTAATGGGCATTGGCCTTCGATCCCTCTTGTCTTCTATGACGTTTATTATTAAGACATTAGGATTAGGCAAATGCACATAACCTCTCTCAAATGACCAACAGTGCATCCATGGTCCAAGCTTTAGAATCCAGACCTGATGAGACAAAGGTGGCCCAGTTTTGGTTCCACCTTGTTGCAAATGGTCGATCATTGGGTACCCCCAATCCGATAGATGAAGTGACCATTCCATATGGATATCCTGACCCTTTCTGGGAAGAACAGCAGCCTGGACATCGAGTCTGCTGCGAATGTGTCTGATTAGTATGCTGATATAAAGTTGGCAGCTCTGACAAAGACACTGCCAAACCAGCATGCATAGGTTGGGCGATTTTGTGCCCCTGTAAGTCACAACTACATAATCAGGACTGACTTACTGTACTATCTTCCTTCTAGAACTGAAGTCATTTAAGATAGCTTTCAAATATAGGTTCATATAAAGGGGCAGTTAACCTGGTTCCCATTCGCTGTTGACCGTATTCAAATTCCAGCAACAACTGGGTTCCCAAGTGGGATGTACTGGCATCTGTACATACCATCACTTCCAGCTGGGTTTGCTCCAGAGGAATTCGTGTCACGAGTCAACCGTGGTCGATCTACTGACACATGAATGACCATACTTCATTGATGATAATGACATTTTGAATCGGTGGACTGGAAAAGGGTGCGATTAATCCAGCAAAATTGTTCGTAACGGAAACATATAAAGGCTGCCCAGCGGGATCAAAGCTGCTGATGCATTACCATCTTGTTGGAAATGACTGTACCAATTTGACAAGGTTTACATAACCAGGTGGGCAAAACACTGGGATGGGTGAAAATCAGATCCCCCCCCAATTCATGAGAAAACAGAGAGGATTTAAAAGGGACAGACAAGAGATTGCCATATATTTTTTATATATAGATCGTCCATATATTCTACCATTGCCATACAGGATGTCAAATGAACAGGGCGGCAAACACAATCCATAATTTGGTAAAGACCTAGGAGTTGATATTTAGATTGCATAGAAAGATTCAAAATTGGTAAAATTATTGTGGTAAGCAAATCAAAGAAATATAAGTGAAGCCAGGTTCATAATGACTGAAAGTAGGCATTTGTGAGATCATGATCGATGGCAAACATGTCCCTTTGGATGGAGAGACATATAGATCTCTGTCACTATTTTGAATTCATTGAGGTGATTTAAATCTATGATCAACGTAAACTTGCAGTTGGTCTCTTCAGTATGAAACAGCCATGTATAGAACCTGGAGATTGTGGTTATCATACAATCTCCATTATCCGTTTGTCAATGAGCACTGAATCTCCTGCTAAAGAATTTCGTCCTCTCAGTTTAACAGCACATCCATTTGAAGAGGAGAGGCAAAAAGGAGGGGAGGAATAAACAAAATCCCCCCAAAATCACTTGGATCACCTATTCTTTATGCAACAATAAGCTCTTCCAATGTGGCTGGAATCACAGTAGTCTGGCACAATGTCTATGGTGGTAGGGGTGTTAAGCCAGTGACAGAAGACAGGAGGCATGGTTTGGAGAAACTTGGTTTGTTACCTCCCTGAAAGGGTGCCTAATAAACTGGTTCCGCTGTTATCTGTTTGGCGTAAAATTGAGATCTGAATAGCACTTGCAACACACAAGAGCCGTTGCTTGGGTTGCCTGCATGTGACAGGGACAACTGGTTTCTAAAACAAGGATACAGGTGGAGCAGCAAGTTGGAGGGGTAGTTCATGAGCTGCCTATGTTTTTATGTTGATACTCTGTTTGACTTTGTCCACAAATGTAGATTGTAATGATTATTTTGCAAACAACATATTACATAGCTAACTTTTGTCCATAATTGTATACTAAATTTAACATTTGTAAATAGACTAAATTTAATATTTGTAAATATTTTTACTTGGATTTGAGTTCAGGACATTGGTTTTGCCTTGGAAATTTCTGGTCCATCTGGTATTTGTCATGTTCTTTACTAAAATTTAGATAAAATTCCCGAGTTTGTTTATAGCTTGAAATGTTCTGGAAATCAACTTTTGACCCTCACCTTGGTCCTCTTATTGTATCTTAGGTTAATACATAAAGAATCTTATTTTAACATAGACTGTGTCTTTCAGTTGTGTTCAGTTATAATTTGAGAGAATTTATTTATTTATATTATTTACAAATCTTTATTTTTATTTTGAATTCATTTAAGGGCATTCTTGATCATATCATTGTGATACATCAATACTGTTGTCTATGTGAGATAGACAGAAAAGAAAAAAAAATCTTTTTAGTAGGGCTCGATTTGGGAGGAAACAGGCTTATATCCAAAAAGGTTATGTGATCAGGGAACATATTTGAAGGAGAAATACATTAAATGCATACGATTTCACAGCTATGCTTTTACAGACTTTCCTGTCAACTCTCAGAAATTATGGTAAATATAACATATATGCAGATTTTATGTACTGATTCACAACTTTTAACTTAATTGGTTAGATGGTCATTGAAATCTATTATGTAAAAGTAGACTGACTGGTACCATCCTTGGGTGAGGAGTCCAGTGTTATGAGGTAAATGCATTGTAACTAGAAACACGTGACATGGATGAAGGAGAGCGTAATTTCATATTAAAAAGAGCAGAGTACTCAGTAAATTTTCTGAAAATAGTTTCAAATCAAACTCAGTGTAGTATTTTTTGGTTATTATATTTCACACCTCTTTTCCTTATCCCCCAAATGTCAAATAATTTCATAAGCATTAAAGTCGTTTCATTGAGAAATATTAGCACTTAATTCTTTAATTCTTTTAATACAAAATATTTTCATTTGTTTCACACAATAACCTTAAATATTTTCAGAATTAGACACATTAATTTGTTTTCCAGCTAATTCATTTGCAGCGAACAAGTGCATTTGTATAATGAAGATAAAACATTTTCAATTCATTTGTTAACTCAAAGGACCCTACAACAGGAAAGTTAATGATACAATTCTGTATCTGTTATCTGTGTTATGTCATTGGCCATAGACCATCTGTTGTTAGTAGTGCATTTTCATGGTGTATCCAATAGCTGATAATTACCAATCTTTCATTTCTCAACTGACTGGAATGTAAAATTATCATAACAAGATCGTACAAACTAGAAAATGACCAATGTTAACACATGATCAATGTTAACACATGACCAATGTTAACACATGATGTGTCACTGTATCAACTTTATTACATCCTTAAATTAGTTAAGCCATATTTGGGGCATTTTCTTAGATGTAATTAGCATGCACTGGATTTGAATCATGGAATTTCACTTGTTTGATATTATTTTTTTATAAATAATGTACACTATTGGCCATCTTTTTATGCAAGCAAGAATACTTGACTAGAATTATAGGTAATGGTACTTTATTTTGCAGTAATGAAAATATGTACATCCATTGGAAAATAAAATTACAAGAGAAATGTACAAAATGCAAATTAAATTGTTTCAACAGAAATGTACACTGAATGTTGAAGTAATCCAAAGTTTCAGAAAAGCGATTTCAGGATTCAAAGAGGATTCATCAACTGTTGCAGATTTCTACTGACAAATGATTCAAATTAAATACAAATATTGTTATAGTCTTCAAGCATCAAATTGTATTCCACTGATCACAATGTAGACAATCCTTGCACTGAAATGTCTCTCAACTCCATCTTCAACTGTTATTTATTGACATCACAGATACAGATGGGCCAAGCTTGTTGGTGAGATCACTTTGGATACCTCTCCACTATCATGCCGTGACCCTGGAATTAAATCAAAGTATGATGAGCTGTTAAACCATTATTTCATTTTTTACAATTTCAACTACTTCTGAGTTACAGTGTGATTGCAGGCATAATATCATTCTACAAGTATCCATCAGAATCTTATAAGACTTTTTGGGGCAGCATGGAAAACAGATAAATGGGAATTTAATCATTGTTATCTCAAATCTAAACATGGGGGGTGTAAATATACATTTAGTTCAAATAAACTCATAATCCAGATGAAAATCACCAACAGATCACAAATAGCTGATGCTCACAATGCTCACATACTAGTTCTGCTGCTAGACAAAGAAACAGATGTATCTGTACAATCACTTGCAATATCCAAGTCTGCTAGACAATGAGACAGATGTATCTGTACAATCACTTGCAATATCCAAGTCTGCTAGACAATGAGACAGATGTATCCATACAATCACTTGCAATATTCAAGTCTGCTAGACAATGAGACAGATGTATCTGTACAATCACTTGCAATATCCAAGTCTGAACATTCACAATTATCATAACATCATCATCCTCAATTGTGAAATTTACCTTCTAGGGAGAATAAACACACATGTACTTGAAAGCTGATTATAAAAGAGAGGGGGTTTGCATCTTTCTTTCTGAATTTGTTTTTTCATTAAGAAAACATCTTATTACAATCTGATGGGCCGGAGCATGTCTCCTGGCCTGGACAATTCTTTGGGAGTTAGAGTTATTACCCTTTTCTTGTAAATATTATGGTAATTATCTGAAGATGTGCATGTCGACATATCAACGAACTGCAAGTTTTGGTAAGTTCTGTTGCCCTGTTTTTTACTGATGCATACAGTGTATGATAATATCTTGTGAAAACGACTAGTCTCATTTTTTGATAATCATCATTTGAAAATGCCTATGTTGACAAAATAATCTCCCTATAATATTTGTTGCAGAGTTACTGCCCTAGTTCACTTGCATCTGGATGTGGTGTATGACTATTATGAATGAATAGTTTCAGTTTTCATTGGACTTTCATGATACATGGAAAATGTTACAATCATCTAAAGATATGCATATCAACAAATTTCAGCACTTATGCTGTTGTCCATTTTGACTTGGAGCATAATGGATGACTGAATCTCAAGATGACTATATCCATGGTTCCCATGCTTTTCTAAATATAAATTTCCAGGTCTTTTCCGGTTTTTTCCAGGATGAAATTGATTTTTTCAACGTTAACATATGACCATCACTAAATGGAATTAATGAACATTTTGGATTATGAAACATGCCTTTTCCAAATCTGAAGTTGTTTCTCTTTCAAGACTCTACAAAACATGTCGGAAAAGATGATCATGTACAAAACCACAAAATGAGTCACACAAAACAAATCTTCCTATAAATTGGCATTAAAGCCACTTCAATGTACAGAATACAAATTCTAACTTTACTTTGACGACCTACATTATGTTGCTACATGGAAACAACATAATGAGCATAAATTATTTTGTATCCTTTCAAATCTTTAACTCTAAAGAATTCTAGAGCAATATATGTGCATGTTATACAAAGTAAACATTTCCCATCACAGTATGAAAAAAATAAAATAAATGCAAAGTATTAGAATCTTATCTTGTAACGATTTTGTTTTGTATTTTTATTACAACCAGCATACGACTTTCATTTAATTTTTTCTACAATATTTGAAAATGACGGTTGTGAGATTCTGTGTCTTCGTGCGACTAGCAATCAAAATTGTTATTACCAGCTCAAATTTCACCAACACATTAGTTTCATCATCTTTCAGTAGATTAAAGGCAGAACGATTTTAATCCTCACAATTTCTGAGAAAATAAATAATTTTCGTATAAATTTCATGCAGGTATAACTCGGTTTAACAACATTTAAGTTTACTAACCCAGCCGCAAAGCAGCTATGCTTTAAGGCCACCATGTTGGCCTCTTGTGATTCTAGACTGATTTTCATACCTTCCATATAAAAAAAGATACAAATATCGAACTGTCTGTGAAACAAAAGTCTACCTGATGAATCTAATCTACTGAGCATTCGGATTGTCTCAGCAAATATATTTATGGCAAGCACCCAAATGATCCATACTACAACCGCCTAATATTATCGTTAGAACTCAATAAATTTAACTCGCAATCAGTTATGTTACGACTCAATTGTGTAATTGTTTTGAACGTCAAGTTGTGGAGTAAAATTCATGGTTTATACCTGACTTTTGTCAGTATTTGCAAACGTTAAGGACTTTTCACAGTTGGAAAAAAAAAATCATTTCTCCTGACCTTTTCCCCGATTTTCTGGTAGCGTGGGAACCCTGTATATCAAGAAATCACTGCTCCTGATATTTTTTTGTTTGAGTTATTGCCTTTTTCTTTCTTCTTTTATATATTATGGCAATTATTAGATGTGTATATCAACATATCAACAAATCACTCTACTTCTGCAATTTTTGTTAGTTCAAATGCCCTTTTTGTTTATTTATTAATGTAAGCAGTCAATGATAAAATCTAATGAAAACAACTAGTCTCAATTGTAATATACACCAAGTCTTACAGTGATCCATCAAAAACTGACCTAGCTGTGTTCACAAGATTCCAAAATATATTACATTCATCAACAAAAACAAAAAGACAATAACTCTAAATGAAATGATCTATACCCCTGGACCAAGGATGTATTACCCCTTGGGCTTAGGCATATATACCCATGGACCAAGATGTATATACCTTTGGGTCTTGAGCATATATACCCATGGACCAAGATGTATATACCCTTGGGTCTTGAGCATATATACCCATGGACCAAGATGTATATACCCTTGGGTCTTGAGCATATATACCCATGGACCAAGATGTATATACCCTTGGGTCTTGAGCATATATACCCATGGACCAAGATGTATATACCCTTGGGTCTTGAGCATATATACCCATGGACCAAGATGTATATACCCTTGGGTCTTGAGCATATATACCCATGGACCAAGATGTATATACCCTTGGGTCTTGAGCATATATACCCCTGGACCAAGGGTGTATATACCCTTGGGTCTTGGGCATTTATACCCCTGGACCAAGGGTGTATATAACCTTGGGGCAAAAGTTTAACAATTAAGTAAGCTCATAATAGTTCAATTTCAAAGAAAACCAACTTGTATTACCAGTTTATATAAACAGAAATGAATTTCATCATCACATTTCATTACTTTATTATGAAGAATCCATCAGGTCAACCTCAACGTGAAGAAGATTTATTCCCAAAAAGTATAATAACCATGTCATGAACATTATCTGTGAAATTAAAATTTTATGTGAAATACTGCGAATTAACTGTATTCAATTTGTGTAGGTTTTACTACAAGGTACATTAAAATACTTCACATAAAATGTTTGTGTTAAACACCTATCCATTAATTTTTGAGTCAACAAAAATGTAACTATTCATGAAACAAGAAAAATCATGCAAAACAAAACGAATGAATTTACCAAATATTGCAGTTAGTGAAGCAAAAAATAAGGCTATGGTTGATTTATGTTCAGAAGGATGATGAACATCATATGGAGATGCATCTCCTAAGCCATTACTCTCACATGAAAACTGCCTGAAAAAGAGCTTTTATTGCCAGGAAACCAAAACCGGTTAAGTGTGAAATGTAGATCATAATCTTACCAATCCACCTGCAGCACAAGCAGCCACGAGACCATATTGGCCATCTTCTTTGTGCAATCTATTGGCAGCTGTTGTTACCAGTCGGACACCAGTGGCGCCAAATGGATGTCCCAGTGATAGGGAACCACCCCACAAGTTAAATTTGTCCAGGGAAGGTGCCCCAACCTGCAAGACAGTTGTCATGTTAGATCTGTTGATAAGTACAACATAGCTTCCCTTAAGTATCCATCTACGGTACTGAGCAGTGTTTGCTATTTAAGGGATGTGTCTTATAAAAGGTATTAAAAAATTTACAGATAAAACAACTGGAGGATACAAGAATTGGTAGGATATATATATATATATATATATATATAACTTTAGTGGTTCAGGAGGTAATTGCTAATCAATCATCTCAAACGTAGAAAAGAGTACAACTTCTGCTGACTGTTGCTTTTCACCAATTACAACCTTCAGGATTCCTACACAAATCATTTCTTTGACCCAATGACCTTTCCATGACAATTGTTTGATTTGTCATGACTCAATTCTTTGATGTTTATGACAAAAAGGCTAGAAAGTTGTATCTGTGTACAGAAAATTATGATAACATTGTTCTATATGATAGAAAAAATTAACCAACACATTAAACAGTACTTTTGTCAGGACAACCTCCTCAGTTCCCTACTGTGATCTGTCCTACCCACTTTAGCATCACAGTCTGATAAGCAAAGCAAAGACCAATTTAAAATTTCTGGCCATTTTCTGTTACTTTTCTATTACTTTCCATGACATTTTTTCCAGGATTTTTCATGATCTTAGTAATCCTGCACCTTATATTCACTCAGTAAATATACTTAAACACATGGTCATCTGAATATAATTAAGTATTCATTCATGGTCATCTCTTTCTTCTTTCTCTCTCTCAGATTTTATGTTAAATGCTTTTTATGTAATGGGAGGTCTGTACCTAAGTTGTAAAACAACAAATGTCTCTTAGATATGGCAATAAAATATGTTCCATTTAATGAAGTTTTATAACTTTCTTGCAGAGCCCAGGGTGGCCAACTAGTCAAAAGTGCTTGCTTTACCGCTCACTGCCATCTGACCATGCAGGTTCAAGTCTTGCACTTGGCCAATGTGGGTCTATGAGTAAGCTGGCCAGTAACTTCCTGTGAGTCAATGAGTTTTTCTGGTGTTTTTTCCCCTGGTGTTTCCTCCACCAATTATACTGGCCACCATGTTTAGCCTATCTCGGTGAATGTACTGAAGTGCATGGTCATTTGAATATAATTAAGTTTTCACTCATGGTCATCTCTCTCTCTCTCTGCCTCTCATTTTATGCTAAGTGCTTTTTATGTAGTGGGAGGACTGTACCTAAGTTGTAAAACTTGATTCCAACCCCAAATGTCTTGTGAACTTTTATACTTTTCTATCAGAGATCTGGCTGGCAATGTGGCCCAAAGCTCTCATGTTTACCGATCACTGCCATCTCACCTCTGTGTTGGTTTGGGTCTCGAGTTTAGCCAATGTGCATATGTGAGAAAGCTTGCCATTAGCTTTCCATGATCAGTGGTTCCTTCTGGGATTTACCCTGGGGTTTTCCTCCACCGGTTATACTGGCTGCCATGTTGGCTGATCGTGCAGTGAGAAATGGTATTAAACCACAAAACAACAGCAACATACCTTTTTAGCAAACGTCATCCAGAACCAATACTTTTACAAGAACTGATCTAGATCACACTGTGTATACCAAACTGAGTTAGATCACACTGTGTATACCAAACTGAGCTAGATCACACTGTGTAGGCCAAACTGAGCTAGATCACACTGTGTATACCAAACTGAGCTAGATCACACTGTGTAGACCAAACTGAGCTAGATCACACTGTGCATACCAAACTGAGCTGGACCACACTGTGTATACCAAACTGAGCTAGATCACACTGTGCATACCAAACTGCTTAAATTGTTTACATAACTGATGCTCTACTGGCCAAAAAGAATTTTCAGCAATAAAAAAACAGACCATTTGTTCTTTTAAACTTCTAGGTGCTGAAACAATCTCTAATATTCTTGAAGAAATCCAATGAACCAAATAAGGTAACAAAATATTTTCTTATATTTCCAAGTTACTATATTCATAATTTACATTTATCTATAACTGCAGGACTAAATTCTTGACCTTGAACCTGACACTACAGATAGAAAATCATTAAACTTGTTTTAAGATAATGTCAAGATTATACCCATGTGTTTAGCTTGCTTAAATCCATAGTCAATATATTTCTTGAAGAAAAATGACCCAAGTTATTTAAGTGACATCATTCAAGGTATTTATCGGATCAATCCAAAAACAGGATTCAATACTTGTTTGTGTTATCATATTCACAAGCTAGTACAGCTAAAAACATGTCAAGACCTTTGACCTTAAAAATCAATGTCAGAATGCTGACTAACAACTTGTGCATTGGAGTGCAATGAAATAAAGAGTCTAGCAAAAATTCACTTATGTACAAGTCAATGTGTTCATTAGCTCCAAGAAGAATAAAAATGAAAGCAATCACATTAGTCACTTAGGTCTGGTTTTAAAAACTCCTTCAAAACAATGCCACTTATGTTGGTTGTCAGATCTGCACTGTTGCTATTCAAAACCAATTAAATACTGCAAGATGCTATTAAAACCTGATGTGAATGTGAATGCCACTGTTCATGCAAGAGGGGTAGTGAAAGAAAATTTTCAAGATGGCCACTATAGTGCCATTCTGGAGGTCATATAAACACCATTTTGATTTAGAACTAACTGCATACTGCTATAGGAAATTATGAATGAAAGACTCATGTCGATAAAACCATGCAAAGAATTTCAAGAATGATGAGAGTGCAGTCAATTTGTAAGTTTATCAGCATCATTTTAATATATGAACAACTATATATTGCAAGAAATATTCTTTTTGAAATGCTGGAATGGCTGTTAAAATTAGAATAGCTGGTGTTATGAGATTGTTAAAAAATTTGTGGGTGACAGTGGCATCATTTTCATCCAAGACCACTATATATAGTGAGAATGTCAATTTCACCACTGGTTCAGGAGGACTATGTTTTCAAGATCAGGATGTCTGTACTGCACTGTTTTCCTTTAAAACCAGCTGGACCATGTGTAAAGTTTCACAGCAATCCTTTAAGTACCTTTGGAGGGCAAAAGACAAAAACAATCATGCTGACCAACTACAGACAACCATCCATCCATAAGCTCATCTGCCTGATGGAGGGTAAAAAGGTTTGAGCCTCCAGCATAAGTTATATTCTGTAGCTTCTGCAGGTTAATATTCTATTACTGACAATTTTAACAATCGCTATGCAAAGTGTGCTGCTAGTCTGAATGCAGAAAGCTATGTTATCTCTTATCCCTTATGTACTAAGTTAATCTATTAATCTATTTAACTATCTATATCTGTTTGTCTATTATCCTTATGCTGCATAATAAAAAGGAATGAAGAGAACAAATAACTACACATCAGCACAATTTACCTTTTGGTTTCTACCCATGTAGTTCTTTGCAAACCAGTCAGAATCCATGGCTTTTAAATTTGCCAAAATCTGGCCCTGAAAAGAACATAAAGAGAATTCTTACATGCAAAGTTGAAATAATAAAGCTTTAAACTTAACACTTATTGTTTCTTCATACTGCTACTGACAGAATCCATTCACCTTCAAGTTTATTGGGTTTAAACATTATATATGACTGCAATGTTTACTGGTTTTAAACATTGTATATGACTGCCAAGTTTATTGGGTTTAAACTATATATGACTGCCATGTTTACTGGTTTTAAACATTGTATATGGCTGCCAAGTTTATTGGGTTTAAACATTATATATGACTGCCAAATAGTATGTACAAATTTAAACAATGACAATGATAATAAATAAATGACAGGATACAAATTTGAAAACTTAAACTTAACCAAAAAGCACTTCCTCCAAAAACAAAACTAGAAACATAATTTAAAGAATGACTGAACTCGTCGTTCGCATGGAGGCAAGTTCATTTCAGGATAATATTTTCTCTCTGTTACCATCTTAGTGAATGTGTCACCATTTTAAAAATGGAACCAGGTACTTCCCTGGGAATAATTCCTTGAAGATGAACATGCTACCAACCTGCAGTATCTGTACAGTACACGTGTCTAATGCCTAGCTGAAGACAGCAACTGTACAGTACATTCAAATATGCCCGTTACCAAACTGAAGACAGTAACTGTACAGTTTTTTCAAATGTATTCCTTGAATAGATGAAGACAGTAACTGTACATTACATACAAATGTGTCCACTGCCTGAATGAATACAGTAACTGTACAGTACATTCAAACGTGTCCATTACGTAACTGTGAAAGTCATCCAAAAGTATGGTCAAGGAACTTCATCTAGAACAAAATTTACTGTGTAAAAGCCATTTTTCTTTGAGTCACATTGACCCTCACTTCTGATCCCAAACTCAATAGTCCTTTCATTTACTTTGCATGTAAGTTCTCAGCAAACTATGTTTCAAGATATATTGTCAAGAACTAAAGTTATATTGCAAGATACAGATCAGAGAACTGAAATTCAATGACTTTTCAATGACCAGTTTTCAGTTTTCAAAAACTACTCATGGTATCAAGTGTTCTGCACCCATTACTAATTTAAATACAAGAAACAAATACAAAAACAATACAGAAATAAATACATGTAATGAAATAAAAAAAGTCATTTTAACTGGACACTGCTCTTTAGCTTCTATACTTTCAACTCCAGATGCAACTCCAGTGCTCAATTCAGAGATGCTTGCAGGATTTTAACTAATGGGAGTGGGCTGTGGCTCCCACTTGACACCAAATTAAGGTTGTTGTTGTTGTTGTGGGGTTTAACACCATTTTTTCAGCACACGATAGGCTATATATGGCGGTCAGTATTAATGGTGGAGGAAGAACCCAGGAAAACACCGGGAAGAACCACCGACCCACGAGAAGCTACTGGCAAACTTTCTCACATACCCACATTGGCCGAATCCTAGACTCAAACCCATGCAGACAGAGGTGAGATGGCAGTGATCCATAGCGGAGAGCGCTTTAGACCACTCGGCCACTCGGGGGCCCCCCAAATTAAGCGTTTGGGGGAATAAAACAAAATAGAGGTGGAAATGGCCGTAGTTCATTATTTAACTAACACTTCAATATGCATCTTTCTTCCAAATCAGCTGTTACAGACCTACTGAAATCAAATCCTTAAAAGATGTCGCTTCTAGTTTAATTTGTTCCTTACCTGTGTATGAGTACTGTTACTCACATGTATTGTACTTTGGATACTTCTTCTCCAAAATAAGATTGTTCACTAACATAAGTTCTGCCAAAGTTTCACTTTCTTGAATTAACACTGACTACTATGCGAGATTTAACATCTGTTCCATAATGCTGTATTAGGATTTCAAATCCATCAATGCCATAGACTGTTTGTTATTGTACCTTAAACTCCCTACATTTATTCAAGTGAATTAAAAAGACAGTGAAAACATATCCCCATGTTTTTCCTATCTAGGATAAGGTGGTAAATCATCCATGCCTGTACATTATAATTCACCTTGCACTGATTTACTCTGCAATAAAAACATAATCCAGGCAAATCAAGCAATACAAAGTTGTGTAACTATTCACTGTTTCAATTGTTCAATTGCACATGTTCTTGTACCTGAAAATTGAATAGTAAATTAAAATTCGGGACAATACTTAGCAACACTTCTCAGGAATACCAAGGGGTTATTCCTTGTTGATAGGTTTGCACTAATAATCACCAAATGAACAGTCCAGAAGTTTATACCTCTTAAAGTGGTGATCAGATCTATTAATATTACATATCTCCTTTTTGAAAAGTTCTGAATTTGTTATACGGTGTGCCAAGTTGGTCAAAAAGTTGACATATATTTGACAGTGTAAAATATTTTCAAGCCTTCAAAATGATGTCACTATGTGTGCTATTTCAGTCATGTTGGCAATGCATCTTCTAGTTCTGAAAACTCAATTTTAGGCAAGGTGCATCAGCTAAAATTCTCACTTTCAACTTTTCCAGCTCCAAAAATGTGATATACTTCACAAAAATCAATCAGCTGATTTGTTACATAAAACATAAGTCATCCTAAAACTTTGGTGAAAGTTTTTTTGTCCTTTTTTTAATACAGTTGCCTTGATCTTTAACCCCAAAATCAACAGGCTTCTACTTTTAATACCCCAATCCTAAAAGTTTATTCCACAGAGTTTAATCCAGATCTGTCATGTAGAACTAATGGATATTATTGTGTGGAAACCACTTTTCTTCATTCAGTCACAAAGATCCAAGACCTATGAACTCCAATAGACATGTTTTGCTCATGCCCAAAGTGCAAGCCAACAACAAAATCTGAATTCACCAAAATTAAATTAAAACCTTCAATTTCGTTTGTTATCTCTCTTGTAAATTTAACTTCATGGAAACACTGCAAGCAGCCATGACATGGAGACAAGAATATGAGACTTTACATGGCCTCAGGCAAGCTTCTCATGTTTTTATTAGTTAAATATTATCATGCAGAATGAGTATGTGACAATACCCATCCAGTAGGAAAAATACCAGGTAAATGTTATTATTTCATTAATTTGCTCTGCTTTAAGAGGGGGGCCCCGAGTGGCCAAGTGGTCTAAAGCGCTCTTCGTTACGGATCACTGCCATCTCACCTCTGTCTGCAGCGGTTCGAGTCTAAGATTCAGCCAATGTGGGCATGTGAGAAAGCTTGCCAGTAGCTTCTCGTGGGTTGGTGGTTCTTTCCGGGGTTTTCCGGGTTCTTCCTCCACCATTAATACTGGCCACCATGTATAGCCTATCGTGTGCTGAAAAATGGCGTCAAACCCCACAACAACAACAGCTTTAAGAGGCTTAGATCCCACAAAAGAAAACAAATTATAGAAAAATAAGGTCAACAAGGGCAAAGTCATTTGTGGCATGAAATGCTACAAGGTTATGTTAGTAATCCAATATGAATGATAATGAGTCACTGACGAACAATGGAACAAATAATACTTACAGCAAAAGCCTCATGGTATTCGAAGACACTGATATCAGACATTGATAGTCCCGCTCTGGCCAGAACTTTTGGGGTAGCATAAGATGGTCTGAAAAAATGGAAGAAAGTCAAAACCATTTTATTGTATTAAGAACAAGAATTTGTTTTCAGCATGTTCCAAAACGATGCTGATTTTCTCCGATGTTAGAAACTGTTTTGTGTGCAGTGAAAAAGAACAGATTTTATTTGTCCTCTTTGAAATATAACAACATATAATGGCAAATAAAGAAAGCAGAATTAGCATGAATATAAACAGCATCACCATTTTGTCTTCAAGCACTAATGTAAATGGTAAAGAAATTACCACAGAAGAGGCTCATATCATATAGTGTAAAAACTATTAGAAATTAAGAGCTTTTCTTTAACAGTGTTACATATATTTGTCTGATTACCTGACACACTTACACATTGCTAGCAAATGAATACTGCCTTCTGAGCCAGTACAAAAACATTCTACACCTGATTCTAATAAAGTGACTAAAATTACCAACAGCATGTGTGTGTTTTAAGAGAGAGAGAGAAATGACTAATATATCATACTGAACATGGTCAGAGGGATAAACGTAACTGAGAAGATGAAAAAAAAATATATCACCTAACAAGTTCAGCAGTAATCAGTCATATTCTTTTGTTCTTAGGGTCTATTTCTTGGTCTGTTAAATCTTGAATGTGAAAAGCTGCTCCAACTGGGAAACAACTCAAAGATTAACATCAAGTCTGCATGTGACAGATGTGTACATATATATGAGATATGAGGATGAATCATATGTCAGTGGATAAATATAAGTTATATCCTTTGCCATAAAGGTTGTTGTAGGGTTTAACGCCATTTTTCAGCACACGATAAGCTATACATGGCGGCCAGTATTAATGGTGGAGGAAGAACCTGGGAAAACCCCGGAAAGAACCACCGACCCACGAGAAGCTACTGGCAAGCTTTCTCACATACCCACATTAGCCGAATCTGAGACTCGAACCCACGCAGACAGAGGTGAGATGGCAGTGATCCGTAACGGACAGCGCTTTACACCACTCAGCCACTCAAGGCCCCTGCCATATAGGTAATGTTAAATACAAAGTTCTGTCACTTAAAAAAAATTCAAATCATATCAACAGGAGAAACCTAAAATTAGGCACATCCAACTATTCTAAGTTTTACTTTTAGCACTGTATATAGTAATTTATTACCAACAAAAGATAATAATTTTTATAAGTTTGCTAATCTGAGAAAGAAAAAAACCCAAGAAGTTTCATGATCCTGATCAATGACTCATTTTCATATTTGATGTCCATACAACATAAGCTGGATCAATTTCGGTACAAATAAAAAGAAGTTTCATCAGTTTACCCAAGGAGAAGCTGATCCTTAGGGTCCTGCGACACATAGACAAAGTCCCGAAGATATGCCTTTGGTTTGAATCCCATTGCAAGGGCCTTCTCTTCAGACATGATCAAACAGGCAGAAGCACCATCAGTCTGAAAAGAAATGAGATAACCTTTTTGCTCCAAGACCATACAAACCTATCTACAGTGTTGAACTAGAATTTGTCATTGCTGACTACAGCATCAAATCTGGTTCTAAAGTGTTTGTTTTATTTGTAATCTCATGTTATCAGTGCACTGACAGCTAATAAAAACTACATTATATAACAATAAGGTCTATGATATTCACCATTAATGCACACTATTCACTTGCAAATTTTGCATTCATGCAAAATAAGACAAATTTAAACATATTATTACCATAATGCTTCAAAATACAGATTAAATCTTATCATTCAATTTTTAATCTAACATCCTTCGATTTGTGTACAACCTGTCAAACATCTGAAAGTTTTAGGAATATAATCCATCTTAGATTGCCATCGATTGGCACTTGAATTTTCTAGGTTAGCCTTTTCATAACTAGGCAGCCTCCAATGTGCAATCTTATCAATCAAAATATAGGCCATATGGTCAGTGATTTGCAAGCAGCTTTCTAGTAGGACTGTTACTTATCCATGTTTTAATGAAGATTAAGTTAATCTTGCAAAATATATTCCTGTAGATGAAGGTAGACTGTATGTATTTAAGTTGAAAAACTAAATTATGATGACAATTTTTGTAATGGTCACACAAACAAAATAGTATTTTGCAGGGTCATTCTCATAAACCAAAATATATACTGTACTTTAACTACAATATGTGATCTTCTTCTTCTTTAAACTCCTCTGACAGTACCCTGGAAATTAATGCTTTCCCTTCCCTGATGAACAAACACTAGACTTATTGATATTCCTTTGACATTATCAAAAAGTACAGACCTTGTACCTTGACTTGATTAAAACGAAAGCCCTGAATCAAGGTATCTAATTAAAAGACATTTTGAGCCTGACAACTTTTTACCAATCAAGTGTCTTATGTTTAGACTGTATCTGTATCTTATGCTGGTGATTTTGTGACCTTATATCTACCCTATCACACTGCCGCATGTTTCTCAAATGGTACAGGTAGAATTATTGTTTGTGCTGCCCAATCTGAGTTTCATCAGCTTCATGTACAATTACGTGTTACCCAAGGAAAGAGTTTCACGAGATTTATGTACAATTATGTGTTACCCAAGGAAAGATTTTCATGAGCTTTATGTACAATTATGTGTTACCCAAGGAAAGAGTTTCATAAGCTTTATGTACAATTATGTGTTACCCAAGGAAAGAGGTTCATGAGCTTTATGTACAATTATGTGTTACCCAAGGAAAGAGTTTCATAAGCTTTATGTACAATTATGTGTTACCCAAGGAAAGAGTTTCATGAGCTTTATGGTATAACGGTACCAATTGCGCAAGTCCAGGTGGGCGGAGCTTAAGGTGTATGGAACATTGTATTCAGAATTAAAGAACAAAACTAGCTGTGATTGGTGCATTATGTAAGACTTGTACTTTCTGTTTGGCTTAAAAAAAAGTTGAGCCTCTTGGCAACATGTGAGTTTGTGTTAATTTCTATCTAGATCATATTTTGTATTTTTTATGATTTTTTTAAAATATGGTACACATGACTGAAAATGTGCTTGTTGTGACTAGATAACTCTTACCCCTGTCTAGTTCCAGTAGAGTTATCTCTCTTAAATGCAATGGAGTACCTGGTTATGTCATTGTCAAATTGACAATCTAGCATTGTTCTATATGACAGCGTGTGACATGCATGCCCAAGTAGGACAGAAAGTATATTTATTTCACAAAACATTAGCATTGAGGTATA
The DNA here is from genome assembly GCA_028554795.2 of Sinohyriopsis cumingii. Classification (NCBI taxonomy): domain Eukaryota; kingdom Metazoa; phylum Mollusca; class Bivalvia; order Unionida; family Unionidae; genus Sinohyriopsis; species Sinohyriopsis cumingii. Next base: position 77,935,193 of record CM068824.1, read on the forward strand.
TGGAAAAACAATTGGTACCGTGATACCTAAAGGAAAGAATAGCCTCACAGTGTTTCCATAGAAACGCATACATGTGGGCGGCATTTATGAACTATACTAGTTTGATGTAGGAAAACAAATGTGTGCTGAACACTTTTGGTCAAATATTGAAAGTTCTTTAAGAATAAAATGTATAAAATCTTTAGAAAAAAGCACAAGATGGCTTTGGATGGGGACTTTTGATAACTATAGCTATGATAGATATAGACTTGTGTTACCTGATGCCTTTATGTATGTGCTGTTACCTCCTAGATTGGAATGCATGCAACAAAATAAGTTATGTAAACATAATATAGTTGATTTTGGCCAAATATTGGCTATTGTACCTGCAAAAGATGAAAAATCATGTGTACAAAAACAACTATCTTATTCTTGTAAGGCATGCCATAAACCAGGATAGAGAACACTCTAAGTACACTTGTAGATAGATCACTTGTACCATGTGGGATGTTCTGGCATGAGTAATTTTTAGGTAATTTATTAAGGATTTGGTATTCCTTCCCATTTTGATTTGAATTGTCCTGCTCTAATTGTCCCTTTTTTTTTTACACTCTCCTGCTTTGAAATTGTTCATGTAGTTAGTTCAGTTCTCTTGCATTCCCTTTTGTTGAAGTAGCAGTGAATACCAACAAACAAGAACAGTTTCCTTAAGTCAGCATTTCCCATTGGCACTTGTATAAGCCCAATTATAATCTACTATTGACTTTCAATTAATCCTATTTCTTTCTGTCAAGCTGCTCCTGTGGAATTTCCATGTTTGGTCCAACATTACAAGAATGATAACCATTTTAGTCACACAGTGCGTATTCATTCCATTCAAATCCACACTGTTCTTGAAACTTTGCATCCCATCGCAAGAATCCAAATTGGCATGAGATGATATCTGCATGGTTATGGAAGGCTGCACTCTACATGCCGGCATTGTAGAAAATATGAACTATGTGATATGAAAGAGCTGCGTCATCTTAGAAATTAAAATTACATGACTCTTGAGGTCTCCACTAAACATAGGAGTCTAAATGTTAGGTTCTCACTTTGTCAGTAATGTATTTTGAGATAATTTAATTGCAATGAAGTTAATACAGGTTGTTGATGAACTCATCTATATTACATGGATAATGTATTCAAGGTTACCACACCTTATGTATATCATTCAGTTATCTCCCTTACACCAGTCATAACATTTCAAGGAAATAAAATCTCACATTTTCAGTGACTGATTATGAAAATAAAGAGAAGATTTGTGAAGTATTATATTAGCCCTCAATCTTGACGCAAATGTAAGTAGAAGCAATTTGATAATTTCTCACAGTAAAGTTTACAAGTTTAAAAACTGATAAGGTATGTTCTGCTTGGCTCTGAGATAAGTTTCTCTCTATCTTATGCCAATTATTATTAAATTCTTATGTAGAAGAAATATACTTTATATGTATCTATATTATCTAAATTATTCACCCTTTTATATTAGATGGAAATGAACACAACTTCACTTGAAATTTGGGTCCTGTAAGGGATGTTATAGCACAGCTGCCTTTGGGCTGTCCTTGGACCTGTTGGGCCCTGCCCCATATATTTGTCCAAGGTAAGGTCATCAAACTTTCACTTCTCATTTTTCGCATTGCTGATTTTGCCACCTTTAATTCCTTTATCATAAGCTACCTCTCCCTTTTAGATAAACACTTTCCTCCTGTTTTTAACTCCATTTGATGTGCTATACTTAGTGTTTATATTTGGCATTTTTCTGTATTTTATTCCCCTAATTTCACCTCCCAATCCAAACATAACCACTTAGAAGCTGCGATTTACTATATTTGGTGACTGACTGGCTTATTGAAACAATTTTATTCACATTACAAAGGAGGAAAGCTTACTATTTGTGTTACAAAGAGGATGGGTAGGTGGACCTTTGTGTGAGGACTGGTGGTTAGTGACCTCTTGTATCTGTAGATAGTGTAAAGTGGTCAAAGCTTATACTTTATAATAAGATTGGGTCATGTCCACCTGTCTCTGATGTTAAGTTCTGCACCTACCAAACAAATATAAATTCCTTTCTTTTAGGTGAATTGTACATTTTGAAGTAGGACAGGTGCATACTATTTGGTACATTGACCTTTGACCTAGTTATTACATAATATGATATAATGTGATTTATCCCATATCACCTATGTGAAGTTCAATAATTGCTGATATGAATAAGATACAACTCATAGTTGAAAGAATTCATTTTATTTCAAAAGATGATTTTGATAGTGAAGCAAAAGTATGAAAACAATAGTTCAAACAGCTCAATGACATTTCTTTACACATTCATATAAGACATAGGTTAGTACCTCATCAAATTGTTTTTCACAAGTGAGACTAAGTATATTTGTTACTTATACAGTCCCGAACTATTTCACAGATTATTGGAAAAATTAAGGTTTGCTATAGGTATAACGGTACCAATTGCGCAAGTCCAGGTGGGCGGAGCTTAAGGTGTATGGAACATTGTATTCAGAATTAAAGAACAAAACTAGCTGTGATTGGTGCATTATGTAAGACTTGTACTTTCTGTTTGGCTTAAAAAAAAGTTGAGCCTCTTGGCAACATGTGAGTTTGTGTTAATTTCTATCTAGATCATATTTTGTATTTTTTATGATTTTTTTAAAATATGGTACACATGACTGAAAATGTGCTTGTTGTGACTAGATAACTCTTACCCCTGTCTAGTTCCAGTAGAGTTATCTCTCTTAAATGCAATGGAGTACCTGGTTATGTCATTGTCAAATTGACAATCTAGCATTGTTCTATATGACAGCGTGTGACATGCATGCCCAAGTAGGACAGAAAGTATATTTATTTCACAAAACATTAGCATTGAGGTATATGGAAAAACAATTGGTACCGTGATACCTTATGTACAATTATATGTTACCCAAGGAAAGAGTTTCATGAGCTTTATGTACAATTATGTGTTACCCAAGGAAAGAGTTTCATATGCTTTATGTACAATTATGTGTTACCCAAGGAAAGAGTTTCATGAGCTTTATGTACAATTATATGTTACCCAAGGAAAGATTTTCATGAGCTTTATGTACAATTATGTGTTACCCAAGGAAAGAGTTTCATGAGCTTTATGCACAATTATATGTTACCCAAGGAAAGATTTTCATGAGCTTTATGTACAATTATATGTTACCCAAGGAAAGATTTTCATGAGCTTTGTGTTCAATTATGTTTATATGTACTAGTGGCACAATCTAGTTAGAAAAGAGATCCATGACACAACAGAGATCTGACAGGCTCTGACAAAGGTTCATGTTTACTGATCTTGGGAATTCTAGGTCCACTTATTTTTAGCAGCCAATCAGATAAAGCATTGCATTAGGGTGAGTTTTCGCTTTCAGCATTACAAAAGATACAATCTCATTGATTAATCAAAACATTAATGGAACATAACCTGACATTGGTGCCTGTCAGATGTACCTGCTGATAAGTAAAGCTTGATTTTTAATCAGATTGCTAGTGGCACTTACATTTAGTGCTGTCAGCAGTTTTCACCAATATAGCTTAATTAAAAACCCACCAAATGTAAGCCTTATACCATACTTAGTAATCTACACTAATACTGACCAAGAAAGAAGCATTGGCAGCTGTAATTGTGCCATGTGGTTTGATAAAAGCTGGATTCAGTTTGGCCATTTGTTCCTTGGATGAAGGTCTGATGCCATTATCTCTTGTCACTGTCTCCTTCACATCTATAGACAAAAAGGGAAAATACTTTGATAGATAAACATTTTAAAACCACTCAGAATTTGGACAAAAGGAAACTTTGATAAATGAAGTAACTTTAAGTCAAATTTTTCAACCTCAGTAGGGTTTTCAAGCATCCTTATAAATATGCTGTTGTTCTAGGTGAGATGAATGCTCTGATGGGCAAACTGAAAAGAACAAAAGGTAATTGCATGAGGAGCAGGTTTTCTTTCAGAACCTACTCAACTCTGGGTAAGCAACTTATGAAACAAATATGCCTGCCAACGGGTTTCCAGGTACTCAGGTACCTGCCCATTAGGTAATAAAATGATCTAATGGGTAATCATTTAGTTCATGTTAAAAAATAAAAGTTTCCAAATTCAGATTGACTAGTATATCTGCCAACATCAGGAGTGAGACAAAATTATGCATATACTTCAAGGCTTGTGTTATGTGGCTGTTGGCTACTGTGCATTTATCCACTGCATACCTTCTACTTTCCTTATTTTCTATTAACAGTAACTGTCTATTACACATTTCCAAGCAAACATGGGTTTCTTCAATGTGAAGCCATGTCACCGATTCATTATATTTCAATACACACTTAAGCAGTGGATCAGTCTATGCTGAAAAAAGATGGCACCAAATATTATGCTAAACAGGCTTTATTGATGTGACTCATGGATGTAATATGACTGAAAAATGCCAGAAGAGAGATTTTGTTAAACTTAAGAACATGTTGGATCAGGAAAAGACAAATCAATAGTGATTAGCATATTCTGAAAGAAGAATTCTAGTGTGATGTAATATGGTATTTAGATTGAGCACATCATCATGCTCATTTTAGAATTTGTGGACTTCATGGCCATTCAGCAAAAGTTTGACATGCAGACTAGTTAAAGAGAGCGTTGTATATAAATAACTTATCAATTTATTTTATGTTTGTATTCCTGTACTCATTCACATATATTTAGCTGATTTGTGACAAGAATTTTCACCAACTCTAGATTCAGGTCAGTAGCAAAAATAAATGCAAGTTTTTCATAGTTTTTCATAGTTTCCTGTATGTAATATGTCATCTTTCTATCCTCAGATTATGCTTTTTTGCCACATGTATTAGTAATATTTATGGTTATACCTCTCTTGAGAGTTGGCATGTATGAACCTACAACAAAACAGTTCAAGTTCACATTTAATACAATTTCCATTGGATCACATACCCAGATAACCAATCATTAGGGTCAATGGGTACCCAGTAGATGTTTACTAAAATTCTGACAGCCCTAGAAACAAATATAATTTTTAAAATAAGTTATTAGTCCAGTCTAACTACAGGTGCATTGCTGGTTTTGGCTGCCAGGAATGAAGCTACTTCAGATGCTGGTAATGTAATATGAAACAAACAATGCTAGGAAAACCCTCTATGAGATAACATGTTTGACTTAATAAAGAAAAGACTGGCCACAGGTTTATCAATGCCATATGTGACAACACTAATTATGATGACAAGTAAAAAAGTAAGATATATAAAAAAATTGTATACAATGAAGTAAAACTTCTATTGTGTTCTGGTTTTAAATAGGTCTAGTATGAACAAGCATGATGAAAAGGAATAAAAGAGAACGATTTTTCATTATCAGCAATTAAACCCACAAAGATAAATAAACTTAAATAAACTTTTTAAGTAAATATATGTTTTAATGATATAAGTATTGACTTGATTCCATAATACTGATTGTGAATATAACAGTGATTTCATTCTTAGATACAGTGTACCAAAGTATGTATACACCTCTTCCTCGATAACTCGTGCACATAGGGGTCCACAAACATAGACTGCACTATAAGCGATGTGCGAATTACTGAGGGACCCCCAAAAATTGAAAAATTCACTCTGACATCGAGAAAACTGTCCGGGGGAGGGGGGAAGAGCGGCGTTGGGGAACTGGGCTGTTTAATGACTGAATCCTCATTTTACAATCACGTCGATAATGATTTTTAATAATGTGCTTTTACTAATGAAGCTGTTTGTTATTCTGTTTAAATAAAATTTATTTTCAAAATATCCAACATATGAAAGATTGTTCCAACTGGTTTGAACAACCATCACGTGTACGTAAAAAATCTATGTATTATGTCACTGCTTTTTGTTTTCTTCATGAGTCTGGTTCCAGTAGTGGTGTTTAATAAATATCCTGCCAAATCAGGAGTCTACAAGCAGGGAACTAGACTAACTGTTGATTCACCACCAAACAAGATTCCTTTTTTTCAAAAACACACGACATTTATTGTGTGAGACAATCGTCTACGTCAAAACTCAATTTTTGTAATGTTCAATTAGTACAATATTGATGTGCTGATTTCATTGGAAGTAATAATGAAATTTCTTATCATCCCCAAGGATATCTCTAAGTGCCAGTTCAAGAATTCTCGGAAACTCACCTGCCCACAATGGTACATATCTGTGAAATCAAGCTCTTTATTTTACAAAGTATTCATTTCGCTTGGCTGCCTTGTTATCTTTGATCACAGTTATGAAAGAGTTGGTTAATTTAAGGTAGTTTATGTTGCACACACAATAACATTAATAACAGTGTTCGATTGATCAAATGAAGTGAATTCACCCGACATATGACCAGGGCTGCTAGATTTTAAGTTTGTAGGATTTTTGTGCCTTTTGACTTTTCTTTTATTCCACCTACTTTTTTTTATTCAAAAGACATAATTAACGTGATAATACAGAGGCCATCTTTTAATACAGTGCAACAATATAACAAATACTTCCACAAGTCATTATCAAAACATGGTCAGCACTTAATTAGGTTCTCAGAGAAATGCTTGCAGACATAGCTTTTACGGTAGATTTAAGCATTTTACATTTAATTACAAGAAGACACATTGCATTTATGATGATTACACTTAAAAGGAACTAAAAGACAGAACTAGAACACAAATTTCAATTGATAAAAAAATTATTTAATTTGTATTTATTTATTAAAGTACTGCCTCCACTCAGCATAGGTGACATTTTCATTGATTGAAATTTCCTTACATATCATTAATTGCGGTGTACTAGGAATGTCGTTTGGAAAGAAAATGTAAAAAATTGTATGACCTATTTTTAAATTTGATATCTCATAGTGTTGATTAAAATTTCCAGGTCTACTGATAAAACAAGCGATAAATCAAAGTTTCCTTTACCAATTTTTGATCGTGATTTGCTTCAAGTTCAACAAATAGGGATCAATTTTTGGGTTTAAAAAATGGGATCCATGCCTGATCCGCGTTATAAGCAGGTTCGCAAGTTATCAAGGCGCGAGTTATCGAGGGAGTGGTATATGTGGTGAGCAGGTCCACAGAAATAATCCCTTTTATCAAACAAAATTTTCTGCTACATTCAACCATCAACAAGTTCTACTAAATTTAAGTAACATTTACTCTTTCTGATTTAAAAAATTAAGCAACAGAAAGAATTAAAAAGCAAATGAGGTTAATATACAAATACTTACTTGGGACCTTAAAAGGAAGTAAATCTGTCAAAAGACCTTTCTCAGTAGCCTCGTGTGCCAATTTATGTGATCTCATGGCATAGTCATCCTGTAAAAGCAAGCATCATTCTACAGACAAACAAATTCACTAATTTTTGTCCCCTGTCTAAAATGGTGAGGTAACAAAAGATGACAATAATGAGATCTGACCTTTCAGACAGATATGCAATGCTATTGAGCAGGCATCAGTACTAACCAAGTTTCATTTCCCTATCTAGGGCTTAAAGGAAAAATACATAAAAAAGGATGTCAAGTAAGAAAGCCAAAGACAAATGTGACTGAAACTTGAACTATTGACCTGTGACATTAATGGAACATGTGGCACACCTTATAGTGATGAACTAGATATATTAAGTTTTATCCCTTCATCTCAAATAGTTCTACAATTATAGAACAGCAAGAAAGGTGAAATAAAAAAATTAAATATATAACACCATGATCTTGACCATGAAGATAAAATCTCCAATATGGTACACAATACAGGTGCAAAAAGTGATATACAAGTACACAAAGCTGCGTAGCTTAATCTCAAGCACATGGTTCCCACGCTTTTCTAAAGATAAATTTCCAGGTCATTTCCTGCGGTTTTCCAGGATGAAATTACTTTTTTCAAGGTTCACACATGACCATTTCTGAATGGAATTAAAGAACATTTTAGATTATAAAACATGCTTTTCTAAATCTAAAAATGTTTCTCTTTCAAGGCTCTCCAAAAACATCGAAATCAGAAAAGATGATCATGTACAAAACCACAAAATGTATCACATGAAACAAGTTTGATTATATTCCAATAAATTGGCATGTAAAGTCATTTCAATGTACAGAATAAAAATTCTAGCTTTATTTTGCTGCATTATGTTGGTAAGTGGGAACAAAATAATGAACATAAATTATGTTTTGTTTCCTTTCAAACCTTTAACTCTAAAGAATGCTATAGCAATATATATATATATGCATCTCATAGAAAGTAGCATTTTCAATTACAGTATTTATTACAAAAAGGGAATAATTAGAATCTGTCTTGTAACGAAAAGAGTTTAACGCAAAATTTATTTGTGCCAATAAAATTCCAAACAAGATTTTTCCAACAACCTATTCTTCTAAAGATCTGGTCAAATATCCATCATTTAAAAAACATTTTCAAAAGGGTTGATTTAAATTTCGACAAAAGATCTTTAAAATTATATACTGTTGTACAAACAAGGACTGAATTTTCTGTAAAATCAACCTGTCTTCTTGTAATTTGTTAAACCAGTCCCCAAACCTGTATTGATACAGGGGCTCATAACGTTTTTTAATATATACCACCATGTCGGGCAATTCTGCATGTCGGGTAATTTTGCGCAACGATACGTCATTTCTGTAAACATTGGATCACATGTTATTTTGGGTAAAAAATCCATTTTGTATCAAGAAAGAATGATCGCAATTTAATTAAGAAAAGTGATATTCATAAAGTGTACAAAAATATCAGGCATTCTGACTCGAAATGTGTTTAAAAATGTGATTTCTAAACGTCAACATGAAGACCCACTCCATGACATTCTTAAACCGGCAACCCAGAAAATACAATTTACTATGTATCTTTTTGAATCATACAAATAAATACATTATATAAAAGATGGAAATAAACACCTTAAAACAATACTGCATTTTAATCCAAGTTTCCATTTTTGCAAGAAGTTGTCCCACATGTACAAAATCATCTGCTACCCAATGTGTCAAATTGCCAATAGAATATAAATTCTCAAGAAATTCACTGGCGTATAGTCTGTTTCTAAATTCTTAGTAATTTTTCCCCATCAGCAAGACGTTGTAAACATGTTACATCCTATTCATTGTTGTTTTTCTCTTCCACAAAATAGATTATTTTTTTAATACAATGTTGAACTTCGCTAACTTTTTTTACAAGATCAGTTTTCTTTGCTTAATATATCTTGCCATTTATTGGCATTATTACATTCAATTTTGTAAAACTAGCTATAAATCTGACCTAATTACTTGACTGAAATGTCAACAGAAACAGTCCAAAGTAATGCATTTAATTTCTATTGCCTGATTAATAAATATTACATCTTTTCAACGCTGTGCACAGAATAGGCCGACATATCGCGAGTCAGGAAAACATGAGCGTGGTATCCCATGTCCAAAATTAACATTATTTTAAACAGAATATTCTGGTGACAGCAGCCCCTTTTCAAATGGTAAGCATTGCTGTATTTTATTTTCGTCAATCGGTTGAATTCAGTATGCACATACATGAAAACCCCTGGCGCGGAAAAAGTGTAATCCAAGTGGACAAAAAGAGTAATCCAAGCAGAAAAAGAGTAATCCACATAGAACATGATAAAAATTCAGTGAGCATATATGTACAAAATTATTTATTTATACCTCTGGAATTTTAAAGAACCAATATTCCTTTCATAACCTGACAAAGAGGAAATTTATATCTTACAGTTATTGGGTCTTTTAGCTGAGAAATAAGATGAAAAAAATCGACTCTATCCATATGAAGTACATTGTTAGATAGAGTGGAGTGCCAATTAAACTTGATATTTCAGTTTTTCTAATTTATCAGCAGCTTTTCCTGCAACATGGTGCATCATATGATGGAGACAACCTGATATGTACAATGATGGAGACATTTTTTAAAATATAGAATGCAACTCCTTTATGAATTCCAGTCATCATTGATGCAGTATCAGTTTAAAACCCCATACAATTATGCCAACTTAAATTTATTCAAAGTATTATCAAGCAAATAAATATATAAAAAAATCTCCAGTGGAATCTACTGTTAATTCTGGTAATGAAAGAAGAGCACTCTGACTTAGCCGTTTTCGTTGTCAAAGTCTCTTACACAGACTGGGTACAACTTTTTGTCACAATCTCTACTCCTGTCTGTTGCAATACCAAATGGCCCAATTTTCATCGCTTCTTCAATTTTAAGTGAAGTATCTTCTGCTAAACACCTAACAATATTAGATGATTTTGTTCTTGCACATGCATATTTTCTGCAATTTTGGAATCAGTAAACATCCGTCTGAACAACGGACCAATGTAGTCTTCTACTGCTAGAGGTTGTCCGTGTTTTATTAAGAACTCGGTAGATAACGCATCTGCATTTATAAAATTCCTGTCCACAATTTAGTTCTGCTGTATAAAAAGAAGTTACCTTAGTACTGGAGTTAGTAAACGAGCTAATTCAAGGTTTCTTGTTTTACCACCATGACCTTTAAGACCACCTGTGTGCTACATGACACAAAGTCTGTTGTAATTATGTACAAGTTCACAAAGTTTAATCAATTAATCTCAAATGACCAAGAAGCTACAAAGCAGATGGGAACATGTAAATTAACAATACTGAGTTGTGACATTGACCCTGAAGATATGATCTCCAATGAAAAATATATCACACATATTCTTGTTATGATATACAAGTATACCAAGTTCATCCCTTATTCTGAAACTGCTCAAACATTACAGAGATGGGAAAATGTGTTGGAAAACAACAAATCCTGAACCATGAGCTTGGCCTTCAAAACAAGACTCTCCAATGCAGTACACAACACACCTTCTACTGATGATGTATTAAATATACCAAGTTTCATCCCTTAATCAACCTTAATCCCAAACAGCTTTAAGTTATAGAGCAGTGGGAAAGTGTGATGGATAGACTGATGGATGGAAAGATGGACACTCAATTATTAAAGAAACCACTTAGAGATACATATATATATATATATAAGGTTATTTACATCAGAATCAATTATTCCTTTTTTAACATCTTTCCAGTGGAATCAGTTTTTAAGTTGTGTTCAGTTATAATTTGAGAGGATATATTTATTTAAATTACTCCTTGGAATTACAATGTGGTCATTGACATTTTTACTAAATCATTATTTTAGGATTATTGTGAATTCATTCAAGGACATTCTGGATTATATCATTGTAATACATCAAGATTGTTGACATAATAGCATATTCAAGGCTACTGACACATCAGCACATTCAATACTGGATTTCATTTGGAACACTCTATACTTCTGGATTTGGGATGTAACACTGATCATAACACTGTAAGTTCGTTAGAATTTTCACTTAGTTTTCAAGGAAATAAATTATTTGTTCAATTTTAGCAAAACATTTTGCTTTTGCGTCTTTCTGCTACTTAGTTTAAGAGTTTTAATATCATAGTGACATGGGGTTTTCACCACCATAGTAGCTATCTTGAAAATATTATTATCTCTATTACCACCAACTGGATGACTGTACCAACATGGGGATATTACTAAACAATTTCCTCTGAATATAGTTGGTCCTAAAGTAAATTGGTGCCATTCAGACATTCAGCATGCCTGCCAAAGTAGCCATCTTCAAAATTGTTATATCATTATTTCTCCTGAAATGTAAGTCATATTGTCATGGGGTTTTCACTGAAAGTCTTTTTATGATGTCTTGTTGATTATAAATGAAAATGGTGCTGATGTGACATCTAATATGGCTGAAAAATTGGTCATCTTGAAAATCGTGTTATCAAAACTTCTTCCAGATGGCTGTCCATACTGACATTGTTCTTTCACCAAAAGATTTTTTATGACAGTACTACACAGAAATGCTGTCAACTTTATAGGGAATATGCCCCCACCCACAGTTAAAAATCATGTAACACTTCCTCCTTCAAAACAGCAAGTCATATCTACTTGGGCTTTATACAAAAGATTTTATATATATCTTGTTGATACTAAATGACAATGGTGCCAAGCTGACATCCAGTATGTCTACTACATCAGCTAATTTGAACATATTTTTATAGCTGAAGAATATCAATGAAGATTTCAACACTATACAGTTAAAAGGCAGAAACTGTCTTACCTTGAATTCCTGGAAATTCTTTTCAGTCAGTACAGCATCAGTCCCTTTGAGAAACTCAAGCCATTATTTAACTGACTTTTATGTAACAGATTTCTAAAAATGTGTTTATATCTGATGAAATCATTAAATGCAACTACAATGATAGTTCTTTTATAAACGTTTTGTTTCTGACACAATCTTGCAAACACAATTTGATGCTACCAACCTAGCTAAAGTTGTACATCAGTCCAGATGCCACTTCAGGCAAGACTTACTTGTTCTGCTCTGCTGACCTCAAAGGCAGCAGCAAGCCTGTCTGCAGAATGGCCCATGGTTTCTCCTGTCGAAAATTCTGCAACAGCAGGCAGCTATAACGAGTGAGAATTATGACTGTTACTGGCATATACAATTCATGCATGAATTTATTGATTGCACAAAATCCTAATATTGGAGGCTGAGTTTCCTTAACAGAAATAAAATTCAGTTAAATTTCAAAATCTATCGTCAAATATGATAAATTATGTCCATCAGATTGTTAGATTCTGAAACTAAATGGATTCAATGAAGTCATGGCAACCATTTTTAGAGTAAAAACACAAGTTATATCCACAGCTGGTAGATTAAATGTATTTTACACAAGTATATTAGTATACATATCTGCACAAATAAAGAATATACTATTATGAAACCAGAATGTAATGAACAATAACAAATCCTGCCTTTACAAAGCTTTAAGTAGTCTCCATTTAACATTAAAATAGAAAAATTAAAGTCAGATTAAAGTGATTTTGACAAAGAAATATTGACCCCTTTGTAATTAAATAGTTTTTTTGCAATTTGTCGCTTTGTATTCTTAGAACTTAGCTTTAAATCACCACTATATAAACAGAATTATGCTAACATGTCTTTAAACTACATACACATATACATGTATATACACACACACACACATATATATATATATATATACATACATTCTGTGATAGGGTTCAAAAGACCAAAGAATTAAAAAAAGCTGATTTTTTCCTATGATATCAAAGTAGAGGTATTATGAATTGCTGAAAACAAGAGATTATTTTGTTTTCTTGTTTTGAAATCATTGTTTTTAAAATCTGCTTCAGAAGTTATGTGTCCACCTCTATATGCAAGACTTTACTAAATGAAAGTCACAGGACTGGAAGTGACAGCCAGTATTAGAAGTATAGTTCATATAACAGTAATTACCTTGATTAGCTGAAAAAGCAAAGGCCTTTCACGAAAAGCATGCAGTCCACTCATCTACTCAATATGCTCATTCACTTGTACGAAACACTATTAACCTGCTGAGGGTAACTGATCACAATGTATAATCATTAATATGGTAAGTTTACTGGTGACTAAACATATCTATTCCAACTTAAAACTGCTCTGATCAGATGTGCATTTTGTGTAGGCTAGGATATATATAACATTATGGTGACAAATAATCTAAACACAAAGCTTTAACCTATGTCAGAAAAGCATATAAAGAAGGTCACAGTGATGTTCTTTGTTCATACAGGTGTAGTACTAATAGAGATGCATCCAATGATGAAGTTTCACAATTTGAACAAAATAACATTTAAATTAAATCTTAATCAAAATATTTCAAGAAAGTCACTGGAGCATGAAATATACATCACCGAAATCTCTTTTTATAAAAAGCATGTATTACTTGTCAAGCTGCCAATGCATGTTTTCAGGAAGTATAGCATGCATATAACATGCCAAAACCTAGTGTAGTCACAAGTAAATCCAAAAGCTTAAGCAAAGCCAAAAAGATTAAATACATGTCATGATGAGCTTCTTATGTTATCAATGTGTGATGCTAACAGATGCATAATATCATCAATTTTATGATTCTAGCATGAATACTGCCAAGGAAATAAAAAATTTAACCAAAGACAAGGAAGCATAGAATATGGGCCACAATGACTCTTTTCTGCAGTGAGGTGTGTGTATGTGTGTAAATTGGATCCCTAACATAGCTTTAACAATTCTTCAGTCATATTGCTACAATGTCTGCAGTGTGGCAGTTTATAGTGATGTCTAGCATTGGGGCATCATGCCACAGACATGTAGCATAATGTCCCACCCAGTCACATTATCCTGACACCAGGACAACCAGCCTAACACTAACCTCTTAATGCTGAGCACCAAGCGTGGCAGCTGTTAGTACCATTTTTATTAGTCTTTGGCATGACTCGGCTGGGGATTGAACTCACGACCTCCTGCATCCAAGGCGGACACTCTAGCCACTAGGTCACCAAAGCGATTCCTGCAGTGAAGTAATAGTGCTCATCAAAATGAATCCCATCAATAAATTTCATCATTCTAGATTAGACAGCATGAACACAGCACACAATAAACCTATGTGCTCATGAGTTCAGCATAAGAACTTTAACTTATGTCAGTGAAATGTGAAACCAATTTTTCATAGTAAAATGTTTCTTAGAAAATACTTACTCAATCATAATACCTAATGGGAACTACCATTACCTCGCAAATCCAGCCCTCCCAGATACTACTTTTAGTAAAAGGGAGCTAAAAGTTGTCTGCCGACCTATCTGGTGGTTGGAAAGAGTGATCTCCCCTTACATACAAGACTTGGCAGCACAGTGTGAGAATATGAGTCCTTACTGGACTGGAGGGCAAGCTCCCAATGGATGTAACTGTGGGGAGGATGTGAGGCTGTATGTGTATTATGTTTGGGTAAGTATTTTCGAAGAAAATCTTTTACTAGGAAATAATCATAATACCTTAGGAAAACAGGTAAGAGATGGAGGGAGGTACATCCATTACCCTGGAGACACCATCTCCGGTCCCCTAAGGTATTGAGACAGCTTCTAGGTAACCGAACTGGAGAAGACTCCATCTGTTTGGGGTGCAGCTTCAAAAGCCCCCCCACCCCCACCCCACCCCCGCAAATCAAGTGGAAGTCGTGAAGCCAAGTCTCCAGAAGCTGTTGATCGATCTGGAAGGAAGACCTGTTGAGCTGCAGATATAGGTCCTATCAGACTGAACTGGCTATCTGCGATGACAGATTTCTGAGATGAAAGCTAGAGAATGTGGTCTCCGATCTTCATACCACAGCCTGACTGATGTTGGTTATTGAACAGTTCCGTCTGATGCTAAGTTGGTGGCAACTGCTCTAACCTCTTAAGCCACAGTACATAAAAGTTCATTGAGCTGGGGTTATTTCCCTATATGCTGAGGAAATAACCCCCTTACTACAGGATGTGATATTCTGTTCTGATCGATATTCCTGTCCGTGTATGAGAAGCAGAAAGAGGTGTGATCTCCCTTGATGCAAAGACTCCGTTCGTATTAATGAATCACATAAAAGCCTGGACTGGGTCTTGTAGGTGGCCTTTAGTTACCCGTGGAAAAAAGATGGTTTTCAGCAAGGAAAGAGGATGCCATCATAAATAAGACTGACCCATCTTGTCTGAACTTGAATGCATGTAAATCAAGTGTGCTGATAGGGATTGTATTTCCAGAATTCTGCCTGCAGTTGCTAATGCCATGTGGAAGCACGTCTTGTAGGAAAAGGAGCGCTTTTGAAAATGGTTCAAAAGATGTCCTATCCAGCTAGGTTAATACCCAAGATAGGTTTGGGCCTAGGGTTAAGGTTTCTGACCGTGTATACACAAAGTTGCGTAGAAGGTCACATAAGTCCTGGGTCTGCCAGATATCCTCTCTCCAATGATGACGAAAAGTCTCAGCAATCATGCAGTGTTAACCTTGGATTGTACTTGGCACTTACTGGCTCTCTTTGAAGAGCCAGAGGAGGAAGTTAGCTATCTGTGGTATTGATGCCTGGAAAGGTAAAATATGTTCGTTTTCTTGCACCACTGGGTGAAACTGTGCTACTAACTTTATATGCTTTCAGAGAAGATGGCCATTGTGCCTGAGCAATTGTCTCCAAGACTGGTTGCAAAAATGTTAAATTTTGAGGGCCTGTTTGAGATGATCAAGACGTGTGGCTCTGGACAAGATTGAAGCAACTGCCATCGTGGTTATATGAGTAGATGAAGGAAAACCTGAATTCTGTGGGGGTTCCAATGAATGAATGATGAGGTAGTTAATCCACAAATTCTCCCAATGGAGTGGTGCCATGAGGATGCGGCTACAGGCTGTACCACCAAGTCTTATATGAAAGGGGAGATCACTCTGCCCAACCGCCAAATAGGTTGGCATACAACTTTTAGCTCCCTGTAGCTAAAAGTAGCATCTGGAAGGGCTGGATTTGTGAGGTAGTGGTAGTTCTCCTAAAGTATTATGATTGGGTAATATATTTGAAGAAGAAGGGTCACAGTGACAATTTTTATATGGGCATGGTACTTTAAAGACTTGTACAATCATCTAGTTTAATGATTCAAACATGAACAGTTAAAACACAAAATTTAACCAAAGTCAGTTAAGCATTTCCATATATTTTCATGTCTAATGACCAATATCCTTTGTCAAAAATATTGCAATACTGCAGTGACTTTGCATTCCTCTGCAGCACTGCCATGTGGTATTTTTAGACTTCACATAAAATAAATGTTAAAGCTGTAAGATAAAGAGCACAGATGAATACTTAACCAACCTCTGGTACAAGAGTTGAGGGAGACAGCATCTTTGTAATCAGAGAAAGTTTGGCCCCAAATGTTTTGGCTTTATTAAAACTCAACATTATCTTTCTCATTTTGCGACTGTGACGGATTGGGACATCTGACATGAATTCCACCCCACCAGCAATTACTGCATCACACTGCCCTGCTGCAATCAATCCTATAGCTATTGAGGAATAAAGAAAGAGATTTTAAAATAGTACTATTATTTTCAATTAAAACATTATTGCATTCAATTCAATTTACTTCGAAGTAAATGTTTAAGCCACTTACTGATTAGTAAAGTCAAAAGTTTGTTATTTTTGTAATGACTCAAATGTAAATGATTCTGTAAAATTATAGTCTTTCCCAAAACAAGATTTAATCTTATCCTCGTTAAAATGACTTCCACTAAACAGACAGTGAACTTCACGCAGCATGTTTATTTTTATATTCAAATTTAACCCTTTTTATTTAGTAGTCTCTTTATAATATAAGTTATATGGGTCATGTCTGCACATTTACTCATTTTAAGTTAAAAATAAATTATTCTTTTAAAATTTAACACTAATTTTCCTTAATCAAAAACTATTCAATCCTGATTATTGAATGCTCTGCACCTTACCTGTCAGCAGGTAACTTCCAGATAAAAAATATATATTGTTATGGACTTTTACAATGGCAGCTATGTACTAAACTTGGGATGAAATAAGACCGTGTCCAGTGGAATTGTCACAATTGAGGGTAGTACGAATTTGTTTACCAATATGCATAGCCTTCATTGTGACATCACAGCGCGCAACATTCAATCCGGATTGTACTGAATCACACCTCAAGGTTCATTATGTTAAAAAATGTCTGCATATTTTAACATTGAATTTGCCATAAGTACCTCTTGGGCGTTTAAATATTGACCTTCCAAAGGAATACAGATGCTTACAAATCCAAATGATGTGAATACTTGTCACTTAAAGGTAAATAGAATCAAATTCTAAGAGATGACACCCATAACTGAAATAGTCGGTGTTGAATGCCTACATGATCCATGGGACTTGTACTACAGCATTTGTTACTGCAGAAGTTGTTACTCACAAGACCACCATGTTTTTTACATTTTGTATTAACAATGAAATAAAAATGTCTTCAAATCAGGAAATGTGCAATGGAATGTACAAAAGAGAGAAGAAAACAACACTTATTATTTTTTCTTGATTTCTTGCTCTTTTTTAAAGTAAAGTGATTCGATTTTGTTACATCTAAATACTGATTCTTACCTGTAGTGATTGCTTGGTTGGAAGAAATACAGGCTTGTGTCACAGTGTGAGCTGGCACCTTGTTTGAAAATCCAGCCCCAAGAGCTGCCTAAAAGCATTAATAATTTCATAAATGTATTAAGTCAAAACTAATTTATGTTATCTTCATCTCAATGTTACTATGGTTACCATCCTGGCAAGTATTTATATCCATGGTTCAAGAATTATGGTAATTAATACAAATGAAGTAATTTTATTGTAGAGTTATGACTATCTGAAGGCAAACATTTAATCAGGCAATCCATGTTGCACTTCTGACATTATGTCATTAATCAAATGTCAAGATTCAACACCTAGAAAACAACACATGTGTGTACTGTTACGAGACTGTGCTCTTAAAATAAGTAACAGAAAAGAATGAAAAGCAAAACGTTTTAAAAAATTCAACACATAATTTATTTCCATAGAATACAAAGTGAGAAAAAGAAGAAAAGAACTTACAATATTGCGAATTAAATCCCACAATAATCCTAGACTAACACACACAAGTCCTAATAATTTAAAGTCCCGAACATAAATTTAGTAGAAGTCCAAATTAAATCCAAAGTGTTGATGTCATAACCTGTATAATGCTGATGTCTCAAGAGTCTTTTTTTGAATCACAGTAATATAATTAAAGGTTTGAATTCAGTATAAATTTCAGTGAAAGTCTCTGTTCAAGAATTTTATCAGAGCACTTTTGTATTTCCAGAGAAAATCACTTGAATTCAATAATCTGAAGAAATAAATTCCAGCCCAAAATGAATTACTGGACACGTCAAGTAATACAACTTGATTGTGCTTGATTTTAAAGCATGAATGAATTTTCCTTTCAGTAGCAAGTTCTCTACCTGACCTTAGGTCACAATTAGCATTTTCTTAAAAAACTATTACCTAATGAAAATAACATTCTTGTATGATCCTAATGTTTACAAAACAAATTGTTAGCTGTTATTTAGTTATTAGAAATTTTTTGCTAAAATTATAATACAGAGCCTGGACTAGGTCAGGAACATCTGGTGAATCTCAATAATCTAGACCAAGACCCGAATAAACATATTTACTTCTGTTAGTAATGATCCTGCTATTAAACCCATACACATAGATAGTATTTTAGCTACATGTTAGTTGTTAACAGAATGATACAAAAAATCATGATTCAGGTGAAGTAGAAAATGAACTCAATTTTGGATGAGGTCAAATCCTACATACAATAATACATTACAATATCATATAATGAAATAAAATTAAAAAAAAAAAATAACTAAGAAACAATGCCAATTAAACATTCATAACAGTTTATACCATTCTCTAAATGGCAACACATGATGCCAATCACATGCTTTTTGTGAGGTTATCCATTCTGTAATAAAAAGTTAACATCACGAAGGGTCTCTTATAAGAGAAATAAACATCAACAAGTACTCCTTAGGTGCAGCATTAGCTGACATGTTTTTTTTTCAGTTGGGGGGACAAGAAACGGGACTGGAAGAGGGGACCCTTTTGTGAGATCTTTTTTAGTATAAAGGAGGAACTAAGCTTACCTCTTTTTATTTTTGCTATTTTTTGAAATCCGAAAATAAAAACTACTGATACATGTATGTTATTATTTTCCATCTCCTTGGTCAGATGCATAATCAGACTCAATCAGTGAAGTATTTTGAAGAAAACAAACTTTTTCCTATCTTTGAGGCTGCCATAATAGTTTTTAAAAGTTTAATTTTTTTGGGCATTCATTGACACACTCAAAGCCTATTGAACATGCTTCTTTTCAAAATTAGTGCATTCAAGTTGCAAGTATTGAACGTTCTCTCAATGAATTCATATTTTAGATATGTAAAGATCAGTCATTACATGTATGGGCATGATATAATGACACACATTAGTTGTTGTTGTTGTTGGGTTTAATGCCATTTTTCAGTACACGATAGGCTATACATGGTGGCCAGTATTAATGGTGGAGGAAGAACCCGGGAAAACCACGGAAAGTACTACCGACCCTCGAGAAGCTACTGGCAAGCTTTCTCACATACCCACATTGGCCGAATCCGAGACTCGAACCTATGCAAACAGAGCTGAGATGGCAGTGATCCGTAATGGAGAGCGCTTTAGACCACTCGGCCACTCGGGGCCCCAGACACACATTAGTATGATACATTGAAACTTATATGATAACTATACGTAAAATTAATACCTAACAAGAGTACTACAAATGGCATATGATATACCTGTCTCATGACCTCTTTCCTATTAATGACTTTGATGTCAGAGTTAGGGACATGACTATTGTATGATAATGGTTGGACATCTAAATATTTATCTGAAATTGAACAATTACAGCTTCGATAAGGTAACAATCCTACATGGACACTAATTCTCACATCACCAGAGTAATCAGTCACCCTAAAGTGCCCCATTCTAGGATGAGCCAGTCTTTCCTCTCATTAAGTTAGGTAGGTCATGAGATTACCTTTCAGTGTTTTGTAAGTTTCTTTGTCTGATACATCATCCATCCCCGTTACACTCCTTTTATATATAATGACATGGGAATGATTAGAATTTAGTTAGGGTATTAAATACCCCCCACAATGGATAGATGCCACTTGTCATTTTCTGTCACAACTCACATTGCTATGTCCCAGTTGTTGGACAACCTTTGTTCCAATAAGTGTATCATCATATTAAAAAGACAATTTTATTGTCCGGTTTTAACTGTTACAGGCCTTATCAGTGAAGTCAGAGCAATGCCAAAATTAGATCTAGTTCGACCTGTCTTCACTTCACTGAAGGGCCCTTCCATGCTCAAAGAGACCACAGATGCCCAGTAAGATTCAGTCAACTCAACCTCTGCAACTAAACTTCAGCATAAGGGAAATACAAATATATCTGATAAATGGACAAAGACATTTCTATTTCTGTATTGCCTCTTCTTTACTTAAACATTTCTTGTGACCCTGACTTTGAAATGGGCATGATTGGATTGAAAGGCACTCTCAGGTAAAGATATATAAAAAGCTCAAGTTTCATTAAAAATATCTTCCTTGGTAAATATGTTATGCCCATACACTATTTATATTTTCGCCTTCTGCAACCTCAGATATGGGCACTGGGCATGGCTATGGTATGTGACGCACAATCTTCTCATGATATGTAACTGGTTAAAGTTTAATTCAAATATTCTCAGCAGTTCAAAAGTTACAGTAAAGACCAGGTGTGGTCCAACATCTTCAATACAGTAAGACATATGAACCAAAATGTAGAGTTTGTGGACCATACATGATATATATTATAGTAATTATACTATATTCATAGAACTGGCTTTTTGTATGAGTGCAGATCACAAATAATGATCAGAGGGTCTGTAGGTGGACCACTCTGAGCCAGACATTAATAATACAAATCAAGTTACATTTCCCCAGTTGTAACATTCACCGTGAAGCAGGGTGTGTACCGATGGTATGCAAGACATCATCTATACATACTACATACTTGGGCCAAGTTTCATTACATTACCTTTACTGGTTCAAAGATTATAATCTGCACAAGGATACAAGTCACAGAATTACAATTTCTTATCAGCCCATCTGACTCACCTCCCTTGCTATGTTGCTAGTCTTCACTTCCTGTATCACAGTGCCATACACAATGTACTCAACATCCTCTGAAATATAAATGAAACTAATATATGCTCTCAAATTAAAATCTTGGTTCCAACTGCATCTGAACATATTGATTTTTTCCCCCAAAATATGTTGCAATGTGATTTATACTATGAAAGGTCAACAAACCACATCTTCAAGGCACTTCACAATAGATTCTTTGACAAAAAAAGATCTCTTTTAACCAACCATGCTATTACCTCTGACGAGTATTTTCTACTGAAATGATTCTGTCCTGCTTGAAGTGCTATACAGAAACGGGTGAACCTAGTTAATCATTATCTCTCCTCATCTGAATGAGTTATGTCCCTATATATAACTTGATATCTTTTAAGGTCAAATGGTCAGAAGAGCTAAATATAGATAGTGCCTTGAACTATTTTATGAACAGCCAGTACACAGGATACCATAGGCTTTGAGGGCTAAAATCCCTCCATGGGAAAATTCTAGGATTAAAGCATAAAGATCACCAATAGAAATAAAAATAAAAGTGACATGGAAGTATCTATATCTGTAAAAATAAACTTTACTGATACATCATATACAGTGGTCCCCCTCTTATATGGCCACCTCTTCTGCACTGGGAAAGTGGCTTTATAAAACGGTTGGCATTTCTAGAGGGGGACTAGTGTAATGTGCGTGTATATGTGTGTATAGCAGGAAAGATACATAGAACTTAAAGAGGTTAATATCTTCATTTAAAAGTAGCATTAATTATTAAAATGTTCCTTTTGTCTTAAAAACAGAGTTATTTCAAGATAACATAAATTAACAGTTCTTATTCATGGGTGTGAGTTGGATATTGTTGGCATGCGCATTATAAAACTATTCAAAAACATTATTTAAATCTTGGTACATAAGTTGTTTTATATTTAAAATAATTCTCATTCCATTTACTCCATTTTCCCTCTGCGACAGAATATTTCCCTGATCTTTTATGATCTTGTTTATTTGAATCTTGCCAACATAAAATCTTTTAGCAAGTGAACTCTCCCCATTGTCATCAAGTCGAATAACTTTGACCTTTCCTTCCAAAGTATTATTTCTTCATTTACATGATGACATGTTAAAGTTTTGTGATGATTTATTCCTATGTTGCTAATTGTACAGTACTGTAATTTAATTTTGCAGACAAACTTTTGTAAATGAAAAATCTTGTCATAGAAGAAGTGAGATATGTACCGTCACGTGATTTTTCGGTCTTTTTGGAAATGCTGTGTGAAGCCCAAAGCTCTACCAAAACAATACTGACCCCATTTCTATCTGAGCATGTTATGTTATAAGCCTGACAATTATGTCTGGTCAAAATCATCAATTAAAAAAGAGAATCACTGTGTGAAGACCAAAGCTCTATCAAAACAATGCCTACCCTATTTCTATCTTTCTATCTGACCATGTTATGATCTTGACAATTACATCCGGTCATAATTGGCAATTAAAAAAAAAAACACTGTGTGCAGACCAAAGCTCTATCAAAACACTGCTGACCCCATTTCCTGCTAACGTTGGCATTAATGATATAATAATAACCTTAGTAGTACATGTACTTTAGCCAACACTTCTTTCAGTAACGACAACTTGATATGCGGAACAGACATCTTGAGATGTCTCAGAATTGTAGGTTGGCTTATACGCAGGTCATACACTTTGTAGTGTTTATACCTGTTCAGTTTGGGGGTCAGTTTTTATATGAACTGGCTTATATGCGAGCATATTAAATGATCTTCTAATTTTAGTTGTTGTTGTTGTTGTTGTTCTAGGGTTTAACGCCATTTTTCAGCACAAGATAGGCTATACATGGCGGCCAGTATAACTGGTGGAGGAAGAACCCTGGAAAACACGGGGAAGAACCACCGACCCACGAGAAACTACTGGCAGGCTTTCCCATCTAATTTTAGTAATGGCAGCCATATTTTATGATGGATCAACATCATTTGTACAAAACTGAAAGGGCTTTATGCAGTATGTTTTCTATCAAAATGTTTGGCCAATTTCTATAAAGAGATTTTGAGAGGAAGTCATTTAAAGGTTGTTGTTTTTAAAAATGGCAGCCATATCTACTGGCAGATTTGAATTACTTGTATAATTTTCAAGGCCATTTGCCAAGATGCTGTCAAACTGAGTCAAATTCTGTTCAGCATTTTATTTCATAAAAATGTTGTATTTGAATTTTGGTCATAATGGCCATGTTTAATGGCAGAATGGCACCATCTGTAACCTGAGATCTGGCTGACATCTGACTAGTAACCAAATGCAAGAGTTGCTGCTTAAAAAGATCTGGGTGCTTATGTTTTTTCCAAAGCTGCAAATCACATGTAATAAAAACAACTGTTAAAAAGGTTTCTCTATTTTTGTACCTTCATCCATATTTAATGGTATATCCACATAAATAATTTCCAATATTGAAAGCAGGCAGAGCTGAGTAAAAATCTTTATTATCCACTTGTCTCAGAAAAAAAATCACTTGTTCTGCAGAATGTATCCTTTAAGCACACTTTAAGTAACACAGAAAATAATGGACATTGCTATACTGAGTTACTTTGATTTTAATTATTTTCAAAACCTTTAATGATAAAGAACAAACTATATGATTTTAAAGAAATGTTCTAGCCCATTGTTCTGCATCGTGTGTGTGTGTGATTTGGATTTTGAATGTAGCTTTAACAATTTTTCAGTCATATTGCTACGATGTCTGCAGTGGGACAGTTTATAGTGATGTCTAGCACTGAGGCATCATGCAGCAGACATGTAGCATAATGTCCCACCCAGTCACATTATCCTGACACCAGGCTGACCAGTCCTAACACTAACCTCTTAATGCTGAGCGCCAAGTGAGGTAGCTGTTAGTACCACTTTTGTAAGTCTTTGGTATGACTCGGCTGGGGATCGAACCTACAACCTACCGCATTCGCAGTGGACACTATCCACTAGGCCACCAGAGCGGTTCCAGCATCTAGTAATAAAACTGAGAAGCAAAACCTTTTTCAAAGATGAATTTTAAATCAAGACAAGAATATCATGTTTGTCATACATACATATATACATACACATACACATGTATTAGCGTCTTTGAAATTCCTGGATGAGATTATCCAGTTTTGATTAATTAGGAAAATTATTACAGATTTTTATGATGGCATGGATCAACAAGTAAATGGATTGTACATTGTGTTAATTTACAATAACTAGCATCAAATATACCATTTCATATCTCCAACACCAGTAAAGTACTCAGTTCAGCTGTTGCTAGAAAAAGATTAGTTGTTGTTGCTGTTGTTGTTATAGGGTTTAATGCCATTTTTCAGCACAAGATAGGCTATTCGTTGTGGTGAGTATAAATGGTGGAGGAAGAACCCAGGAAAACCCCAGAGAGAACCACCAACCCACGAGAAGCTACTGACAAGCTTTCTCACATACCCACATTGGCCAAATCCGTGACTCAAACCCACACAGACAGAGGTGAGAGGTAGTGATCAGTAATGGTGAGGGCTATGTTTAAACAGTTTCATGTTGCTCTTAGGAAAAGAAAAAAGACACAAGAGCTGAAACTACACTCAAACTATGAAATCTTTAAATGGCACAATGTGACCTCACGAAAAGGTGAAATCAACTCTGGTTCTTCTGCATATACGGGCAAAATTACAGGTACAGCTGCAGCAATTCACTTGAATCACCCCTCAAGCATGGATTTTGTTTATTCAAGTGTGCTTTCTGTTAAATCTGGTCAAATTCTGTTTTTGGATTTAGTGATAATGTCCTTTATTGGTTTTTCTGTTTTATTAACAGTATCCATTTTGATGGTGAATTGGCATCATTTATAACTTGAAAGCTCTTCATGCTTGAATGTATTCAATCAATTTTGTTCCGCTGAGTAGTTTTTGAGAAGTCACTTAAATTTTTCTGTTTTAATGACATCTTTATTTGACTGTGTTGAGGCACCATTTGTTTAAACTTTAAAGCCATTCATGCAAGCATGCTCTAGGTCAAATTTGGTCACAGTCTGTTAAAAGATATTTTAGAAGCCAAGTTTTTAAATAATATATTTTTACTAATGGAATCATTACTTGATGGCAGATCATTATCATAAGTATCAACTTGAAAGCTCTTCATGCCAGGATGCTTGATAGAAAATTTAGTCAAATTTTGCCAAGCAGTTTTGCAAAGTAGTCACTGTAAGGTTCTTCTGCTTTTGGTAGTGAAAGCCATAACTAAAGGCTGATGAGCATCATTAGTTAAATTTTAAAGCCCTTTATTAAATTTTTGTAATGGTAACAATATCTAATGGCAGACCATCATCATTTGCACAAGACTGAATGCCCTTTGTACCAGGACGTTGTCTGCCAAGTTTATCTAAAATTAGTTAAATGGTGTTTGAGAATCTGAAAAAAATAATTGTTGACAGATGCACAATACATGACACATGAAAGACAGAGGGACATACCATAAGCTCACTTACTCTTACAGCCAGGTAAGCTGATAAAGTATCTTACCTTTACCAATTCCAGTCTTTCTTAAGATACCCCTGAAATGAAAATTTAATGCAAAGTAATACTGAATAAAATCTGTATGTAGTAAATCAGCATAGTAATACTTAATAACATCTGTATCTAGTACATCAGCATGGTAATGCTGAATAAAATCTGTATGTAGTACATCAGCAAAGTAATAATATTCATATCTAATACATAAGCATAGTAATACTGAATAACATCTGTATCTAGTACATCAGCACAGTTTTAGCTAGGCTATGATAATGATATTAGTTAACTATTCATTTTTGAGAAAAAGTCCAGCCAAAGCCAAAAATACTATCTTTAGAACTGAAAAATATTTCTGACCAGAAACAGAGAGCCAGATTCTGACAAGATATTAAATTGACTATCTGGGTATTTGAAAGTTCTTATGAAACATTATGATGATGGAATTTCTATTAAAACCAAGTGTTGCTCAGATCATGGCAACAATACAAATTAACTATGCTGTATTGATAACAAAAACTATATTAATGTTTATATGTAAAATACACTAAAGTTCACTTCAATCCACTAAAAACTTCAAGAGTATATGCATTCACAAAATGTATCAAGTCATTTAAACAACCTTTGGTGAAGGAGCTTTTTCAAGGGAGTAGTTGTTGTTATAGGGTTTAACGCGATTGTTCAGCACAAGATAGGCTATACATGGCAGCCAGTATAAATAGTGGAGGAAGAACCCAGGAAAGAACCACTGACCCGCAAGAAGCTACTGGCAAGCTTTCTTACGTACCCACACTGGCCAAGCCTGAGACTCGAACCCATGCAGATAGAGGTGAGATGGCAGTGATACATAAGGGTGAGCGCTTTAGACCACTCGGCCACTCAAGACCCCTTTCATGGGAGTTAATGTATAGTGTACTGTTCTACTTGTGGTCGCTTCAGAGTCCATTTTTTAATATAAGAAGAATATCTAAGTAAGCTGCTTGGTTCTAACCCAATGAGAAGCTTTTATAAGTTTAAAAAAAGGAAATACTATCTGTGTACAACTGAGAATATGCATCCATTTTGCATACAAACTTTATTAATTATTTGTTGCAGGGGTCTCTGGCTATGACAGTGTAACTAGTTGGTGTAATTTATCATCATCATCTTCATCATTTGTGATGACAACAATGTTGGTGATAATGATGATGATGATTGTGGCTTATATCAAGAAATTTTTTTTGAAACATAAAACATTCCAGATTACATAATCATCTAGATTTGAGAAATATTGTCAATTACTTTAGTAATGCTGTAAAAACACAATTAGATACTAATATACATTAGGTAAATTTTCTTTTTCAGTCAATGACCTTGACTGTTGACCCCAACATTGATAGGCTTCCTCCATACCCATATGGAAGCCGTCTGCAAATCTTGATCCAGATATGTGATGTAGAACTAATATTCTTGTGTAGAAACCATGTTTATTCTTTCAGCTAAAGTGACCTTGATTTTGTGACCACAAAATCAAGTCTTTTTCCTTACCTATGTGTAAGCCATCCACAAGATTCGGTCTTGAAATGTACTACATGGTTCACACACTTTTCTAAATATAAATTTCCAGGTCTTTTTCAGGATGAAATTAATTTTGTCAAGGATAACATATGACCATTACTGAATGGAATTAAAGTACTTTTTGGATTATAAAACATGCATTTTCCAAATCTGAAAATATTTCTCTTTCAAGACTCTCAAAAACATATATGTCAGAAAAGACAATCATGTACAGAACCACAAAAGAGTCACATAAAACAAATCTGACTATATTCCTATAAATTGGCATTTAAAGCCATTTCAATGTACAGAATACAAATCCTAACTTTACTTTGCTGACATGCATTATGTTGCTACATGGAAACAACATAATTAGCATAAATTATTTTGTTTCCTTTCAAACCTTTAATTCTAAAGAATTCTAGAGAAATATATGTGCATGTTATACAAAGTAAACATTTCCTATCACAGTATGGAAAAAACCCAAATATATGCAAAATATTAGAATCTTACCTTGTAACGAAAAAAGTTTAACACGGAATTTTAATGCGTGCCAATAAAATCTAAAACAAGATTTTTCAACCAACCTAAACTCCTTAAGACGATTTGGTTGCAAATTCCATCATTTACAGATATTTACTAAAGGAATATTTAAATTTTGACAAAAGACCTTCAAAGTTATATATTGTTGTACATACAAGGACTGAATTTTCTGTAAAATCAACTTCTTGTAGTTCAGTAAACCAGTCTCAAAACCTGTACTGATACATGGGCTCTTACTGTTGCTTAATATATAACAAAAGGGACGACAATTTTCCATTTCTCCTGTGTTCAATTTGAGATCTGAAACCAATGCTTCAAGCTACATATCACTATGTATTAGTTTCGCACCAAAGCTCAGCTCAGAGATTCTACATTTTTCTAATCCAGGTTTCCTCTGAATATTCCAACACCATTTTTCACATTTGGACATTTAGGATTGGGTGTGGGTTCAATGCATGTACATATCAGAAATTTGGAATCTGCTGCCGCCGTAAGATAGGTTACCAGCGGGCCTAGCAAATTTAAACAATGTTAAATCGACTTATACTGGAATGAAACTGATACAAAAAATATTTATTTTCTCAAAAATGGCAAGTATTATAATGATTGTGGTCGAGTGAAGTGTATCAGACTTTCATTTAATATAAATGAAATGTTGTATGATGACATTAAAAAAAGAGTTTGTTGTTGATATCACATAGCTATTGGACTTCAGACAGTTTTGGGTTTGTTTTTTTTAGTTGTGAAGTCATGTTACTATAACGCAAATGGCGAGTACCGGGTCAGGTTTCATCTATGCCAAGTTTCGTCTAGTCTGTCAGTGGATTAAAGACATAATGAATATAATACTTACTGAAGAGCAGCTCTAGCCAGGTCATGCGGCATCAAGTCCTTATATATGGTTCCAGATAGAAGAAAAGGAGTTCTTACACCTTCCACCAACACTACATTCCTTATTCCAGGCTTAGCCAGGGTCTTCTTGCCTGCAACAAACTTGAGATAATTTCACTTGCCAATAAAATCACCTATTCTAACACACTTGTGAATGTTAAATGCTTTCTGACTGGCTGAGTGTCAACAATGGATGTAATAAAATCACTGATATACTGTTGAAAATGTTGAAACCATCATGATATTATGACCACCTATTTAATGTACTTTCAAAAAGAATTACAATTTTGAATATTTTCATCTGTGCCAGAATGGGAACAAGAGTTATGAGAATTTGATGATGTTAAAATGGTTTTACTGTTACAAATATCTTATTTACAACTGTATTTACTTGCTTATAAGTTGAGACCAGCTAAACAACACAGGCTCTCAATCTGTCGTTGCTTAATGCGATGACAAATCAGGGTCTATGCTCTTTGTTCTCCTGATTACTCCAAAAACAACTACTCAATCCCAGATCTGCTTGAACATTATGTGACAAACATGAACCTACACATTTAGTTTAAACATATACAAATATAAATATATAAATGGTAAATTCTAGTATATGTAAATTAGTAGAGATCATGTAATGGTTAGAAAAGATGGAATACATATGCATATGTTTGTGATCTATGTATTAATCTGAAAAATCATTGATTATAAAAATATTTAATTCGTGTATTTTTAATAATCCTAATATTTTGATGATATAATAAGCAATGCTGAGTTTTAAGTGTATCATACTTGATTTTAAAGCTCCTTTCTTTGTCAAATACATTATCTAATATTACTGTGCGATTTACAGTTGGATCCAACTCCTATGTGAGTATATATGGTATTTCTACTGATGTGTCACCAATAAAACTCAATTACATTAAAACAAACAACTATTAATATTCTCAAACCCTCCAATACAAGGACATTATTGCCTAATAATTAAGTTGGATTATCATACAGTTATGTCAAATCATATTTAAGATATATTGTAAATATGAATCTAAAAATGATTATGTAAACTGGGAAATACTGACAGTCTCCAAAAACGCAGGGTCTGGTTCCGTTGCAATGAAATGATAATAATTGTCAATACAAACTTTAGATACAATATGCCTTAAGAATCAGATGATAATAATGAAAATCATCATAAT
The DNA here is from genome assembly GCA_028554795.2 of Sinohyriopsis cumingii. NCBI lineage: Eukaryota > Metazoa > Mollusca > Bivalvia > Unionida > Unionidae > Sinohyriopsis > Sinohyriopsis cumingii. The sequence goes on from CM068824.1 coordinate 77,965,571, forward strand.
ATCATTCTCATTGTTCTTATTTAATCTTTATGCAGTTATTTTGACAATACAAACTTTGCAAATTTAAAAGCACCATTAACTTACTGGGTTGGGTTTGGGATGAATGTGTCAATGATGTTGAAAGGCATCTCATGCCATCTAGGAAAACAGAGAAAAAAAAGCAATAAAATTAAACAAATAAATAATTATAAATATATAAAGTATATAATTACAAGCAACTGTTGGTAAACAAGAATTCATCAACAAGACTAATTATTTATGATAAGAATCTCAAAGGCAGATACCAAATTCAAACATAAATTATTTTATCATATTGAGAATGGAAAAGATGAGATACTAACAAAAGGACACCTTGTAAGAAAATGAAACTTTTCAATTTTGTTTTTATAACTTTCAGCGTGCACAAATGTGATAACAACATGACAGTGAACATATTTATATATCACTTGCAATAAATTAAGACTATGGACCTAACTGATGCAGAAATTCAAACCATTAAATGTAACATAGAATCACATGCCTATGTACATAGTCTACTTGGAGCTGAAGTACCTACAGAGTACATAATGGCAGGGCTAACAGATTTTCAGTTTAGTCACAAGAAGTTGTAAAGTAAGGAGTGAACTGTCCTGTGTCAGCGAAGTACTTTCACCTTCATTTGTATACATTTTTTTTTCATTTCCTTTCTTCCCTCAGTCCATATCAGATAGTAAGACTATACAATGCAGTGATTAAGACTGGACTATAAAACAGGTTTGCATACTAAAGTTTATATATCAACATTTCCCCCAGATTTTCAACTCTTCTACGCCTTAAAATCTTTACCCTGGAACCTCAAGATTACCTGTAAGAATTTCAAACATGGCATTAAGCCTTGCATGTTAGGAACTGTGTGCATGAAATTGAATATACATGATATTCTAATGTAAATACAGTATGGACCCCATTTCATTCTATCAACTGTGACATATAATTTTAATCAATTTGTTCATTGACTTACTACAGCACATGCAAACTGCTAGCCATAGGAGATCACCTTATATTTTCTGTTTATGGTTCCTACCATTTAACAGTATACATAGAGTTATAATTAGTCAGTATTGTCCCACTGCTTGATACCTTGTCAGGACACTATCTCCTTTACAGTGGTGTAGCAAGAAATTCTGACCACTCCACCCTACTTGCAAAACTTAATTCTAACCTACCCACCCTCTCAAAACAATAAGTTGAGTGATTAAGAATTTTGGGCCCCCACTGGGTCTGACCTGCCCCTATCCCCAGGTTCTTGCAAGGGTTGCTATGTCTGTGTGTACGTGATTTAGATTTTTAATGTAACCTGAACAATTTGAGTCATATTGCTGATGTCTGCAGTGTGGCAGTTTATAGTAATGTCTAGCACTGGGGCATCATGCTGCAGGCACATAGCATCATGTCCCACCCAGTTACATTATCCTAAAACCAGGCCGACCAGGCCTAACACTAACCTCTTGCTATGTCACTGCTCCAATTTGATAGTAATCTGTCAGCAGTAGAGTTATGTAATATTTTTATACGTTTTTTCTTTCTATCATCTGCTTTGATAGCCCGATTAGTTTGTTAAACAATGCTTTCACATTTAATGGTGTCAGTTTCAGGTTACAGTAATATTTTTAATGAATTGACATGGTGAGTTGAAATACGTGTTTGTATACAGGAACTGCTGGCAGACTATGTGTACCTGGAATTCCAGTACGGCTTCAGAACAGGCAGGTCGACGACAGACATGATCTTCTCCCTACGACAACTCCAAGAGAAGAGCAGAGAGCAAGGTCAACCACTCTACATGATGTTCATCGACCACACCAAGGCCTTTGACCTGGTCAGTAGGAAGGGCCTTTTTGAACTTCTCAGTAAGATCGGTTGCCCCCCAAACTCTGCAGCATGATAATCTCTTTCCATGCCAATATGGAGGGAACAGTCTTGTATGATGGATCCTCCTCAGCCTCCTTCCCAATCAACAGCGGTGTGAAGCAGGGCTATGTGCTGGTGCCAACCCTTTTCAGGATCTTCTTCTCCCTGCACCTGTCCTACACCTTCAACTTGTACACTGATGGCGTATATCTACACACCAGGTCCAATGGGAGGCTGTTCAACCTGGCATGACAGCGCTCGAAGACCAAAGTGAGATCAGTGCTCATCAGGGAGATGCTTTTTGCAGATGATGTGGCTCTTATGACCCACACCGAGGACGCCCTCCAGAGACTGGGAGACCGTTGCACTGATGCTTGCAAGCAGTTTGGGCTCACCATCAGCCTGGAAAGACAAACATCAGCATGCAAGATAGCACCACTGCCCCTTCCATCACAACTGACGGTGTCATATTGGAAACAGTCAACAATTTTACATACCTGGGTTCAACCATCAGCAACACTCTCTTGTTTGATGTGGAACTGGATAGAAGACTTAGAAAGGCAAATGCCATCATGGCACGACTAAGGAAAGGGTGTGGGAAAACAACACGCTGACATAGCACACCAAGATCCAAGTCTACCAGGCTGGCGTTCTCATCACGCTTCTATATGGAAGTGAGACCTCGAGGACCTACATGAGGCAAGAGTGCCGGCTCAACTCCTTCCAGATATGGTGCCGAAAACACACCTGAAAACCAGCTGGCAAGACCGCATCCCACACAGCGAGATCCTGCAGCGTGCAAGTACCCCCAGCATGTACTCCCTGCTGAAAAAATGCTGCCTTCGATGGCTGGGACACATCTAATGCATGGATGATGGGAGGCTGCCAAAGGACATCCTATATGGACAGCTGGCCACTGGCACCAGAAGAGTTGGCCACCCATCACTCCTTTTCAAGGATATGTGCAAAAGGGACATGAACACATGCGACATTTCACCCAATGGCTGGGAAGTGCTGGCCGAGGACTGAGGCACCTGAAGACTGATGTTAAACAAGGGCATAGCAGTCGCTGATGCGAGGAGAGGCCAGTTGGCAACAGAAAAATGTATGAGAAACAACGAGCGAGTAACTCAGACTTCCCAGTATGTCTGCACCAACTGCAATAGAGACTATCACTCACACATAGGCAAGCACAGCCACAGCCGATGATGCCAACAGCCCAGATACATACGACACTCCAAGGGCGTTATTCACATGGTCTCTCAAGACTGAGCTGCCAATGATGATGATACAGGAAACAATTAAAACATTCTAGCTTATTAAAATCTTGTGTGATTATTTTTGATGTAGATAGATTCATGTATGAACATGCTTATCATGTAATTCCATATTGTCATTCTTAATGCTGAACAATTTTAACGCTTAATCCGGTCTTTTCTTATGTGTGCATACCTTACATGGTGTTGGTACCAAAACATGTTTCAAGTTTTTGGCTCATGTATCACTCGGTTTGGTTGTGCAGATTTACCATTGCTTGACCAGGTAACACTGGCTGTGAAATAAGCGGAACTAGCTGAATGAAGTGAATGTGATCCAACTCAGCAGGCATTGTATCATGATTCAGTTTTTGTCTCCACAAAATTGAGGTTTCTAAGGGGTTCTTTATTAGTCTGGAAAGAATACTGCACATGGGACCATTCTTTGTATTGTGCCCCACCAGAGTACAAAATGTGACCATATTTGTTACTTAGAACTAAATCCCAAATAAATGTTAATTCACAAGTCCAAAAGTATAGAATATTCTGAAAGAATTCCAAGTCCTGAATGTGCTGGTATACAAATAGTTTTAAATAGTATACATTCAAGAGACTGATGTTCTGCATACCTGTACTGTCAAATGCATCTTAAAAATATGTTTCCTTGCTAAGTCTAATAGTTTTTGCTTACAAGTAGACAAATTTTTTTATCATACCATCATGATTTTTTCCAGGTTAATTCTTTAAGCTTATGGGAAATAAACCTCCCCAAACCTAAATTCTGATAAAAAGAAAATTTGTAAAACTGATAAATTAATTTTTTTTATGTGATATCTATTATAAACATGCAATTTCTATGAGCTATTGATATTGCAGTGAAACATACATGCCAAACCCCCAAGAGATATAAGTGTATTTATTGCTATTATATTTGGCAAAAAAGCGTAATTTGAGTGTAAGAAGTGTAATCTATATACTACATGCCAGAATTACCAGTTACTATAAACACTGAAAAACCAAAATACACCAGAATAACATCAAAATATACATGTATTTACACGTTCTCAGTGTATATATCAGTGTACACACAGGAATTATGATTTTCTTCGAATAATAATATAAAGAAAAATAAAATAAGATTTATGTGATTTTTATATGATTTTCTTTTTTCCTATTTATAGCTAAATTCATGTAATGGCGTCACTCAGTTGTACCTGATTTGAGAGATATGATGAACAGATAATTGTAGAGATACATTCACAGAATGAAAGTGAAAAAAATCAAAAGAATTCAGTGACATTATATTACATATTTACTTTAATTTTGAAATAGTATGAATTAAACAGACTTACACCATCCGTTCTGGAGATTAACTCAGTTCCAGAATGATCAGTCCTTATCAAACTACTTATCTTATCCCGAATGGAATGATCAGCCCTTTATGTCCAATAAAGTCTGACTGATTGATGAGTCCTATAACTAGGAGAAAAGTCAATAATTCGTATCAAAATAGCTCAAATATGCTTTACATTGCTAACCAAACAAAAACAAAAACAAATCATAATTCCTGTGTTTACACCAATATATACACAGAAAACATGTAAATACATGTGTATTTTGGTATTATTTTGGTTTTTCAGCGTATTTTGGTGTTTACAGAAGGCCCAGAATTATAGCCCATATATTTTTATGACTAACCTGGTTCTGCAGCTGTTCAAAATTCTTGTTACAAAGGGCAAAATCCACATAGATTAGAATCAGAATACAAACACAAAATATACTGAGAAAATAAATTCAGAACTCACTTCAACTAGTCTAGATGTGTAACTTTCACTGAATGATTGTGAGCTGTAATTCTGCAATGATCATGGTCAGATGCTCAGTCTCAGAGTGTCGTATTACATTACTCTCATACTCTTTATAAGTTTGTAAAGTGGTGTTGATTTATCACTTTTTCTGATCTGACGTCTTTTAAAGTTTGAAAAGATCCATCTGCTCTAGCATATTCTGTCATATAACATCCACAACTCATACTGTCAAGTCTTTCACTTAACATCTTGCACCATTTTCTTTAAAAATTGTGACTGGTTCACTGACTGACTAGCTAATCAATAGAGGAATCTGCTCGGCAAAGTTTATTTTTGAAGAAACCTGTCTGGGTTTTTTTCTAAATGGGTCATATACAGTTTTTATAAATAGCAAATAAGGAAATGACTCTTGCACTTTTCTTATGCAGCAGTCACCTTTTTAAGAGTATTCTCAAATTTATATCATTGGAATTAAAGAGATGATATTAATAAACTAACAAAAACAACTTTTCTTCTTTCTTTTTATTTTATTTTTTAATGTAGCAATAAAGCTAAATTCATACATGTCCTCAATGAAGACATAATCTGGTGAAAAATGGTGTAACGATTATGCCAAAAGAGTAATGGCTGGCATGTATGGTGATATACTAATTGCAGATCTCATGTTAAACAGTGTAACAGGCAAAAGTACTTTATGTGCATTGCCAAAACAAGTGACATAATATGCAAACTTTCTGCCAAGGTTCATCAGGTTCTGTGCATGCCAAGAGTATAAGGGAATATATATTTCCCATTCTTAATCTCATGTCATGCCTAAAATGCAAACTGCATACACTTACTACATGTGATATTTGTTGTTTTCTCTTCAATATCCCCCTCACAAAATCACCCACAATAATAACCCACTGTACATGTGTCTCACTGATTGTCTTCTTCCAGTGCTTGTATCTACTATGCTGCGATGACATTATTCAAATACAATTGGTCAACTTGGTGTTCATGAACATACAGGAAATATTAAGGATAAACATTAATTCGTTGGTGTTTAATATGTTCAATATATAATTCAACAAGCCTATTTTCAGCATTTTATGGATTGATGATGATGATGATGATGTACCAGTCAATAAAGATACTGATGTCTATATAATTAATGCATTCCTTAAAATGATCTTTCTGTCTGCATATTTGTCTGTCTCTTTGACATAAGTATGTAGGATGAAATCTATCTTCTTTTTATGATCCATAGCCTGAGAAGTATTACCTATATGATGGAAATAAATTTTTAAAAGATGCAATTATTCAAAAGTTTATAAATTGTATGACAACATCTTTCAAAAGATATTAGAAATCCGTATAGGTGGAGAGTGGTCACACTTGATAATGAAGGTACATCAAAAGATGACAAAAACATTCTCATATATTGTTTGTTTTGAATTAAGAAAATATTAACAATAAACAAAAGAAAAAACTTTTAAGTTGAAGATAACACAAGGAAAAGAACTTGGAAAACAATGTAAAAAGTGTTATGGTCAATTTATTTCACAATGATTCCATTCAATTACAGTTTAAATAACTTTTTGTCTATTCATTTGCCTAATTTAGTGTTACTTAATGAAATATGTGGGTAATATGCACATTTTTTTCATTATTCCAACTGGCTTGATGTGTCAAATATATTAAAATGCCGCAATAATTGGAGCATTTCCATTACAAACACAACATTATGTCATCAGATAAATAATGTTTTCTGTGAAATCTGAAATTCAATGATTTAAAATGAAATCTCATCCATCTATATGAAGTCAATAAATACAATGCTGTTGGGCAATTCTGCACACCTAAGGTTTCCGCCTACAACATTGAAGTAAAATGCTTACCGAATTTGATGGACTGACGAAAATAAAATACTGCAATACTTACCATTTGAAAAAAGGTAATTGTCACCAGAATATTCTGTTCAAAATAATATTAATTTTGGACACACGGGATACCAGCCCCGTGTTTTCATGACTCGCAATATATCAGCCGATTCTGTGCACAGCTTTGAAAAGACATAATGTTTATCCATCGGGCTTTAGAAATAAAATACATTACTTTCGACTGTTTCTGTCAGCAGTTCAGCTTAGTAGGTCAGGTTTATAACTAGTTTTACAAAATTCAACATAACAATGCCAACAGATATTAAACAAACTAAACTGTTCTTGTAAAAAAATTAGTAAAGTTCAACATTTTATAAAAAATAAGCTATTATGTAGAAGAGAAACAACAATGAATAGAATGTAATGTGTTTATGATGCCTTGTTTATGGGGGAACAATTACTAAAGAATTTAGAAACAGACTATATGCCGGGAAATTTCATGAGAATCCCATTCTAGCAGCAAGCTGTCATGTTGGGTAGCAGACGATTTTGTACATGTGGGACAACTTCTTGCAAACTGGAAACTTGGATTAAGATGCAGAATTTTTTAACACATTAACCCCTAGCGACGAGTTAATGTGGCAGAAGGTAGTAGCTCTGTATCATCATGGTCATGCATGATACACTAAAGTGGGTGGTATTATAGTAAGGTAGACACATGTAGCTCTACAATGATACCAAATAATCTGGAATTTCTAGTTGCACTACAAAATACAGAGGGAAAAACCTCATTTTTTGGACCCGATTTTTTGCTGCCCAAAATTCACCCGTGGTCTGCATCCAATTTTGTGTCTAAATTTTAGACTTTTTGGTCTCAGATCTAAGGCAAACCGGTATGAACTGCAAACAGACAGATGAACCTTTGCAAAAAGTAGGATAAGATGGGCATTTGGAATAAAGAGTGGTCTCAATACAAAAATAATGGGTCCGTTTAGCAACAAAAAAAACAAACAACTTTTACCCTTCTGCTCATGTCTGAGCCAAATAGCCAATGAAAAACGATGTTTGTAACACAACTAGGCAGTATGTTATTGGAAGATCACCTGGAAGTTGGTGTTTTCGGACGTACTCAGAAATAGCTTTCAAAAAGTGTTTCCTACTCGAATTTCTGGCAAAAACGACAAAAACCTCCAGGGGTTAATGTGCTGAAGGTATAAATTTCCATCTTTTTGTATAATGTATTTATTTGTATGATTCTAACAGATATATAGTGAATAGCATTTTCTGAGTTACAGGTTTAACGTCATGGAGTAGGTCTTCATGTTGACATTTAGAAATCATTTTCATATGCATTTCGAGTCAAAATGGGGGATATTTTTGTACACTTTATGACCATCACTTTTCTTAATTAAAGTACAATAATTCTTTCTTGATACAAAATGGATTTTTGACAAAGAATAACATGTGAGTAGTGATCCAATGTTTACAGAAATGACGTATCATTGCGCCGAATTGGCCGACATGGTGGTATATGTTCCAAAAATCATGATAAAGGTGTTGTCAACTGCCCAGTTTCAGTGACTGACGCATTTTGGTGATCTTTGCTTCATGCAAACATTTTGCCAATCCAGAAGTTACTTTACTAAAATTGAGTGTTTAAAATACAATAAGAGGTATCACAATGAATGGTGCATATATTTGATACAACGAAAGTGCTCACTATAAAATGCGTCAAAACACGACTCCGGGGCATTCGCGTCAATATCCCCAATGTACAATGTCGCTTATTTATATGCGAAGGACGCTGGTCACCCTTGGGACCATACCAAATAATATGTTAATCTCAAACCCTACCACTACCACCACAGCCCATAAAGTTGCCAGGTATGGGCATCAAGATAACTTGAGTATGCTAGTATCCTGCTGTCGAGTAACCAACAGCACAGTACTATTCCGCTGGTAAATTCCGGGTCAAGATATATAACGCTCAATAAATTCTAATAGATACAAACAAAATACCAAGAAATTGTGAAAAGTACAACTGATTGATCGATACATGTAATCCTTTGCATCAATATTCCCTTTGGAACTTGAAAACCTACAAAATTTTGCTTGACTTTGGAGAGCTGCTGATAACCTGCTACTGCACAAAGCCGCCATGTTTATACAAGGGCTCACTACTCTGTCACGTGTCTCTATCTTTTTCCGCAAGTCATTCACTTAAAACTGATTTCTGGTTAATAATAGGGAACCCAAAAAGTAAAATTAAATCATTTAAATGAAACAAGCCGACTGAATGCACGCGTCAGCGAGAAAATTTGCTAAATTCATTGCACGAGATATTGATATCGAACGTGACTTGTCGAGATTGCAAAGCTTGCCGGCTGCTAGCATGATGTCGGGGATTCGCATTGTGGGAGCGTTTCGTCAGCTCTATGTTCAAAACGTAGTGAAGATCAAAGGTTTTATCGAGTTTCATGATTATAATTAAGTGTAAAGACTTTATAAATAATGTTATTGATAGAGCAACTTCTCAGGACTTCAAGGTTACCGAATAACACAGTACTGTTATAACGACATGGGGGGGGGGGGAAGGGGCGAGTTGTAATAGGTTTCATGTCGTATATTAGTAGCTTTTAAAAAAAAGAAAAAGTAGGTTAACGTATATATCTGTACTTGTTTTATTGTAACACAGTCCTAGATAAAATCGACATTATTGTTTAAGAAGTTTCAGATCCAAGGAATCACGCGTACCTTTCGGCCGGGTATAGGTCAGGGACGGGGTTCAATGTCCGGTAAACTTGTAGATATTCCAGGTATGAGGTTTCCTCTGGATTTTCAGAGTTCTCTCTTGTCAGTGACCACATTACACTAACATTAGAACGGTCGAGAATGTCATCTGCAAAAAGTTTTCAGAATTCGTGCAATCGGCATAACGTGTAACTTGTCGACTATACAGTACAATGCTGTCGGGCATTTCAGTGCACCGAAGGTTTCCATCTTCAATATTGAAGCAAAACGCTTACCGAATTCGACCGATTGACGAAAATAAAATACTGCAGTGCTTATCATTTGAAAAGAGGCAATTGTCACCAGAATATTCTGTTCAGAATAATAATAATTTTGGACAAAATGGATACCACCCACGACCGTGTTTTGATGACTCGCAATATGTCGGCCTATTCTGCGCACATCTTTGAAAAGATGTAATATATATCCATCGGGCTATAGAAATAAAATATATGACTTTCGACTGTTTCTGTCAACATTTCAGTCGAGTAATTAGGTCAGGTTTATAGCTAGTTTTACAAAGTTCAACGTAACAATGCCAATATTAAGCAAACTAAACCAAACTTGTAAAAAAAATTAGTAACGTTCAACATTTTATAAATAAAATAAGCTATTATGTGGAAGAGAAACAACAATAAATAGGATGTAATGTGTTTACAATGTCTTGTTTATGGGGAAGTATTAATAAAATATTTAGAAACAGACTATATGCTGGGTAATTTCACGAGAATCCTGTTCTAGCTGCATGTTGACATATTGGGTATCAGACGACATTGTACATGTGGGACAACTTGCAAAATTGGAAACTTGGATTAAGATGCAGAATTTTTCAAGGTGTATATTTCCATCTTTTATTTATTGTATTTCTTTGTATGATTCTAAAAGATACATAGTGAATAGCATTTGCTGGGTTACAGGTTTAAGGTCATGGAGTGTGTCTTCGTGTTGACATTTAGAAATCAGATTTTCATATGCACTTTGAGTCGAAATGTGTTATATTTTTGTACACTTTATGCATATGAATTTTCTTAATTAAAGTACAGTCGTTCTTTCTTGATACAAAATGTATTTTTGTCGGAAAGTAGTATGTGATCCAGTGTTTACAGAAATGACATATAGTTGCACAGCTTTACCTTATGTGCAGAATTGGCCGACATGGTGGTATGTATCTATAGGTGCAAGGGACAGTTTTATGCACAAAGTTGATGTTGCATCCATCTGCCTAATATAAAAATTCATACATTTTTTTTCAAATACTTGAGTGAGGTCAAAATCGTCCATATTTTTGGATTGTTATTAGAAAACAAAGGATAATAATATTAGTCGCTTGACCTGACAAGTCAGTGGCAGTTCAGAGCAAAAGAAGTTATGAAACCCACTCCAAATTAGTACCTGCATTTGTTATGTCCAAAGGTTATTTTTTTACACCATGTGATTTTCACAGTAAAAATTAAAGCCCTTTGAAGTATCTTTTCAAAGCACAACATTTTCTCCCCCTACAAGCTACACACACTTAAGTTTTTTCCTTAAGACGAACTCCACAAACCAGACACGGTTTTGGGCCGGTATTTCAGCGTCGAACACTCTGTAAATGAAGCGCACAATAATTAATCACAGTGACAATTATTTGTACAAGGTGTAGACAACCCCATCATCAGCCACTTGCAACTGTTATACATTTAGTTGATTACTATACTATTAGTAAAAGTCTAATTAGATGAAAGCCTAATGAGAGAAATACTATTATATATATTAAAGGAAAGTAATCATATAGCATGGGACGAAGCTAGATTATTGCAACAAAAGTATAATGATCTCACCGGGAGCAAAATCATATTACCAAAATCAAAAACAGATTTAAATCTCATACAAAATTACATCAGATCACTAGCAGCAATACAAGATGAGTTCACAAGGTTATCTGCGATTGAGCATGAGCACATTGCCAAGTCAGAATTTGACAGATTACCAGGTGACAGAAAACAAATACCATTTGAGTTACAAATGTACAATTTTATCAAACAAGCAAAGAACAAATTTTCAACAATGGTGCGTCTCATGTTTTTTCAGCATTTAAAATTGATGGCTATGGAACATTTTTTAATTCCACAATGGATGAATAATGAGCATCTACTATCGTTAATAATCTTGTTGACGACAGCAAGTATATACATGTATTCAGAATAAAAATTTTTGCTGAACATGTTAGTTAAGATGGTCCGACTTGAATTATTCATGATAAACTTGACCGTTTATGAATCACAGTGATGTAACAATGTTGTCATAGCAGATAAAAATTCTAAAGCAGGTGATTTTCACCGGAATTGACAAACCATACTGCAATAATGCATATCCAGTTACCGCAGTTGTTTATGCACTTTATTGTTTGAATGTGCCACAGAACATTTTGCTGAATTGAGACAAGGAAAAAGGATTTGCAGAATCAAGAAAAAATAACGGGGGAAAACTCTCTTATTAACGGAGCTAAAATAGATGATGTTGCCACACTTGAAAAAAGACTGAAGATTCCTATTATTGTAAAAACAATAACCAATGAGATTTTATACAACTCTGGTAATTATCATAGCGAAGGTGGTCCAATAACATTAATAGATCATAATGTCATGCGTGGACAAAACCAGTAACAACATTTCCATAAGAAAGAATGTTAAGATTTTACAATGGAGATATTTTTGAAGAAATTAACAACATAAGTAAAAACAACCATGTATTAGTCTGTTTATTTCACAGTGGCAGCATCAAAGACGCATAAATAGCATTGACAGCAAATCATTTGATCAGTTTCTTTTGCCATCTGAAGTTCTTCAACATGCTATGAAACAGATTGCTGTAAAATATGATGGCGACAACAATGTTTTACTAGTTAAATGTTTTACTGTTTCGTCTGTTGCATCTCAAATCACACAACCAAAAAGATAAGTGGCATCCTACACCAAATATTGATCTTACTGAATTTGCATAGATTGACTCATTCAAGTTTTCAGCAATTATTCATCCTGTGATACCAATTTTGTTTGATAGACACTTTAATGAACCAGAGACCAGTGTCAATCTCAATGATTGTTGTGCAAAAAAATCAGTTTGGTTGGGCCCAAATGGTGTTATTACAGTATACATGCTTGATGCTAAAATCCTGATATCATTGACTGTAACCTCTGCGATAGTATCATACAAACAAGAAAAACAAATTTCATTACTCATCATCATCATCATCAGTCTCATGACCTAGTGTGGTCATTGAGGCACTGTGCTGCTGAACATCTGACCAGTTCCCTCCACTTGTCTCGATCATGTGCCAATGCCTGTGTCTCCGCAAAACTTTTCCTTGTCCATTCTGTGATGTTGTCAGTCCACTTTTTTCTCTGTCTACCTCTCCTTCTGCCACCCTGGACGCTGCCCTGCAGGACTGTTGTGGATAGACTGTTGGCATGGCTATACCATTTCAGCTTTCTCTTTTTGACGGTGGTGAGGAGGTCCTCATATTGGCCTACTTCGCGCCTGATGGTGTTACGCACTTCTTCATTTGTGATGTGGTCTATGTAAGAGATGCCAAGGATGGTTCTGTAGCATCTCATTTCAAGTGACTGGATTCTTCGTTGTAATTCTGCTGTCAGGGTCCATGCCTCACATGAGTACAAAAAGACCGAGATGACTAGAGCTCGCAATAGTCTGATTTTAGTTTTCAGACAGATATTCTTGTTTCTCCAGATGGGTCTTAGCTTTGACATAGCTGCCATTGTTTGTGCTGCTCCAGTGTATCCCCTAGGGGCGCAAGACTGAGAGTCAAAAATCTCCTTGGTGTCAAAACTGGGGGTCAGACTCAGTAAAAAACAAACTTTGGTATCAAAACTGAGGGTCAAATTAAAAATTTGGGGGTGCAAATGAGGGTAAAGGGAAACACTGCTGCTCTTGACAAAATTTCTGCTCTTGATCCCTCTTCAGTGATTATGGAACCAAGATATTTGAACTGGCTCACTGTTTCCATTTCATGTCCTCTGACTTTAATCTTGGATGAGATTTGTTTGCCACTCTTTGTCATCAGTTTTGTCTTTTCAGCGCTTATCTCCATGTCAAATCCGGAAGATGTTTCATCCAGGTTCTTCACTAAGGTGGCTAGCTCATCTTCACTGCCTGCCAGCCCATCAATGTCGTCTGCAAAGCGGAGGTTGTGATGTTACGCCCTCCAATGCTGACTGTCCCACAGTGGTTTTCCAGGGCTTCGCTCATGATGCGCTCTAAATAGATGTTGAAAAGCGTGGGTGACAGGAGACAGCCTTGACGCACTCCCACTGTTGTCTGGAACCAGTCCCCCACAGCACCTTGGGCAATTACTGCACTGGTAGCCTTGGCGTACAGCTGCTGCTTGATGGTATTGGTTAACTTTTGACCTATGTTATACTTCTTCATTGTGGCCCACAATGCCTCATACCACACTCGGTCAGAGGCCCTTTTGAAATCTATGAACACATGATAGATGTCTTGTTGGTGTTGCGAGTACTTTTCGCACAGAACCCTGAGATTGAATGTTTGTTCTGTTGTGCTTCTTCCACTCCGGAACCCGGCCTGTTCTTCAGCGATTATTTCTTCTGCTTGTGGTTTCAGTCTGTTCAAGATGATCTTCAGCATTACCTTACTAGCATGGCTGATTAAACTGATAGTTCTGTAATTTTGGCACAGCTGGAGATTGCCTTTTGGGGGAAGTGTTATAATCAGTGACTGGGTCCATTTGTGTTGGCCATTCACCTGTCTGCCAGATCTTGTTGCAGATTTTTGTTAGTAGCTCTTTCACTGGTTCTCCCCCATTCTTGATAAGTTCAGCTGGGATGTTGTCTACTCCAGCTGCCTTCCCATTCTTCAGTGCTCTTATTGCTGACTCCACCTCTTCTTTGAGAATGGGGAAGTCATCATCATTTGAGGAGTTTGGAACTTCAAGCACCTCTGGGTCTCCTGTGGACTGATGGTTGTAGAGTTCTTTGCAATACTCAGTCCATCTTTCTGCAATGTCACTCACTTCTGTGAGGCATTTTCCATTTTTGTCTTGAATGGTACTGACTCTTGGTTGTTTCTGTCTGGTGAGGTCTTTCACAATTTGGAATGCCTTTTTGCTGTTATTCTTTATCAGACTGTTCTCCATTTCTGTGCACTTTTGTCCAATCCAATTTTCTTTTGCTTTGCTCAAGTTTTTTCTGATATTCTTGTTTATTTCTCTGTACTTCAATGCCCCTGTTGTGTGTCTGGTGTTTTTTATGGGCAGTGGCAGATGATTTATCTGCTCGGGAAATGGATGCACCCGCCCATCCATGAGTCTCCTGCTGCCTTGCAGGTCGACTTTGGTTAGCCAAAGGCTAAGGGAGTAAACCCTAAAAGAAAATCCGGAGTGGAGACCCTAAGGCAGCTGGACGATGTACTACATCCCCTTCTGGCAACTCCTTGGTCTGGAGAGGGATGGGCTTCGCCAGACGACTTTTGCCCAAGACACACTGATAATGCTGGACAAATCTGAGCAAAAATCTGAAATTTGGTTACTATGAGATGACAAAGATATTTGTAGAAAAATTATTGTAAAATTCACATCAGTAACATCACATCATTGCACAAGATTAATTTTGGATCCAGCAGAATTAGATTTTATCAAGGACATAGCTGTGAAAGGTATATTAGTGTCATGAAGAAATGCAACAACACTAGATGGAATGATTATTAGCTACTGGGACGGCAATTCTCCTTAATTTACTCATTTGAGATCATCACTGCTCGCCTACTCATCAATAAACCAATTATTGATGATCAATAGATTTCCCAATGATGTTGTTAGGGTCGCCACAGATTCTTTTTATATTAATTTTTGTAAAATGGATCATGTGGAACCATTTATCAATAATGCTAGTGATGCTGTTTGGGGTTTGTGGCGAATAAAACACAAACAAATATGTAATTATCTCGTCTGATGTTTAAGCACCTGAAGTTTATTATCCCAATGGTAATTTATCAGGACCATCATCATCACCATCAGTAAACGATCCCATCATGAGATATGGCATGGTCTCTCTGAATGGTCCAGGTGGTTCTGGTAAAACAACACATGAGATAAAATTATTTAAAATCTATGACATGATTATATTGACTCCAACTCACTGGCTTGCCAGAGAGATGAGATAATGTGGTGTCAGTGCATGCATGTATCATAGTTTTTTTACATGGCGAGGTGATGCATGGACCTCCGAACAAATGGGTGAGAAATATATCCAGAGAATAGTTATCTGGAATTAGAGTTGTACAGTATCCAAAAATGCTTTAGAAATGTTTCTTGATTGGTTATTAACAAAATCTACTGCAATTATGTGTGGCGATCATGGACTGCCTCCGCCATTTACTGGAGAATCCCCACGTGACTTGTTAAGCAACTACATTGGGTACTATGAAGAAATGCTGTATGATCATCAATCACATTATGAAACATTATGACAGATAAAATAATCAGACTGCAACCAGATAATATACCAACTTTAATGCTTCATTGTGTTTTTTCAGAATAGTTACGGTAATGTTTTATCAGCAATAAAGAAATTGAGACAAACAAAATGGTTTGAAAACACAGTGCATTTGCTCTCATGTACATTTTACAAGGGTTTCAAACAAGTTTAAACATTTTCCAACTTCCATTTATAGTAAACTTTCATAAAGAATAAAATTCGTATTTAAATGTAGTTGATTAAGCATCTTTACTAACTTGCAATTACAATACATGATCTAGTTACGCCTATCAGTTAAAATTCATTACAATGTATGGCTTCTAGAGTGCTCTTAGGTCATGTGGCCAAAATACACTGCATACAAATCTGATATATTATAATATACATACGATTCAGAAAGTTTCTACTGGAAAATAAAATATTACTTTAAAACAATGTTAAATGCAGATATGCATACAGAGAAATAGAGTTCATAATTCAAATAAGAGAATGTAAACAAGATATGCTATATATATATTTATATTTGCGTATCATGTTTTGCATCTGCTTCTCTCTGTTAAGCTCTCACTACTCCCTGCTCTGTTCAAAAGGATAAGTCACTTCTACCTAAAACTCAAGTCTAGCTTGACCCCTGATGTAAATGCCTCACATGAGTTTCAAGTAAAATGCAAGCTCAAAAAACCTAATTCACAATTGTATATCCATATCTTTAATTATCCAACAGGAATATCTGAGAAGTCGCATTATAGCATTAAATTGAGAAGTTTGATGGGCCAATTTACAAAACTATCCCCTGCCACCTATAGTATTCATATAGTATACATATTCCAGGCATTTCAGATTCTCAGCTTAAAGTAGAACATTCAGATACAGTGTTTGAAATTGAAGGATATCAAAGGTCAATTTGTTAAGATAGGTCCACGGATTCTAGGGGTAGAGGAATACTAGTATGTTAGGGACAGTTGGATCTGATAAAGCATAGAGATCAACAAGACAATATAGAGCCCATTTGGCTAAAAATTAGGCTGAGAGATACCAAGCCATTCCTAGCTGGTTTTGTTTAAGGTAATGTTTTATATAATTTTATATAATATAAAAATGAATGGACAGATGAGCATTAAACTATGACTAAAAGTGCTCATTAACAACAATACAATGTTTACACCTTCGGGATTTCAATCAAAATTTACTTAAGCTTCAAGTTCAAAGCAGTTGGTTAGATTTTTTTTAGTCTTTTGAATTATATAAGGTAGTTAGGAAACCCACAAAAATCACAAGTCACTCGTTGACTCCTCTTGATTGTGTATTTGCAATAGTCTTGAAAAACTAACAAACATCGCCATGCCTAAAATTTATCTCCCTGATTCTTTTTCAACTTTCTTTACTTGTAATGTAAAATGATTCCCTCTAAAGATACACAAACCATTGAGCCACCACAGCTCCCCTTTGCATGAAATTATTTTTAGACATAAGAATCGTTAATGGCTGATATTTTTGAAGCTATGAGAAATTGAGACACCTGATAGGAGAAGTGAAGGAGATTACAAGTTATCGAAGATTAAAGTTACAGAGCTCAAATGAAAAGCTTGGAAAAATTGCTGTAAGAAAATTATAGAGCATGAAAAGATGGATCCAGGTGCTATTTAAAATTGGGGGCAAGGAAAAGTTATACATTTTAGTAGTGTTAATTCCACAGCATCACTGCATCTATCTGATAGCTGACTTTTTAATAATATTTTGCAGATATATCTGCTAAAAATTGCCATCAACTGATACAAATTTTGATGTGCTTGAGGCATACTCTATACATAAACTACCTCACTGATGCACTTTTTTTAATTCCTGAAATTATATATATATATCAAGTAGTTAAATATCTCTCAGAACTTGTCAGTAGCAATGGGACTAGATCATATTGGCCCAAAACTTTTAAAAGTAGCCTGTCCTGTAGTAGAAATAAGCATACATTATTATTAAATAAGCAGCATTAAAATGGGGGCAGTTCCCTCACATAGGTACCTAAATTCACCCAAATCATAACACGGGGTCTTTAAATGATGTTAACAGTTTTAAACCAATTTCAATTCTACCACCCTTTTCAAAATTAGTATAATAAAATGTACTTGACTGTTTGATGCATTTCATTGTAAGTTAACACTATTTTGTGAAAATCAGTTGTGATTCAGGCTAATTCACTCTTGTGAAATGATTTTTATATCCATGGTAGACAGATAGCTGAAAGATCATAGGTACAGCCATAGTAGAGTTTAAAAAGGCATTTGATTTAGTTGACCTTCAAATTTTTAAAGAGAGACTGTACATTAATAAATTTTGACAGGTGGCTGTTAAATGGTTTTCATTTTTTCTCAGAGGTACTAAAAGGTCAATAAAAAGAGGTGCTCTCAACTGATCAACTTGTACTATATTGTCTTATACAGGGTTCTATATTAGATCCCATCCTGTTTTTAATCTTAGTGATTTACCTCTTGCAAAACAATATATGACAGACTAAACTTATTTGATTATAACAGCTCAGAGAAAATTAAATAATCTGAGGTAAACTATCTTTCTTACAAGAATACATAATTACAAGTTGTCACACAAATGTCTCAGTGTTCATTTTGATGGCAACAAAAATATAGAATGAACACATTAAACCTCTGATGAAAAACTTCTCTTGTTCAGTCTGATTGCTATCCGTGATCAAACATATTCTCATTATTTTATGATGAAGTTATATAAAAGCTGTGTTAAGCCATACTTTGATTATTGTAATATGGTGGGGAAACTAATGTCAAATTTATTTGACTAAACTGTATAGACTACATTTAAGCATTGGATCATTAGCCAAAGATAGGATATTTATGAGAAAGTCTAATGATCAAGATGGCCCTCAGTAACTCCAGTGGTCAAACCATAGCAAGCAAAGCAAAAATCAAAAGTTTCATTAACACTATGTAATCACCTCTTTTTGCAAAGCTGACTGTAGGATTTTGAAAATGAATCACATGTCCACATTTATCCAAAATTTGAGTCTTAAATAGCATGTACAAAACTGTAGACACATTTTAAAAGTGGAGGGTCCATAACAATAACTGGAGGTCCAGGAGCAGGGATTCTCACTACTGAAACCTCTTCTTGTATATAATATGTTGTATATATTATTGTTATGTATTATCTGAAATGTTAATGTGTGCTTCCTGTACTGCTTTTATGTTGTATATGGCATGCTTTATGTACTTACCACAGTTTCTATGCATTACAGTTTCATTTGCCAAGTAAATACTATTGCTGCTATGTAACTTGTAAGCACATGACATTTAATAGATCATGCAATATGGGAGCATTTTTGGCCCAAGTCTTGTCCCTTATTTCATAACTGATCTTATAGAAGCAAAAATATTTTCACAAAAATATATTCTGCTTTGTAGAACTAAGAGATATTGTTTATATCTACAAATACGTGACTGGCAGATATTTCAGCATAGGTAATTGCAAATGTTCAAGTATTGTTTCTGAGAAAATCTGAATGCATAGGATACATGTAGACATGCATAAAAACATCATTTTATGTACTTTGAAACCATTAAAATGTTCTTTCAAAAATAGCTAAAACATTTAAATTGATTATGTTTTAAATTTGATTCACAAAATGAGAAAGTGTACCTATGCAAATAGCAAACATCACATGTATAGGTAATTATATTAGCATTATATTGCTTTAATGACCTACATGGTGATTTAACTGGTGGCAGGCATCAGGCCTTCTGAGATCAGTGTGTAGTGCACCTACCATGCTGTACATGAAATGATTCAAGCACCAACCAGGAGTATCTAAGCTGGTCTTAAACCTATGTCCTCTTTAGTGATTTTGTTTAGAATGCTCTACACATCACGTACACTGAGGGGAAAGTTGAAACTATGTCCAGGTAAAATATTACTGTGAAATTTCAGTTACATTACTGTGGAAAGTTGTAATTTATTCCTTATAGGGCCATCCTTTTTTTGGTATTTTAGACATATCTGGCCTCCATGCTCCCTCTATATACAAAACACTAAGGAACACTCTCACCAAGAACTAGATTTTCTAGTTCTTTTTCTTGTGTGTATATCATTTATACATTTTCTGTTTCAGTTGGACAGTTAAACCGATGCCTTTCTACTTCCAAAGTTATGAGTATGTATGTTTTAATTAGATTTTATATACAAGAATTTTGCTACATTTTGTAATCTAATCTGGATCTAATGTAGGATCACACGAGTTATTTTTAAAAAAATATTATAGAGTATTTATTTATTTACTTGATAATTAATTGATCAGATTCACTCACTTTTCAATTTCAAAAAGAACTGCAGGAAAAAACACCAGTCTTTGAATGTTTGAGAAACGATAATCACTATATGTATAATGTTCAATATCTTTTTTATAACTGAAAATAGGTGAGTGGGGAATTGCTTTCACCATTTCAAGAAAGGGGATAGTTTTCTAAATAGAAGAGAGACTTAGGGTTTGAAGATATGATAAGTTATGGTCAGTTGGGGGGGTGCTTTCTATGATCTGTACAGCATACAATATCATATCTGGTGATGGATAACTTGTAAATGCACATTGAATAACATAACCATGCCACCCATCACTATTTGGCTTTGATCATTTAACTCAAAACATCTGTGGATTTGTCCTAAGATTGTCATGTGATGAATATTTAATTGTGTGACTATTATCATGGTTCAACAACATTCAAAATTACAAAATGATATATTAACTGACAGTGATCTGAGTAATTTAGGTTAAAATTAATCCATCCATTTAGTAATTTTGCATTTTGTAAAACCATTATAATAAAAAGCTGTGTTCCCCAAAGGTTGCAGTCAGGGACCAGTTGTGTGATGTTTCCTCTACCCTATTGGCTTAGATTTTAAGATGTTTCACTGGTTCTTGCAAAAGCCCTCATCCAAATTATTGAATGAAGCTTCCATGAAATAGTGGATGCAGTCAGACAAATTACTTTTCACTGGAAGTGAAAAGGAGAGTGGTGTAATTCTTAAGATTGTTAACATTCAGTTGTAGGAGTGAACATTACATACACACACACACACATACATACATACTTGCATACATGTATATATACTTGCAAGCAGTCATTTACAATAATGCATCAAGGAAGATTAGAAAATAAATGCATATAATTATTACGGTAATCCTCCTCCATACTAATCATAGTTATATATAGCACATACTTCATTTGTGTGTGTGTTTTGAATTTTGTCATATTTTTGCAATTTTTAGCTATTTCTTTGTTCTTATGATGTCTCAAGATGCAAGTTCCCCTAACTGAATGTTGTATATATAATATTTTCTATTTTGGGTTGATATTTTTGTACAGATTCCTTGTTGATGTAATTGAATCTGCATCTCCATCATTCACTGCAGTTTTATTCGCAGGCTGTGTTTTTATTCTTAAAATATTTTGGTAATGCAATGTTTGCACTTATTTGATTTCTCTTTTGAGTAGTCTATGAAAACGTCTATTAAGAGCAACAAATGTGGTCATTACAAGACATAGAGGATAACCACAAGCCATGTTTGGTGTTCATCCACATATGAAGTGTGTGCCCTTTGGACTGAGGACACCTGATTCAGTGCCCTCAGTAAACAAATTTAGGATAGAGAGAAAAGGGCCAGATTGAAAATATCTGGTTATATTTAGTATTCACCCTAGCTTAGAATCACTAAATGGCTATATTGGGCATATGGAGGCCTCCCCTTCCACCAGCTAAAATAACCAAACCAACTGCCCCATGATGAACACTATGTTATGATTGTAAAGACTTGCTATTATAATCTATTTGGGACCATGCAGTATTTGCCACCCCTGCAGACAACTGACCTATCCAGCTGTCTGAGATATGAGCTGCTAAGTCAGCCAGTAACCAAGACAGAAGAATGACACATTGCTGACTTGTACCCTTGACAGTGATGTCATTAGGCAGTTGACCAACCATCCTGCCAATCCAGCCATCTTTGCTGACCTAGTCAACTATGCAAGATTGGCATCATACAAACATGCCACATTCAGCCTGGTTTTCTTCAAGACTGGCTGTTAGTGTTCCATACTGTAGCATATCTGGCAGTGTGTGATGATGATACAGCCAGATATGCAAACCGCACAGACCATAAATATTCGTGGCCATTTCATGTTCCTGAAAGTTCATGAAAAATGACTTTTTGTTGAAAGGTCATTGAAAGTTTCTGAATTTGGTGGAAATGGGAGTTAAGTATTTCATCAACATGTTTTAATTTGATTCCATTAAAAAAATATCAGTTTATTGATTGGTATGATGGCACCTACCATCTTTCTTCTCACAAATTGACCAAAGGGAAGTAACTCTCAAGCTGAACATTTTTAGGTTTGTGCATGTTCTGTTCATCTTCCAACTATCTTTTTCTGTGACGATTTTGTCTCTGTCTTTAAAGTTGTTGAAACATTATTAGTTGTGCAGAATTATTCCCTAGATATGTAATTCGATGCTGTGTTTATAAAAATTGGCTTGTGTCACTCAAGCACGAGTGAAAAGTGCCCTAATCAAGCTAAAGTGAATTGAATTGAAGACCTCTGCAGATAAACTTGCACCAGATGCAGAAGAAAATGGATAAATTGTATTGTCAATCTGATGCACTTCAACAATAAGCTAAAGAGAAGAAACAGGCAGTGAACAGATTGGAACATGATATTATAGTTAAAGTGAATAAACTAAAACAATTGTGGCTTGTTATTTCTTTGTTGTTCATGTGGCTGCCTCTCTCAGAGAACTTTATAGTCTGGAGAACATTCAGTTTTAGTTAATAAATCTGTATAATGATGATCATTTTCTTTCCACATTATGAATGCCTGCATTACTTAGTGTGGAAAATGATGTATAAAATGCACACAGTGATTATGATATTTACATAAATTTTGATAATGATTTTGCAAAGGTACAATTACTTGCCCAAAGTGACTTTCACTTAAATAAATTCTATATTATTGTCGTGGCAAACAGGATTTTTCAATTAATTTTGGACAAGCACCATCAAGATGTTGTTTACAGATGTAACGCTGTAGCTAATAAGGATGCAAATATTTTATAGCTCAAATTCCTTTAAAATGTCAACATTTTTTATAACTTTACATTGAAAAAGAGTGATCATCACATTTTGTAAAGTGCTTGCAATAACGTTGATCATCAGTCAAAACTCCAGTCAAACTTGCTATAGCTGCATTGGCTTTGAGTACGAACTATATTCAGTTTATTATCTGAAGTTTGATGATTATAGGTCATATACTAATTGTGACATACATGTCCTTACAAGGTTAAGCTTAGAATTTTATTCCATGGGAGCCAGTGTGAACCAAAATTGACAATATGTTGCATTATCATCATACTTTTGGTATATAAATTAAGAATACAATAACTGCTAAACTTTCTTGAAATCTGTAATCTTTCAATAATAATTGTAATATTAATATTATTGATAATTGTTTTTTATCTATATTTATATTTCTTTGCCCATATTGCATTTAAAATTCATATAAAGTTAGTAATAATTGTTTTTAATTTGTAATGTTGTTATTCGTGGATTTCCACTTTAATTACATTTGTCTGTTCAATTTGATCATTGGATCCTTTCGTTTATTATGGAAATATTCTGCCAGTTCAGGCATGGACATTCCTTCTCATTGGTAAGTTGCAGTTTATGTCTATTGTAATACCTGCATGCTACCATATGTAAGTTAGGGAAATAACACGATAATATAGTATGGTATGTTAACCTGTGCCAGCCACCATATGCTGTTTTATTTACATTTACTCACTTTGATTGATGAAGATTTATGTAGTAGTAAAAAGAGGGAAAGTCATTGAAACTTTACAAATTATAAGTAACCAGCAATAGCAAAAAAGTTTTAATATGTACCAATTAGAACATTAAGTACCGCGATGATACAGTGTTCTGGGCTATAGTCTCTCATTTTCTGAAAAAATGGCATTTAAACAAAAACAAACCAAACATCATGGAAGAGATGATATTGGTCACAACAAGGACATTGTTTACTTGTTCGTCAATTTAGATCTTGTTTGCAAAGTTGAACCTCTTGAGCCTTGATGTGGTGCAGCTTTGTCCATGTCAAGCCCCTGTCTACAACTCCACTAAAGCAGCTATCATTATCAGACCTTCTTCCTGATCACAGGCATGAGCAAGCTATATGCCCTGTCCATGTGTCCAAATCTGCTACAGATCCAACACTTAATTTGTTCTAATGATGTAGCCTGGTTTCATTGCAAAGAACAGATTGCTATCCACTGGCAGCCAAAATGTAATAGTTCAGCTCCTTTCAATCAATCATTTCTGAGGGAAAGAGAGAGGAAGTTACATTTCAAACTCTACCAGACACGTGGACAACA
The DNA here is from genome assembly GCA_028554795.2 of Sinohyriopsis cumingii. Taxonomy (NCBI): domain Eukaryota; kingdom Metazoa; phylum Mollusca; class Bivalvia; order Unionida; family Unionidae; genus Sinohyriopsis; species Sinohyriopsis cumingii. Next base: position 77,990,116 of record CM068824.1, read on the forward strand.
CCCAAGCAGACACCAGAGGCTTTTTCCTACCACTCAAGGCAGGAGAGCACTGGCCTCTCACAGGACCAGGTACGACTTGTGAAATCTGAGCTTATGAAATACAAAATATTTATAGCCAAGCCTGGCCTTAGAATGTAATGTCTTAAGTAAAAGACATAGTGGAGACAGTTGGTTGTCACATCCAGTTTACTTTCTTCAGTTTCTTGTGTGAAAAGACCTTGCCAAGAACAGATCTGAATCTTGTTGGGCCTCTGATTGCTGCCCAGACAAATCTGCATTCACTGGATTCAATTTGTAAAATGATTCCCAGATGTGGAAACACGCATAATCCATGTCACATGCAAGATCACATAATTTCAATTCTGCCAAGTAGCATTAAGAAAATTGCATCTTTCTAGTAGAGCATTCATTATGCTTCTACAGGGTGATCCAGGTAGAGGTTGGATGTCCAGCATTTCCTCCTCCTCTTACTCATTCTCCTGACTGTAAAGTGATTGGGTTATATGTATGACGGAGAAAGGAAATCTCTAATTTGTTTTTTTCTTCTGAAGAAAATACTTGCCTGATAGTGTCACTATTATGCCCTCCCAACCTTTTTCCCCAATGAGAGCATCCTGCATCATTGATCACTCAAAGTTTAAACTGGGTACATCCTGGTAAGGGTCACCACTTAACAGGTTGAGGGGAGCTAATCTGTAAGAATTGCTTCCCTTTACATGCAATATAGACTGAAAGACTTTTTCACATCTTCACTAGGGCTGGATTCCAGAGGTAGGACAAAGTCATTCCTAACATTAATGTGATAGGATAAGTATTTTCAGAGATACATAATGTATGACAAAATTTCCTTTTTCTTTACAGGTAGGACTCATGTTAATTATGATGTAAAGGGAGATGTGGTTGTTGTACGCTTTAATTCACCTGATTCAAAGGTAAACCAGTTATGGTCAGGTAGTAAACTATTAAACTCATCTGTTTAGGTAGAATATTTTTTTTTTTCCTTAGGGACTATGCACTGTTTCAAAATCTGGCTTCAAACTCATGAAGTGACTTCCCAATAGGATGTAGGTTGGCAGTAAGTTTTGTTTATCCCCCTAATCCCACGCACATTTCAGACCCTCTAAGCATGGTTATAATGTTATAAATGCATATCTGGCTTAATTTTTGGCAATTAATTTCTCATTTGGTATAGTTTATAAATAACTCAAGACGTGTGTTATAGTACCTTTTTATTTTGTTCCAGAGGTCTTGAGGTTGGAGAGATTAAAAGGGTTCTAAAACATGTGGATGAAACTAATGTTTGTCATCAGTGGTGTTAATCAGAGGTCATTCATAGTACTCTAGCTGGAATAAATGTTATCTTTGAAAACTTGTACAATGTGTAAGAGAGAAATTTAGAATTTGTCATGGCACTACATCAGTGGTATAAAGAGTGACATTTTGATGTGTTTTATTTTTTTTATTTCTCCCACCCCTGGTCCTGTGCTATAATATTGGTAGGAGCACATAATTTCTATACATCCATCAATCACACCCCATTGGTTAAGTTTTGCATCTAAATTATTTTTAGGTACTGTGGTGGGTTATCTTCCTACCAGCACATTTCTAGTTGACCGCTCCGGTGGCCTAGCAGTTAGAGCGTCCGCCTCGGATGCAGGAGGTCATGGGTTCGATCCCCGGCCAAGTCATACCAGAGACTTAAAAAATGGTACTAAAAGCTGCCTCGCTTGGCGTTCAGCATTAAGAGGTTAGTGTTAGGACTGGTCGGCATGGTGTCAGGATAATGTGACTGGGTGGGACATCATGCTACATGTCTGCGGCATGATGCCCCAGTGCTAGACATCACTATAAACTGCCACATTGCAGACATCGTAGTGATATGACTGAAAAATTGTTAAAGCTGCGTTAAAAAATCAAAATCACATCACATCACATTTTTAGTTTTACCAAACTTTGTGGAGTTATAGCAAGAAAGCATGTGTGGTAAATTTTGGGTTCTGACTGCCTAAGGATAGCATAAGATGAGTGAGGCTTGTGGTTGTTGGTAGAAGAATAGATTTGGGGATTTGCAGTGATGAACTAGCAAAGACATTTTCAGGCTTGTTTCAGTCTGAAACAGACACCATATTTAGAAAATTGGTATTTTACGATGGCATGCCATTAAATTTCCACTTGTTTCTTATGTGTTTCTTGTTTTTAAATTTCAGGTCAACACCCTCTCTCGTGCAGTGCAGAGTGAATTTGAGGAAGTGATCAAAGAGGTACAGGCAGATAATAAAATAAAAGGAATTGTACTAATTTCTGGGAAGCCAGGGTGTTTTATTGCTGGGGCAGACATTGGGTGAGTAGTTCAGTGCAGTTATACCTGTTTTGGCTTGTGCAAAATGTATATTCTGTATTTGATAACTCTTCTGTGTGCATCTTGTCCTGTAGCTTTTCATGAATTGTCACAACATTTTTCAGACATTATTGACATGAACTGGATATCTGCATATTTTTCTGTCCTTATGCTTTACTATGTTTTAACAGACATGTACCCCATTTTTGTGTGTGTGTGTATATATATATATATAAATATATATATATATATATATATATATATATATATATATATATATATATATATACACATACATACATACATACATACGTACATACTTAAAATCAGGGTCTACTCTAGAAGTGAGAATATATTGGAAAGTCCCTTCACTCCTCTATTTTGAAGTGTAGAACTTGAAAATAATAGAAAGGCTAAATTTCGCACATTTGGTAGATTTTAATGTGCAGTAATTTAGAAATTAGCATAAATCTCAGTTGCATTTTCTAGAATTGACTGATTTGTATGAAAATTATTTTGCACACAGCTAGTCACTTAGCTTTAAATGAATTACTCTGAATCTTGGCATATTTTATTGATGTCAGGTATGTGCATACTCTGTTGTCATGCTGAAATAATTTGTTCTGAGATAGGTCTTTCTTTTTTAATACAGTGTGAATGTTCATTTGCATTGGCATAAATATGCTGCATATATTTCATTTTTTGCTCTTTTCTACTTCACATTTCAGTAAGAAGTGTTGGAGGCATTCATGTCCTTTGTATGCATTTTTAGCTCCTATATAGAAGTTTAAAAATTATTTGAAGCAAAAGTGTCCCTTAGCCATTTAGAAATGATAAACTTTCTGTTGATTATTGATTTGAAGTTAGGAAAACACACTAGCTCTCATTTAAATACATAATCAGATCACTTTAATGTTTTTGTTGTAGGGTTTAATGCCATTTTTCAGCACAAGATAGACTATCCATGGCGGCCATTATCAGTGGTGGAGGAGGAACCCGGTAAAGAACCACCGACCCACGAGAAGCTACTGGAAAGTTTTCTCGCATACCCACATTGGCTGAACCTGACACTGGAACCCACGCAGCCATAGGTGAGATGGCAATGATCTATAACAGTGAGTGCTTTTGGCCTGTCGGCCCCTCAGGGCCCCTCACTTTAAAGTTAAGAATTGTCTTCCTCTACCTCCTGAATCCAGCCCTACTAGAAGGACCAAACAGATTGAACTTTCCTACCTATATACAGTGTAGACTTCTAAGATAGTATTTATGAGAATTTACTGTTCCAAGATACAATTATAACTGGGCCCCAAGTGGTCTAAAGCACTCACCATTACAGATCATTGTCATCTCACCTCTCTCTGCGTGGATTCGTGTTTCAGGTTCGGTCAGTGTGGGCTTGTGAAAAAGCTTGCCAGTAGCTTCTCCTGGGTCGGTGGTTCTTTTCAGGGTTTTTCTGGGTTCTTCCTCCACTATTTATACTGGCTGCCTTGTATAGCCTATCTTGTGCTGAAAAATGGCATTAAACCCTACAACAATTGCAACTACCTCCTTTTGTTAGTGCTTGCTGGCTACCTGTGCACCAGTTTTATTTCACTTTAACCTTTTGCTTAATACAATCATATCAACATTCTTCTGATAATCCATTGGAAATCAGTCGAGATATTAGCATCTGTCTGCATGATGGTGATATTTTATTTAACTACGTATGCTTTTAGCATTTTTTAAAATGGTTTTTCATCAGTAACATTGCATATTTTTTCCACCATTATGGATTTGGTTACCAACCATTCCATTTTTCCATTTTTGATGTTTATATTCTGTAATTAGATTTATGTATAGCAGGCACTGATTGAGTTCTTTGCAACTTTAATAATTTTACAGCTTTTGTTGCTGTAATCTGCATACAGTTTGCTCCATTTTATTTCATTCCATTACTTTTCCGTTGTTGATGCAAGTACACATTGGTGTCTGGATAAAACAAGTGTATAAAGTTCAAGCCTCAAAGGACACCTACAGGAAAGTATTACTATGTACTGGTGTACTAAATGTACTGCATTTTGTGACACTTAGTCAATAGCTAGATTTTAATTTACTATTGACAGGTTTTTGCTATTGTTAATAGGTACGTAATCATTTCCCAAGTTCAGAGCTCCACATGACTATAATATATATCCATGGGATGGGGGGGGGGGCATTTTTATGATTATCTCTTTTGTGAATGTTTAAGTTTAAAATAATTTCTTCAAATTTATTGTTTCTCATAATATTTTCGATATATATATATATATATATATATATATATATATATATATATATATATATCTTGAAGAAGATATTATATTTTAAATGACATTGTTTGTAAAATGAATTTGCAGTATGATACAAGAATGCAAGACAAAACAGGAGGTAGTAGACTTATCTCGAGGAGGACAGAAAGTTTTTGAGCAAATAGAAAAGAGCCACAAGCCTGTTGTTGCTGCCATTATGGGATCATGCCTTGGGGGTGGCTTGGAGGTGAGAAGCTAAAGAGAATAGTCTTAAATACTATAGCTTACTTCCATTAATTTTAATTTAAAAAAAAATTTCTAACAAACAATTTTGAAATCGTTTATTTTCATCATTATCAATTTTATGGTTTGGCAAAATATGTACTTGCCATAATTACTTGAATTTGTTGATAGAAGTACCATTGTTCATTGGGTCTTTGAATTCACTGACTGTAGCAACCTTAAAAGGCAATACAAATAGTGAATTACAGTTATTTTAAATCCCACAGCATAATCTGTATGGACTTATGGAATAAAAGCAAAAGGTACGGAAATAAGATTATTGCAGTAATATCCTGATGATCAGCTCATCTGTGTTTGATTTGGACCTAGCTTCTCATTAGATTTAGTGGAGTTAGTCCGGCAACTAGAAAAACTTGACAGTAGCACCTCAGATGCTTTAAGCTGGACATATATTTTCATGTGAAGGGCCTGCATGATCAATCTCTTGATTATAGATCTTTTTTAAAATGACATCCAACCAGCAATAATGTAAAGACGAAAGGGAAAATATGCATCTTAAATAGTGTCAATCTTCAATACAGAAGAATAGATAGGAATATTCAGATTCTTAGGAATAAAAGCAGAAAGAGACGCAATTATGTTTATTGAACATCATGTGTCGATTTGAATATTTCTCATGGCAGGAGATACAATTGCCATCGTCATTTGAAATTTAAAAAATTCCAATAATTACATCAAGTTGTGAGAAAGCAGCAAGCCGTTGAGCTGCACAGGGTTTGTAACTTAAGTTTGTATAGCTGTACTAGTGGTAAATAAGTTCTACATGTACTTTACAAACTTTTCAAGATGGCTGTCATTTTGAACCCGTTGACATTTTTTAAGTAATTTGTCATTGGCTATTGAGGTCAGTGATTCTTAGATGAACTAAGTTATTTTCCATTGGATGGGTCAGTCAGGTGGGTTATTTATGACAGGTCACATGAGTAGGTATTGTAAAATATTAGATTGAGTAGTAAGGTGTGTCACTTGGGGTACATTGTGACATATAGATATAATAGACTCTTGGAGATATATATAAGGAGAGCACTGAGCAGTTATTTGATTCCTATTTTGGATGATTATTTCATATGTTCTTGTATTAATACCAGTATGCAAATGTGTTTAATGTTGTGTTTAGATATAATTTGAGAGATGTTTGTTTGGATTATTTGTTGGAATTACAAAGTACTGTTTGGACTATTTTGAATTTATTCAAAGAAGTTCTGGATAATGCTATTTTGATACATCAGTTCTGTTGGCAGACCAGTACATTCGAGGATCTGGAATTCATTGGAACATTTTATTCTTTTGGACATGTATAGAACTTTTTTAGGATTAATTTGGATTTAATTCATAATATTGTCAGTTCCTCTTAAATTTCATTTTATAACTGATTATTGTATTATTTGTTTTTATTACATTTTACACATAACACTACCACTAATGATGCCTCTCAAACATCCAATATGGCCATCGCAGTGGCTCACTTGAAAATATAGCTGTCACTACTGTTGAATGGATGGTCATAACAGCATGTTGATTTCATTGAAAGACTTTGTATCGTGTCTAGATGGCCGTAAATATAAATGGTACCTATTTGACTTCCAAATATGGCTGCCACATAAGCCATCTGGACAGTCTTTCTATGGCTACTACTCCTTGGTGATTGGTCATATTGACATTGTGCTTTCATGGGAAAACTTCTTATAATTCTAGTTAATCTTTAATGGAAATTGTTTGAACCTGATATTAGATATGGCCATTGTGGCAGCCATCTTGAAAATCTTGTTATTGTTATTCCTTTAATATGGAAAGTCATACAAACATGACATATTGGTCCTAAGTTAAAATTTATCTCTGCTCTTATACGTAAAGTCATTCTAACATAGGGTTTTCTTCAGAAGAGTTCTTATTGTATCTACTTGTCCTAAGTGAAACTGATGCAAACTAACCTTCAATATGTCCACCATGGTGGCCATCTGGAAATTACTATCTCCACTCCTTTCAAATGGATGGTTATATGAGTATAGGGTTTTCACCAACAGACTTTTTATGATACTTTGTTGGTCCCAAATAAAAATAGTGCCAATATTTTTGTCTTGAAAATCTTGCTATCACTACTTCTCTCAGATGGATGGCCATGTTGACATTGGATCTTTGCCAATAGAGTTATAATGATGGCTGATTGGTCCTAAATGAATATGGTGCCAATTTGATACCCAGTTTTTTACACCACAGCAACTTATCTGAAAATCTTGTTATTGATTAGGACTATAAGAGATGGTTTAAATGCTCAGAAGTGAACAGAAGAAATCAGCTAAGCTTGAATTCGTGGAAATTCTATTTGCTCAAGTAAAGCATCAACCATTTGAGGAACTCTTGCTTTTTGGTTTGTGTTCCTTCACTTTAACTGAAAATTTGCACAGTTGCTCTCAATAAAATTACCAACATTACAGGATACATTTCTTGCATCATGCAAAAATAAATAAGAGTAGAAAGAGATTTACTTTCCAATAATGACCTACTTTTAAATATAATTCCTTGAAAGTCATTCTAAATTCCCACAAAAACATATTATCATCAACACACTAGAAAGAACATCCTGGAAAGAAATTATTTTCATTCAGGTCTAAACTCATTGTTCTTAATCCTGGTCCTATTATTATATATATTTAATGTCTATTATGTGCTTAACTTTTATTCATGATTATATGTTGTAAACAAAATATTTACAGAGCTAACTTTTGTACATGATTGTAAGTTGTAAATAGAATGATTGCCAGTAGCTTCTCAAGGGTCGGTGGTTCTTCCCGGGGTTTTCCATAGTTCTTCCTCCACCAGTTATACTGGCCGCCATGTATAGCCTATCTCCGCCATGTATAGCCTATCTTGTGCAGAAAAATAGCGTTAAACCCTACAACAACAACAACTTAGCATTTGAGTTCTCAACATTCAGGGCCCAGTCTTGTTTACAATTAGAGTGGAATTTTCCATTGGAATGATTTGCAGCTACATCAAGTGAAAGTGATTCACATCTGCATCAGTTGAAAATATGTATACCGTATTTACCGCATATGTTGGGACACCGTATTTGTTGGGACACCATAAATTAATTTTAAAAGTAATTTTTTTTGTGCGCTGTATGTTCTGGGACACATCGTTTTTTTCGAGTCGTAAGTTGTGGGACACCTTTTAAATCATTCAAAAATTACATGTCGGAAATTGCAATCCAACTGAAATTTTATTTTTTAAATATAAAACTACTTGAGATAAAACTCTTTAATCTACTGCAGCAGCATCTCAACACAACCCTTCTCCTGCATATGTACGGTCTATTATTTTGGTACATGAATACTTTTTTAACTTTCTCTTACCATGAAAAATTGTTGGAGGCAACACACCACCTGAAGTGGAAAATGCAAGAACAAAAGGAAGATTTTTTTCAAATCTGCACTAGTCTTGCTAATTCTCACACTTTTGATGCCCATCTTATCGTCAGTCCATCCAGGAATGTGATCAAAGTACACTTGAGTTTCATCCATGTTAATGATCATATTGTCGGCAAAATGATCTGTTTCTCTTCTGGCCATCACGAATTCATCACATGATTTTATTTTCTCCAAATCTTCTGGATGATGCTGGGTCATCGATGTTTGCTCACGAAGCACTATATTGTGCAACTTTAAAAACTGTTCCATTGTTTTACTTTATTGTCAAACTTTTTGTGAATACTGTTGAAAAGGAACCAAAGTAAGCTTCCATATCTCGGCCGTCTTTGTATATTCAAAGCTAAAAAATAAATCAGCACACTTAAAAGAATCCAGTAGTCGGCATCTGAGGTCAGCTTGCTTTGCAATAAAATAACCATTGTATTGATATCCTTTAAAAAAAAAAAAATCAGCCTCCGAGTCCAGAGTCGGCTTCCAACGTCTGCTTGCTTTGTAATAAAAATAACCTTTCTCTTTGATGTCCAGTCGGCAAGTTCAAAGAAGTTTACTGCTGGCTGCCAGTTGTGTTTATTTACCACCAGGGCTTATATGTGCTTGGCATCTTCAGTAATAATTAATACAAAGGTGCACTGATGTCTGCGGGTAAATATTAATGATACTTATGTAACCCACGCTGGCAAAAAGATTGTCATTTGCACTCAAGTGAATGTGTTTTAAAATAATGATTTTTATTTACGAGATACTGGCATACAGTATAGTTCTCTTCTGGCCTTAACGAATTCATCACATGATTTTATTTTCTCCAAATATTCTGGGTGATGCTGGGTCATCGACATCTGTGCACAAAGCACTATATTGTGTCACTTTGAAATTTGTTCCATTGTTTCAATTTATTTTCAAAATTCCCGTGAATACAGTTGAAAAGGAACCCAAGTATGCTTCCATATCTCGGCCGTCTTTGTATATTCAAAAAAAAAAAAAAAAAAATCAGCTCACTTCACAGAATCCATAGTCAACTTCCGATGTCGGCTTGCTTTGCAATAAAATAACCTTTGTATTGATATCCTTTACAAAATAAAGTAACTGGGGTCGGCTTCTGAGATCGCCTGCTTTGTAATAAAAATAACCTTTTGTCTTTGATGTTCTGTCGGTAGGTTCAAAGAAGGAGTTAACTGCTTGCTGCCAGTTGTGTTTATTCACCACCAGGGCTTATGTGTGCTTGTTTTAGTAAGGATAATTATGTATCCCTAGCTGGTGAAAAGACTGTCACTTGTACTCAAGTGAATGTGTTTTCAATTGATGATTTATTTTTTTTTTGCGAGATATTGTCATACAGTAGACCTGGATATAATTCAGTCTTGATTATTTTGCACCCAACACCATGTCATGTGTGAATGGCGTCTTCAAGATATCTGTTGACTATTTCCCTCTTGTATGCGATTTTGTTGGCTCCAGTTTTCAGTTGGATAACATGTTCAAACCTTTGAGCACAACCACATACAATTGTTTCTCAGTGTTCATGTCAATGAACAACATGGTGTGTGGTATCGGACATAATTGATACACGCTACAGTATGGAAGCCTACACTACCTATACGGATTTCGTGGAAATGTTTTATTCTTTAATGGTCATGTTGAAAAAAAAGGATCAAATGATAACAACACAAGGTTAGTTTCTTTCTTTTTATAATCAATTAAGCATTTTATTTATCTATTTTATTGTGACGTGCAGTGGGGGGGGGAGCACAAATGCAATACCAGTTTATTTCGTTCTTAAGTCTTGGGACATATGACCAAAGTGAAAAATGTTTCACCGTAAGTTCTGGGACAGGAAAAATAATAATTATTTTATCGTGTCCCAACATATGCGGTAAATACGGTAAATATAGATTTAATAAATAATTTCTTGTCGGTTTTAGATCTGTTTGTCAGATAATTCAAGAGGAATTATTAAAAATATTTGTTGGAATTACTAAAGTGCTCTATTGACTTTTGAAATAATGCATTAATTTGGAATTTTGTGAACCCATTCAAAGACATTATGGATTGCATCATTATATTATATCAGGACATTCAAGACTGTTGTTATTCATTTGGAATATTTTATATTTTGGGACTTGTGATAGGACATTTGGGATTAGTGTCTCTTGAATTTTCACTTTGTATTGTTGTTTTGCATTTAACACCATTTCTCAGCACAAGATAGGCTATGCATGTGCAGTTAGTATAACCGACAGACGAAGAACCTTGGGGAAAACCCAGGTAATAACCATTGACATACTGGAAGGCACTGGCAAACTTTCTCATATACCCACGTTGGCCAAACCTGAGAATCAAACCGACATGGACTGAGGTGAGATAGCAGTGTTTCATAAAGGTGAGCACTTTAGACCACTTGGCCACCCAAACGCCTCACTTTATATTGTGAGAAATAAATTACTTATATGGTTATAACTTTGGGGTCAATGTCACAGCTCAATAGTTTACATTTAGTCACACTTTTCCTTCTGTTCCATACATTTAAAGCCTTTGGAGGTTTTAAGGGCTGAACCTTGGTATTATTATATGCATCACTAGAAGGTGTGTTGCATACCATATGGGACCCTATCTTCAGTCAAAAGGTCACAGTTCAGTATTGTATGATTTCCATTCTATAATTTCAGAACTGTTTGAGATTAAGTGATGTAACTGGAGATGCTTATATAACATTATTAGTAGATGTGTTGTGGGAAAGAACCATGGTGAAAAATAAAAATTAATACCAGAGGTCAGCCTTTGGAAGAACACTGATGTGTAATGCTACACCCTTACCCCTTCCTCTCAGTTTTGTAACCATTGTTATCATTTGTGTTGATGGGTTTAAAGTTTGTATATTAGTGTCCAGATCCACATCACTCTTGCCCATATAATGGTGAGCCCTTGTGTATGCATTCTTAAAATACTGTTTTGTTACGAGTCTGTGTTCCTAAAATAAGTAACAGAAAAGAGTGAAAGACAACAAGCTTTGTAAAATTTAACAAATTTATTTCCCTAGATTACAAAGTGAAAATGAGAAGAAAAAAACTTAAGGTATTGCGAATTAAATCACAAAATAAACCAAGAATTACAGACACAAGTCCTAGTAATTTAAAGTCCTGAATAAAATTTGGTACAAGTCCCAAAGAAATCCAAAACTGAAGTTCGTGATGTGTCTGTGGTAGCTATTGAAGTGTTGATGTATCAAGTCTTTTGTTGAATGACAGTAATATAATTCCAGGTTTCAATATACTATAAATTCCAGTGAATGTCTTTATCCAAGAATATTGTCAGAGCACTTTATATTTCCAGAGAAAATAATCGCTTGAATTCAATAATTTGAAGAAAATACAATTCAGCCCAAACTGGTAACAACATAATACAACTTGAAGGTGCTAGATGTTAAAGCACGAATGTCCTCACAATTACAAAATTATATAGTTCTCTATAGGTCATAATTAGCATTTTCTATATATAAAAACATTGCTTAATGGAAAATGACCTTCTGGAATGATCTAATGAGCCTTGTTTACTTACAACACAACAACCTGTAAAATTCATTATGGAAATTCCAAATACCCGACCCAAAATAAACATATTTAGTCCTTCTTTTTTACCTGAATAATAATCCTAATATTAAGCTCATATCCATAGAGAATAATTTAGCTGTGTATTAGTTGTTGACATAAAATGAAATAATTTTTTTTTTTTTTAAAGTCAATCTGTTAAAGCAGAAATGAATTCAGTTTTGGACACGGTCAAGTCCAATACAATGTTACATTACAATAGCATGTAATGAAATAATTTTTTTAAAACTAACAAACAATTAAATTAAATATACATAACAGTCTTAAATGTGGTTTTTCTGAATTTTTGCCTTTCCGTTTGAACTTGTTAGATTTTCTTCAGTATAGGACATAGGAGACCAAAATCAAGTGTGAGAAATCTTGTCTAGTTCCACTTCTCATTACAAAAAGACCATTACATGCTCAATATTGGTCCCAGACAAGAGTTTCATAGTACTACTGAATTGTCTTGTTTTGTGTATATTGAACATGAAGAGGAATTTGGCGAATAAACAAAAATCACAAAGAATGACTTCTGACTGCATCAAAACACGTTTCCAAGAGATTTGTTTAAATCTATTAAAGACATTTTTGTTGGCTATTTTGCCCACACATATGTGTTACAGGTCTATGCTCTTAAAATAAGTAACAGAAAAGAGTTAAAGACAACAAGCTTTGTAAAATTTAACAAATTATATATTTCCCTAGAATACAAAGTAAAAATGAGAAGAAAAAAACACTTAGGGTATTACATATTAAATCCCAAAATAATCCAAGATTTACAGACACACTTCCTAGTAATTTAAAGTCCTGAATAAAATTCAGTAAAAATTCAGAAAATATCTCAAAACTGAAGTCGATGGTAGCTAGTGAAGTGTTGATATGTCAACAGTATTTTGTTGAATCACAGAAATATAATTCCAGCATTGAATTCAGTATAAATTCCAGTGAATGCTTTTATCCAATTATTTTATCAGAACACTTTTGTATTTCACGAGAAAATAAACACTAGAATTCATTAATTTAAAGAAAAGAAAATTCAACTGAAACTGGTCATAACATAATACAACTTGAAAGTGCTAGGTCTTAAAGCATGAATGGTAAAATCCTCACAGTTACAATATATATTGTTCTCTACTTAACCTCAGGTCACAATTAGCATTATCTAAAAACAACCATTACCTAATAGAAAATAACCTTCTAGAATAATCTAATGAGCCTTATTTACTTACAACACAATAACCAGTAAGATTCACTTAGTAAATTCCAAAATCTTGACCCAAATAAACATATTTAATCCTTGTTTGCCTGAATAAAAGTCCTGGTATTAAGTTCATACACATAGAGAATAATGAAGCTATTATTAGATGTTTACATAAAATGAAATAAAACATTTTTTAAAAGGTCAATCACATCAAACAGAAATGAACTCAGTTTTGGAAAGGGTCAAGTACAGCATACAATGTTACATTACAGTAGCATGTAATGAAATGTAAAAAAATTAAACTAACAAACAAATATATTAAATATATGAAACATATGCAGAAAGTTGACCTTTTCTTGCTTATTGGACCCAGTTTTTATGTCATTACCCCAATTAAGTCCCAGTCTCAAACTTTTCATACTTTCTTTTGCATCTATTCATCTGTCCATGTGCAGCTAGGACTTGTCTACTTTAGATCTAAGGCCAAAAAGTAAAAAATCCTGAACACAAACACTTTTTTTAAACTAGAGATTTTGGGCCTAAAACATTTGGCATGAAAAATGAGGTTGTTTTACTGTATTTTTTTCATGCAAGTAGAAAGTCTTCAATGTTTTCTGTCATTATAGAACTAAATCTTTCTCCTTTTCTGTAATACCACCCACATTTATCATGAATGATGTTGGCAAACAGAGCTCGTAAGAAGGTACTACCTTATAAAGCATAATTTTTACACATGGGGAAAATTAATTTTTCAAAATTAATGACTGAATAGAGGATTTCATTTTTGTCCTCAGTTGTGACATCTCAAACAGATTATTTTACTGGCATTTTACAAAATGCTCTCTTTAGTTCTGTGTATGACATTGCCTGAAATGAGCATAGGTGAAGGAAAAACTAGATTCAAATATGATTTAAAATTTTTGTTCTAAATTGGATGATCCTGTGAAATCACATTTGTCAAACCAGCTAAGAACACCTTAGTTTTATACTGAGTATTTTTTTATAGGTTGCCCTGGCATGCCATTATAGATTGGCAGTGAAGGACAAGAAGACTGGACTTGGAACCCCCGAGGTCATGCTGGGACTGCTTCCAGGAGCTGGAGGCACTCAGAGGTTACCAAGGCTGGTAAGATAAGAATATATTGGCAAAATAATTGTATACACTCTTTTCTTTTAAATCCCATTTTACTGTACTTTTCATGTCCAGTGTGTAAAGCAATTCATTGAAATCTTTATGGCAAAGAAGGTTCTAATTCTATTATATTTTTTCTTCTAAATAGTGTCAGTTGTAAGAATCAAGCTCTTTCTCAACATTCCAGTTCAAACTTAAACAATTGTGTCCACTTTCCAACAAGCATGTCTAAAGCAGTGCTCCAAGTTGCAAGTAAAGCATATACATGCCAACCATCACACTTGGCATAATCATTAAGCTTTTTTTCCCCAAATTATGCTTTCTGCTACTTTGCATGTGGATTAGGGTTTTTTGCTACATTAAAAATAAATAAAAAATAAAGCAATAAAAAGTTTTCATTTTTTTAATATCTTTAATTCCAAAAATATAAATTTGATAATATTCTTAAAATAGTGACTGCTGCATAAGAAAAGCTTATGAGTTTCTTCAAAAATGAACTTTGCCTAACAGATTCATTTTATAGATGAGCTAATCAGTGAACCAGTCTATTTTTTTACAGAAAATGGCACCATATGTTAAGTGAAATGATTTATGGTGTGGGTTGTGGATGTTATTTAAGAGAAAATGTTAAGAGCAGATGGTTCTTTTCAAACTTCAGAACATGTCAGATAAGAAAAAGTGACAAATCCCACCACTTTACAAACTTTAAAAGAAGAATGCGTGAGTAATGCATACAGAAATCTGATCACCTGACCATAATCATTGCACAACTCCAGCTCACGTGCATTCAGCGAAAGTTACACTTTTAGATTAGTAGAAGTGAGTGCTGAATTTAAATCAATTTTCATATATTTTGTGTTTTTATGATGGAAGTGTGCCCATGAGAGATGTCCCAAGTTGGTGGTTGTGCAGCGTCTGCTGTGGCTATGTAGTCCAACACGGGAGTGGCAGTCCTTGCTGCACTTGAAGGTTGCGTCTGGTGTTGGTTGGAACTGCTTTTTCTTCCTCTGCGATTGTTTTTCACCAGCTAGCAAGCGTAGCTTGTCCTCGCCAGCTTTCAGACCAGTGATCAGAGCATGTCACCATCTTGACCTGTGTAGAGCGAGCTCTTCCCAGGTGTTGCCATCGATGTCAACGGCTTTCATGTCGCGCTTGCAGACATCCTTAAAGTGGCGATGTGTCCATCCGATCAAATTTTTGCCAGAGGCGAGTTTCAAATAAAGAATGTCTTTGGGGATCCGTCCGTCATCCATTTGACATACAGGGCCCAGCCATCTGATGCGACGTTGGCAGAGGAGTATGACCATGCTGGGAGTCTTGGCGCGTTCAAGCACCTCGTTGTTTGTTACTCGATCGCTTCAGGTGAAAGGCGCTCAGTCTTTTCGCAGTACTGTGAAGAAGATGCTGAAGAGCGTGGGGGCAAGGACACAGTCCTGTTTCACTCCACTGCAGATGTCAAAGGGGTAAGATGTTGAGCCATCGTACTGCACTGTGCCTTTCATGTCATCGTGGAAGGACTGGATCATGCTTAGCAGCTTTGGAGGGCATCCAATTTTCGCCAGGATTGTGAAGAGTCCATCTCTGCTGACCAGATCGAACGCCTTGGTGAGGTCTGTAAAGGCCAGGAAGAGGGGTCTATGTTGTTCTCTGCATTTCTCCTGCAGTTGCCTGACGGAGAAGATCATGTTGATTGTGGACCTCTCTGCGCGGAACCCACACTGCAACTTGGATACACTATGTCAGCAAGCGTCTGCAGTCTGTTCAGGATGACGCATGCAAAGACTTTACCCACGATGCTGAGAAGGGATAAGGCCCTGTAGTTGTTGCAGTCGCTTCTGTCGCCCTTGTTCTTGTACAGGGTTACGATGTGTTGGCGTCTCATGTCCTGAGGCACTGCATCCTCATCCCAGCACTG
Source organism: Sinohyriopsis cumingii (assembly GCA_028554795.2). Lineage (NCBI taxonomy): Eukaryota > Metazoa > Mollusca > Bivalvia > Unionida > Unionidae > Sinohyriopsis > Sinohyriopsis cumingii. Next base: position 78,006,284 of record CM068824.1, read on the forward strand.
GCAGAGGAATTCGTGCAGGTGTGTGAGAAGCACGCTACAGCCGCACTTGATGACTTTTGCTGGGATGCCGTCCTTCCCTGGGGCTTTACCTTGGACGGTTTCTATAAGGCCTTCTTTACTTTGGCTACAGTAGGTTTCTCGTCCAGTTTGGCCATGAGAGGGAGGTTTTCAATGGCGTTGAGGGCATCATTGGTCACGTGGTTCTCTCTGGAGTACAGTTCACAGTAGTATTCCACCCAACGCTCCATCTGCTTGCCTCTGTTTTGGATGGTATCGTCTGCAGCAGACTTCAGTGGTGCTGTCACTTTCTTCATGGGACCCATTGCTTTCTTTATGCCATCATACATGCTTCTGATGTTTCCGATATCTGCTGCTGACTGGATGCTCTGACAGAGCTGAAGCCAGTATTCATTGGCACACTGTCATGCTAATCTCTGCACTTTGCTTCTGGTAGACCTGTATGCTTGTAGTGTCTTCAGGCAGGGTGATTGCTTGTATTGCAGGTGAGCACTGCGACTCTATGTCTGGCATGAGTGTGGCGGAGTTAGCCTCAAACCAGTCATTGTTCTTTGATTGCTTCTTACCAAAGATCCGTGTGGCTGTGCTGTACACAGTCTCTCTGATGTGATCCCATCTTTCTTTGGCACTGCTGTTGGGAGGTTCTGAATAAAAAGTCTTGGAAAGAGCATAGGTGAATTCCTCAGCCTTGTCTGGATATGACGTCTTGCTCACATCAATGCATGGTTTACCCTCTTGCCTAGAGCGGTGGATCTTCTTCGGCTGAAGCTTCATTTTGCAGCACACCAGCAAGTGGTTGGTGTTGCAGTCAGCACTGTGGACGGTACGGGTAAGAAGCTGACTGTCTTGTAATGATGAAGTCCAGCTGGTGCCAGTGTTTAGACCGGTAATGCCTCCAAGACACTTTATGCTGTGGCTTTGTCTAAAAGAAAGAATTGGTGATGCTGAGGTCATGGTACGAGCACGTCTCTAGAAGGCTCTGCCCATTTTTATTTATCTTCCCAATGCCAAACTTGTCAAGACAGGAGAGCCAAGAGTCATGGTCGGCACCCACCCTAGGATTGAAGTCGCCCCACCAAAATCAAGTTCTCTTCCTTGGGAATTTTGTTGATGAGTGAGTTTAACTCATCATAAAACTCATCCTTGGTATCTGTGGAGGATCTTAGTGTGGGAGCATAAACGCTGATCAGGTTGACAGGCCCGGTTGTGGTATGGAAGCAGAGGGATAGCAGTCTTCCATTTCCTTGTTGGCAGGGTTCTATCATCCCCAGCAGAGTGTTCCTGACAGTGAATCCAACACCAAACTCTCTAGCTTCATCAGCGCTCTTTCCTTGCCAGAAGAATGTGTAATTCGTTTCTCTGAGGGATGCGGAATCTGGTAGTCGTGTCTCCTGTAGCAAGGCAATGTCGACCTGGAGTTTTGCAAGTTCATCGTTGATGACTCAAATCTTTCAAACATCGCTGATTGTCTGCAGATCAACTGAAAACCCAGTCAGTATGGTCCGGACATTTCAGGTATCGAGCTTGAGGATTGGAGGTTCCCTTATTGGTTTTCTTTTGTTATTCTTTGGTGCAGTAGTTGCAGTCCGCTTGTCAGATACTCACGTACCTTAAGCCTTATGCACCCAGCAAGGCAGGCGAACTGTGGCAGGATGGCACCTTATTGGCTGGAGGCTGCCCAGTTTGAGGCGGGTGGTAGCTGTCCAGTGAAACCTGTTGGTCTCACTCACCATCAGAAGCAACCCCTGGCATCTGGCTCTACGCCAATCAAGTGTTGACTTATAACCGGTAAAATGCTGCTTCCAATGTTGTGTCAATGCTATGGAGTGAAGCTGGAGTGCCCTCTCCAGGGCGCAAGCCTGGGCAGGGTGATATGGAGAATCAACTGTTGCCCATGCAGCTGATCCCCCCCTCTCCACGCATCTGATGGATCCAAGGGAAAGGACAAGCCGATACATCATGGCACCAGCTGCATCACAGGAGTTGCCGAGATGACACTGAAAGCAATGCCAAGTCACCTTAGGGACTCTGTCTCTGGATTTTCTGTTGGGGTTTACTCCCTTAGCCTTTCCCATGAGAAGGTATAGTCGCAAGGCAGCGAAGGTTTGAATCAGAGTATACCTTCTCCTAGATGGGCACCCATCCAAGATCAACTAGCCCCATCTGCCCGAAGCATCTGGTTTTGAGGTGCCAGAAACTCGCCTGTCATCCCTTCTCCAGTCAGTTTAAACAGGTTTAGCCACTCATGAAGGCCTGGAGCTGGATTTGGTTGTCAGAGGCTCTATCGGACGCAAGCCTTGGGACATTTCCAAGGGAAGTGGGTGCTTATCTCCCACATCTGCCCCTGGCGATGACAACCCTTGGAACCCATCTAATATATAGATTACACATTTTACTCTAGTGATCTCTCCTTGATCCTGAGATTTTTTCCAAGTCCCATGAAATTCGTGTGACTCTTTTGTGGTTTTGTACATGATCATCTTTTCTGACATATATGTTTTGAATATTCTTGAAAGAGAAACATCTTCAGATTTGGAAAATGCATGTTTTATAATCCAAAATGTTCTTTAGTTCCATTCAGTAATGGTCATATGTTAACCAACATTCCCTCTAAGTGAATGGTAGATGTGCACGCTATGCGTGCTGCATTTGCAAGCATTACGGTGACTTGGGTGAAGGACAATTCAGCTGAGCCGCTCTGCAGCCGTATGTGTGTGCAGCTTAAAGGGAACATTGATGTTAACCTTGAAAAAATTAATTTCATCCTGAAAAAAACCTGGAAAAGTCCTGGAAATTTATATTTAGAAAAGTGTAGGAACCATGTAATATGGACACTAAATTTTTCAAATAGGTTGCACCATGACTGATAAAGTTTAAAAGGTACTTGAAGTTCTAGCTAGCAAACAAAAATCTAAATTCTTCATAATTTGCAATTCTGTTGTTGCTCTGTAATCCCTAATTGCATCATAGATTTCTTGTTCTAAAGTGTATGGAGGTTGATGTCATTGATATTCAGTATATTTTCTAATAATGGATATGTAGGATAATGCTCCAAATTATGGGTCAGTATGCATTCTACTCAATCTAAAATTTTATGTTTTATTTAGATTGATCTTCCTGAGGCTCTAGACATGATGTTGACTGGCAAGACAATTCGTGCTGACAAGGCCAAAAAGATGGGCTTAGTAGATGGAACCATTGAACCACTAGGTATATGTTATGTAATACTTACTGCAACCAACACGTATATGCTGTACTCTTAAGTACATTGCAGACCTGTTTGTCCTTCGGATTCTGCGTATTTTGTGTGGATGAAGACTGAAAAATACACACTAAGGAATGTTTAGGCAAGACCATGGAAAATGGCCAAATCAACAAAAAATTAAGCCATAACTTTTCTTTTTCTAAAAAATGTATTTGATCACTGTCAAAGAAGTGCTTATGCAATGGTTCCCATGCAAACTGGTAAACTCTCTGCAGGCATCAAACAGATAAATTGGCAGTTGATTTTGTAAATGGTGGACTAGCGTCATGTGAAAAGAAAATTGGAAGAAGTCAAAAAGTTGAATGACAGAAGTTTATAATTATTTATACAGATATTTGACCACATATAAACCAGTCTAATGAAGGAGTTCATTATATTCACTGTGGTGTGTGTGTAAATTGAATTTTTCAGTCAAACATGGTCATAGAAGTGATGTAAAAAGACATGTTCAGTGCAGATCCCACAAGGAATGGGCCAAGATAAAAGACAGACATGAGTCTATGTCCTCTTTCTGCACAGCACAGTGTCCAACAGTAAGGAAATGCACATGATCCATGCTGAAGTGATAAGTCAGTTTTTGGCTAAGTTAAACTTGCTATTGAAAACAGCTGATTCATTAAACCAGGGATTCTGGTCTAATCAGAAACTTACCCCAGACCATAAATAGGTTCATTACATAGCCTGAGTTTAAAACATAACAACAACTTATTTATAGCTCTATCTAAAAATGGAACCTGCAGTCATGCACCAAAAATTAAACCCACAATGTAAAGGTACATAGTGTGAGGTCACAACATTTTAGATGTTCTCTTACAAAATGGTTTGGGGGCCCCAAGTGGCCGAGTGGTCTAAAGTGCTCTCAGTTACGGATCACTGCCATCTCACCTCTGTCAGTGTGGGTTCGAGTCTAGGATTCAGCTAACGTGGGTATGTGAGAAAGCTTGCCAGTAGCTTCTTGTGGGTTGGTGGTTCTTCTCTGGGTTTTCCTGGTTCTTCCTTCACCATTAATACTGGCCGCCATGCAGAGCCTATCGTGCTGAAATATGGCGTTAAACAACACAACAACAATGAAATGGTTTTGTTTAAGTTCACATATGTTTGAATCCTACCATTACATGGTGCTAAGAGTGGACACTTTTGTTACATTAATGAATTGATCCAAAGACCTCTTGATTGGGCTCCAAAGATAGTAAAGATCATTTGGCAATTTTGTTTGATCTGTTTTGCAGTTTTCATGCAAAGAAACTGAACTATTGTTTGTCGAAAGTCTTTGCTAATTTTACAGCCTTCCAATTTATATAACAATGGAGATTAAGATAACCACCTTTTTTCTTCCATGAAAAGGTCCAGGTTTGACTGATCCAGAGACACGGACACTTCAGTATCTGGAGGAAGTTGCTATCAAGACTGCAAGGTATGTATTTAATTCATGTACTTTTCTCCACACAGATCAGTATGTGTATGTTATGTACAGGTCATTAGTCTGGTATTATCACCTGGTCACATGTATTATTATGTATGTTTATAGATATTATAATTTGGTCTTATCACATTATTTTCAGATCTATTGGTATGCAAAGGTGTAGGTATTTGTTTAGTATTATTGCATTATGCAGACATGATTTTGCTCTGTTTTAAAGCGGAATTCTGCTTTTCTTCTGACTTGAATCAGATTTGTCTTGGTATAGTCTGTTTTTTATATCATCTCAAATCCGGTTTTTTAAAAAGGGTCTGTCTGGTCCCATTTCGCAACAACCCTTGTAAATTATTCATTCCATATATTAGTTAGCACACGACTGTACTCTAAAGAGTATTCTGATTAGTCAAAGGTTTAAATTCATCCAATGATTCTTCATGTAATGGAAATTGATGGCAATGGAAACAAGAGGCATGCTTGCAAAACATGGCGTCCTGAGTTGTCGAGAGAGAGCATGACAAGAAAACTTTAGATAAAGGTTTAAAAAGATATGGGAATGGCTGGAGTGAAAAGCTGACGGAAATTTAGTTGGTCAGTTTATAAGAAAACTGAACGCTAGAGGACTGGCATTTTGTGACCACTGCAAGAAAGATCTGAATTACGGTAATCACTGTCACAGGGGTTCATTACAAAGAAATTATGAGTATCCATCCACGATCAAGGGATGGGATGTCTAACCTGTATTGTTACAGGGTAGAACCCCCATCCCTTGAATCATGGATGGATACTCCTAATTTTCTTTGTAACGAACCCCTGTGATTGCGGTTGGAAGAGTTTGGAACACCACCTACAAAAGAAGCTGATACGGAAATATCGAACCTCAGAAGGCATCTGGAAAAAATGCAGTTGATTACTATAAGAAGAAAGGTTTCTTGCATGAGAGAACAGATGTAGCCCTCTGTCAGAATATGCGCACTGCATGTCGCCAATATAAGCACCAGCTTGAAAGGAAAAAGGTTGTCATTGAGAAGGAAAAGAAACGATTGCACATTAAGCAAAAAAAGTCAGTGGTGACAAAAAGGAAGGCTTAAGAAATCTTTGCCAAAGCCTCAAAAAGAGCTTGGCTGGCGTATCAACAGGTTCTATCCATTGGAGAAAAGGACAAGTGAATGTATGGGATTATTTGTATATAGTTGATGTACTTGGGTGTTTATTTTACAGATTTGTTATGAAAAGAGAGAAGTATAATATATTTGCTGCAAAAATTGTGAAATTATTGTGACTTAGTTACTTAGTTACGATGTGAACACTGACATACACATGAAATAACTTCAGCATCAATAGTATTAGAGACCAAATTCATGTGACTATAAGTATTGTGAAATTATTGAAGTAAAGTTGAACATTTTTGGTAAGTATATTTGTTTTTCAAATGATTATTTTAGTTTATTTTGCAATCATAAGTTGCACCAGGAGCAGTTTTTCACGACTGTAAAATGCGTTTTTGGCAAGGAGCCTTCAGCCACCTGGACCCCCGGAACGGGTGCTGCCGCTCTAGACCCCCAAACTCCCCTTAAAAATTTTGCAGCTTCTTTTTATGGAAGACCAAAATAATGTCTGATTATGGTCATATGTATTTGTAATAACACGTATATATATTAGTCTGTTATTATCATATAATTGTCATATTTATTGGCAGCATAACATAAAGTAGTAAAGATCATATTTTGCAGTTGCATAACACCTAGTAAATCACATGGCACTGTCACCAAGTTACATAACAGCTTGCAACAATATATGGTAGTATAACCGTGTTGCATACATAACACCTAGTAAAAACACATAGCAATGTTTTTTACAACTCTATAGTCTTAAATTTAAATAACACACAATACATAGGTTCAGTATAAACTTTATTGAAAAATAAATAATCTTTGGCATAATGGGGGCAAATCCTGTTACAGCACACTGCACCAGCCGAGCTCTGAATTGTTTCTGTAGGAATACCTCAGGAAGAGAGATTTGGGGGAGTTTGTAGGGTTGTGAAGAGTGTCTGACACCTGTATGTGGCGCTGCAAGGGGCTGATATGAGGTATATAGGGACACTGATAACCGAAACTCAATAATTCTGATCCTGTGGATTGCTATGACAACAAACAGCCGATACTCCATACATGCACCGTAGAAAGCGGGTATGAGGTATATGGGCATAATAGTTGAGTACATTTAAGTACTGACACAAATTGGGGGTCAAAAGCAAAGTTGTGAATGCATGAAACTTGGCAATGGCCCCTGAATTGTTTCTATAGGAATACCTTATTGTATCTAAATTTAGTTACTAGCTTATTAACATATATTGGCTGCAATGACATCATGTCTGGGCAGAGAACCATAGTAGACAAAGAGGGACCCAGCAGGTAGCTAGAGAAGGATGCACTGTGTATTACTTTAACTACATTTAACTAATTAAATTATAACTAACAGGAAAAAATGAAAACCAGTAAGTTTTGTAAAATTCAACAAAAATTATTTCCCTAGAATACAAAGTGAAAAATTGAAAATAACTTACATTATGGTGAATGGAATCCTAAATAGTCCTAAAAGTTCTATCACAAGTCCAAAAGTATAGAATATTCCACATGAGTTTCAGTGGTGTTCTGAATGATGTTCATTCTAATGTGCTGATATGCCATTAGTCTGGAATAGTGCAATATAAAACATTCTTGATGTATCACACAGATATAATCCAAAATGTCTTATTGAATTCACAGTAATTCCTGATTTTTATGAGCACCTTGTAATTCTAATGAATAATTGAAATAAATAAATCCTCTCAAATTATAACTTAACACAACAAATGTTGATGCTACTTAGAGTGATGTTGGAAGATGGAATAATAAATCGCTACCTTGTATATAAAACTAAGAGACAATTAATCACAGAGCCAGGATGTGGGTCTATTATTCATTTCCAGATCATTCCATCTTGTTAACAAGGTCAGATCCTTTAACAACCAACCAATTAGAAATTAGATGATCTGCTTTTCCAAAGGTGGAAACCAATGACCTGAGCTCAGATCCCATCAAATTTATCAACAATATCGAAAGGTCATTTAAACATGTTTACCAGGCAAAATGTCCATATCTTATAGTACAAACCCACAGTGGATCCTGTATCAGCCTTTAGGCTGGGTATAGATACAAAGACTTGTACCTCACTGACCCTGTTGTCATCTTTAGGCCTGGTCTAGATACAGATTTTAAGGAAACTTTGATTATACAAAAATCCAATGAACCAAAGCTAACTTTTGAATATGATATTTCTTGTCAGCAAAAAGTAGCACACAAAAAAGTCCCCTGTAAATTTTAACCATGCCTTTTGCCATCTGAATCTTTGCTTGACCTTGGCAGCCTTAAAATGGAGTATGTCATGTCTCCAGACTTTAGGATTGACTCGGGTCTGAGTCAGTAGCATCATGCCTGTAATGCATCCTCCCAAAATGTGAAAATTGAGAATTTAAGTTCTTTCTTTTAGCTTGACTGACTGATCTATATTTTGTACATCCAATTATTTTGCTGAATATACAATATTCTCACTGCAAGCAGATTGTTACATATGTTGCTATTTAAAAACTCCATGATAAATCTTCCTTCTCATGAAATACTCTGTGTGTTTGCATTATATATATATATATATATATATATATATATATATATATATATACACATACATACATACTCTGCACTCATTTCTTTTGTGCATAAAGTTTACAACAAATTAATAATACCTACATTATGTATTTTAGCAGCCCTCACTTAAAAAATTTATGAACATATCACAAAATTTTCACCAAAATTATTTCCCTTTTTTGCCTAATTCAGAAATAAAATTGCCATAGAAGTTATAAATGAAAATAAAATTGATTTAGGAAATGGCTTGTTCACATTATTATCGTAGACTATAGTCATAGCATATGAAATACTGGAATGTAAAATTGTTCTATCAAACATGTTTCTTTATTACATTATACTGATCTGATTATAAACAATTGATAAACACAGGAGATTGATTTCGGATAGCATCTCTTATTATCTTTTTCTTTTTTTAGGATAATGTGTGTGTGTGATTTGGATTTTTGACATAGCTTTAACAATTTTTCAGTAGTTTCACTATGCTGTCTGCTGTCAGTGGCAATTTATAGTGATGTCTAGCACTGGGGCATTATGCTGCAGACATGTAGCATGATGTCCCACCCAGTCACATTATCCTGACACCAGGCCGACCAATCCTATTCTTAATGCTGAGCACCAAGCGAGGCAGTTTTAGGATAATAACCTGGTGGCTACTTATTAACAATTGGTACAATCTGGAAATAGACACTTTCATCAAGTTCTTGTGTTGATCACATATCCATAGTGAATATATCATGTCAGCTCTCATGGAAAACACGGTCTAACAGTGTTCACTTATTTGTGTAAATCTTACTTTCTCACATTTTTAGCCATGCACTTTCAGAAGAAAAATGTTTTATTAGTCATCCTATGTATAAGTACTTCCATCTCTCCATTTGTTATTAATGTAGTGTACTTTCTCCTCCCTCCTACACAGTTATAAATATATCTACTACTGATTTATATTTATGCCTCTAAGGTAGCATGCTTGCTCTGGGTTATAACTTGGAAACTGAAAAAAATCCCCAGCCTATTACCCCATGTTGGTTTAAGGATATGAAAATATGAAATCAGACTTGTATCAAGTTCAGACCCTGGGTTATGACTCTTGGGTGGGGGACTTGCCCCAGTGTCATAACTTGGAGTTGTCAAGATCTCTGTCATGTGATCATGTATTTATTTTATTGGCATGATGAGTTAAATGCATATATGCATTCAGCACAGGTCCTTTGTCATGCCCATAGAGTGGGGGACTTGTACATGACTCAGAATGTGGAAACTATCAAGATCCACACCATGGAACCATATATACTTGATTTTTTTAAATGATTTCTGCATGTGTGTGTGTCTGTGTGTGTCTGTGTGTGTGTGTGTGTGTGTGTGTGTGTGTGTGTGAAATTCCTCTTTCTTTGGCAGCTCTTATACCTTGGAACATGCATTTTTTTCTTCTGATTGTATCATGTATTAACCATAGTTGATATTTTCCGGGTAATGTAAAGACAATACTTAATTTCTACTTTGTCAGTAACATGAACTTTATTTTCCTACATGTTTTGTTGATCAGGATGCATGCATGTAAAATGTAGAAACTATTTGAGGGCCTCAGGGGAGGCGATATACATTTATTTTGTATTCTAACTGAGCTACCCATATAAAATAAAGAATTATTATTATCCCTGCACTTGTTTGAAAAGTATGGACAATGTCATTACCCTTGTGTGTCAGTCTGTCCAACAATGACAGAGCAAGGCTTGTCATCACTTGACCCCCTTCTGCTTGGGGGGATTTTAATGATTCTCGCCCTACTACTTGGAGGATTTTAATGACACTGTTAGATATTGGTTGGTGTAAATTGCACAAGGTTTTTTTTCTCATTTTTTTTCTGGCCCATTTTTGTTCAGATGTTTTCAGAACTTGTCAGAAAAAGATATTTTGGGAAAATGAGATTGAGTTGTTATTGCTACCCCCCACCACATTGTCTGGAGGATTACACTGAAACTTTATAGTATATGTATTGAAACTTGAATCGTCAGCACTTTCCTCCTACACTCTCTGGAGGATTATATTGAAATTTTGTTGGTAACGCCGTGCACAGTGAGGGTGTACATTTTTCCTCTGCCCCATCTTTTTTTCTTTGAACAGTTTGTCATTGTTTCTTCTCATACACTGGTTGGAGGATTTTATTGAAACTTTGTGGGCTAGATATGTAGTGTAAGTACATGTCCAATAAGATTTTAGTTTTTTTTTACCTCCAGCTCCATTGTTGGAAAAATTGCTTGAAAACTTTTGAAGCGCCTTTTATGCTGTTTGGAGAATTTTATTGAAACTTTATAGACTAGTTTAAAGACGGATGTACAGCAAGATTTTATTTATTTCCAGTGACCCATTTTGAGTAAAATTTATTTAAAAATTGTCATAAAATTAGGAATTTTAAGAATTAGGATTGCCATTGCTGCTCCTCCTAAATTGTCATTGTTACTTACCACTAAACTGCTTGAAGAATTTTAACATCCCAGCACCTTCTTAAAGAACAAGGATATTTTAATTGCCCTTTTTGTCCGTCTGTCCATGTGTTTGTTCATCTATCAGTGTCTCCATCCAACCACTCTGGTGGCCTAGTGGTTAGAGCGTCTGCCTCCGATGTGGGAGGTTGTGGGTTTCGATCCCTGGCCATGTCATACCAAAGACTTAAAAAATGGTACTAACAGCTGCCTCGCTTGGCGTGCAGCATCAAGAGGTTAGTGTTAGGACTGGTCGGCCGGTGTCAGGATAATGTGACTGGGTGGGACATCATGCTACATGTCTGCGGCCTGATGCCCCAGTGCTAGACATCACTATAAGCTGTCACACTGCAGACATCGTAGCGATATGACTGAAAAATTGTTAAAGCTACGTAAAATAATCCAAATCACATCACCATCCACTATGAAGCTTGTGATTGCTTTTCCTCGCACACCACTTGTAGGCTAGATATGTGGTAAATGGGTTGAAATGCACAATACGGTTTTACTTATTTTGTCTGGCCATTTATGGGAATTGTTTGTAAACTTTGTCAAGAAGAAAATGGTATTTAGAGAATTGAGCTCATTATTGCTCTTTCAATTCACCCTTATTATTTGAATTATTTAAACTTTGTAGTCTAGCAGTGTGGTTCTTGTAGATAAGTAAGGTTTTACTTTGTTCTTTAAGCCCATTTTTAAGGACATTTCTTGACAATTTGTCAGTTTGTCAATAGAGGGATATATGACAATTCAGATTGGTTCTTTTGGTATTGATGCAATCCAATACCATATTACTGACAGACATATACAGATGTGTAGCAAAAAAACATTCTGATCTTTCATTGCTCTAAAGATCTTGCGAGAGGTGGAATGTATGTTACTTGCCGTAAGAAAACCATGTTAAGAAGAACATGCCTGAAGTGCAGGAATAGTCATGCATTTGATTGAATTGATGAATGTATTATTATTATTATTATTTGACCAAAGGCCAGTTGAGCTTATTGTATGGTCCTGCATTCATTGAACATCATCACTTACTTGTCCTTCCATCAATACTTGTGAACACTCCAAAGGCTTCACTTCTGATCAGATTTCAGTCAGGAGTTGTATGCAAGTTTATATCAAGATCTTGGATGAGTTGGATTGTAAACAACATCCATGCAGTACAGTGATCTGGCACCTAATTTGTTGAGCTTGATAACACTATTGAGGCTATATTTTTAATCTCAGATTTTGAAGAGATTAGATATACTTGCTTATATCTTCAAGATCTCTGTTGTGTTTGATTGTGAGCAATGATCATGTTAATGAGGTGTTTTTGCATCTGATTGGCTGAACAAGCAGACACTCTAGAGAGGACATATTTATGAACCAATTTGATCATATTTCATTAGAAGTATATATCATCAAGATCGCTCATGAGTTTGATTATGAGAAATATCCACCATATGTGACAGAACCTGGATTTAAAACCAGTAGATATACAAATTTAGATTGGTTCTAAACCAGATGATTTTGTATCAGCATAATTGTACCTATTTTCTGGGATATGCATTTTTATATACTATGATAAAACAGCTGATGATGACATTTATTGTGAATAATAAGTTTCACACATCAGGCTTTCAGTAGTTTTCTGGTCCAGTATTTCTCTTGAATCGCTTTGTATTTTGTGAAGAATGGAGAAAGTTCTTTCTGTATCAGCACTTCAGTGTGGCAATAACTAAACAGCCATACTCTGACTGCAAAGAAGTTCTAACTCTTAAGTTTCCAGTTGCTGCGTTTTTAAAGTTGCTGATTGCTCTCCAGTACTCATCCAAGACAGGTTCACCCCAAGGAAAATGTTTCTGACTTGGACTAAAAATAAGATGTGTTCCTGAGCCTCATTCCCAAGGGCTTCTTTTTCTTTATGGCTCAGATATATACAAAAAATCTTTCTACAAGTTTCATCACTGTAAATAAGAAAAATGATTTGGACTTGAATAAACAATGTCAGAATACATGACCTATTTATGCTTTATCAATAATCAAACCCAACTTTACAATGAATTATCTTGTAATATATTTTTAACTGAATATTTTAGCATGGATTTGACTTTAATCTATGGACTTGAAAACTTCAAATAAGTGCTTTGTGTTTGTTACAGAAAAAACACTGCTCCTATGCAGCATTGTTTGTGTATTGCTGGTGATATCATTTCTTCCTCCATATACTATCTCAAAATCCACATTGCATGAAACATAATGCAAACTCAAGACCTTTTAGTACACATTTTCATACACTTAAATTTTAATATCTGAACATGCATTGGGAGAAGAAGCACATTTTGGCATTTTTACATAAATTGAATAGAATTTTTGAGAGCTGTCTTTAAATATTCTTTTTAAAACATCCTAATATAATAACTATTAAACGAGACAAAAAAGTGAAATTCTTGAGTCTTACTGCCAAAATAATTTTTTTATGGTTGTCCTCTCCATTTTACCTCTCTTTCAATAAATGTCAGCCAGTTTTCAAGAAAGATTCAGAAGCAATCAGTGACCACTTTCAATCCTTTATTACTTATAACTCAGAAATCATGCCACATTTGGCCATAACCTCTCCAAATTACAACAGTAAGTTAAAGAATTAACAGCTTTGCCATGTACACATGCTAACTGTTCTTTAATCCATTTACTCAGCCACGTATCATCACAGTCATGGCACTGGTGGAGCATTGCTGGTCCCCAGTAGACTAATTCTGGCTGGTTTCTCCAATGTATTGATGGAATGTGTAAAAATAACCTGTTTTGGTGTTTTGATTTTTAAAAAATTAAATTTTAAAATTTAAAAGCAGTAGTTTTCAGTTATAAAATGATATGTGCAGTAGAAAGGGTACTTTTTGGCTTACCATCAGTAGAATTACATGAATGACTCCCACATGTTAATGAGGTAGTCTTGTATCGGATTAGCTGAATATACCAATGCTCCAGAGAGGCAATATTTCTGAGCAAATACTGATCATACTTCAATATAAAAGTCTGTGTTATCAAAATCTCAGACTTTTAACCACTCTAGAGGCTTTATTTCTGATCAGACTTTTTATTTTGTATGTTTGATTATGGTTTAAAGCACTTGCGAAGTGTCAGGATGAGTAATGCAAGTAATTTAACAGTGAAACTATGTATATTGATAGTACAGTGTATGCCATTACATGTCATTGATTAGCCAGGTGAGAATATGGTATGGCCCTGCTTTCACTGTGTACCCTGCATCCATCAGCAATTGCCTTTTACCACACTGTAGTCTATAGTTCTGATGTAATCTTAATCAGACGTGGAATATGGATTTATATCATTGAAATTTTTGACAAGTTCCATGCATATTAATGAGGTAATCTTGCATTTGATTTATTAACCTTCTTAACTCGATGAAGGCCATACTTCTGAATCTGATCTAGAGAAAACTTGGAATATATATACTTATATCATAAAGATCTCAGAAGAGTTCATTAATGTGCAAGATTCATTCTTTCAAAATGTTTTGATAGTGAAAAAGTTTGTGTAAGATATTAGTACATAAAATGGATGCATATTTACAATTTCTTCCCCTGCGTCAGATATTGCATACTTTGCTGTCTGTGGCATTTAACTACTTGACCTGTTAAAGTGGCATAGCTTTTACTGGAATATCTTACCTTTCTCAATTATCAGAGTGGTGGAGATTGTAGGTGTATATTTCTACATCAGCTGAAGTACTGACTGTAGAATGGTATTTGTGCTATGAACACAGGCATGTTAGAAGAAATAAAAGTACCAGTATTTATCATACATTTTGAGATTTAGCAAGGTCATATAATGGACTACATAGAAGCAGTTATTTTAACATGTATTATCACACCTGTTTTAAAGAATTAACACTGGCAGAATGCATTTTAATTGTCTATTAAATATACATACTGTTGTCCAGTCTGCATTTTTCCCAGGTTTAAGCTTTTGCAAAATACTCTAGCACAGTATTATTGTCTTTCTAGGAGCCTTGCTGATGGAACATTGGAGAGGAAAAAGAAGGGAGGGCTGCTAACAAGTAGGATATATTGGAATCTGAAAACGACGTTGTACATATACAGTAAAACCCGTATTGAGAGACCACTGCTATGAGAGACCACCTGTCTTTAGAGACCAGGTTCTCCATGTACAGATTTAGAGATTATATATTGTTATAACCTGTTATGAGAGACCACCTGTCATGAGAGACCATTATGTTTTGGCAGAAGGGGTGGTCTTTCAAGACAGGTTCCACTGTACATGCTAAATATTTCAAACCATTGTTTACAATATCTGATGGAAAAGAAGCCTGATGCAATGCTGTATATTCTAATATGCCTGTGCTGATTCGTTTGTTGTCTTTTATAATGAAGATGAATTTATGTTTGTGTATGTGTGCATTATCAATATCCATAGAATGTTTTTATTTCTACATAAATGTTAATTCCCATAGAATAGGATATTCGCAATTTTGGGATCAGTAATTCATAGGTATTGTTACCAAGAGGAAATATTTTGCTCACAAGTTACAAGAGTGAAACTTTTCTTCCTCAAATACATTGCGAGTCATAATAGCTTAGGAGAGCTACTACTACCTTGCAGATCCAACCATCTCAGATTAAAATCTTTTAACTAAAAAGCTTAAAGATATCTGCCCACCTTTGTGGCGGTTAGAGTGATCTCCTCTTAGTACATGGGTTGGTGACAAGTCCTGCAAATACCTAAGTTACTACTTCTGCTTGTGTCAGGTAGCAAACTCGACAGATAGAGGTGTCACAATCCACACACAAGCATATTGAAGTTTTCTATCCAAAAGCAAGTTGGAGGACTACTCTCTTTGAAAGGAAGTATATTCCATCAGGAAATATCCAACTTTTATATTCTTTCTTTCTTCGACAACAAAGTTTCTGGCTTTTCAGTGTCATCACTTTTCTTTCCTCACACACTTAGGCACCCTTGATTGCTTTAATTGTATTTAACTAGTTGCAGATTTGGTGTGTGGAATTGAGAATTCATATAATGTATAATTTCTGCTTATTAGATAAATATGGTTAAGTTTTCTTTTTTACTCTTGTCTTATTGTCTGCTTCATGATTTTATAAGTGATGTTCAGATTGTTTCGGTGGCCGAAGTAGTTAGAGTGTACACTCATGAAGCAGGAGGTTGCGGGTTCAAACCCAGCCGAGTCATACCAAAGACTTATAAAAATGGTACTAGCAGCTGCTTCACTTAGTGCTCTTCATTAAGAGGTTAGTGTTAGGACTGGTGTGCCAGTGACTGGGTGGGACATGATGATAAATGTCTGTGGCATGATGCCTCACTGCTCGACATCACTATAAACTGCCACTCTGCAGACATTGTAGTGATATGACTGAAATTTTTTTAAAGCTACATTAAAAATCTAAATCACACACACACACGAGTGATGCTCGACAGATTTTACATGTTTTGGTCATAATTGTCCTTACAGGTAACATTGTCTTACAAATGATATAATAGTGTCCACTTCATAAGTATCAATATAGATGCTTCAGTGCATTTCTGTGTGCATGTAACTTGTGTACTCCAGAAAACTCAAATTTATTGCTGTATAGTTTCCAGTGTGGTCAGATACATACAGATAAGTTTTTTTATGCATAGTTTAGTCATAGCATTGACTTCATAGTTACTATAAATGATTCTTTACTGATTTTACTTTATTTAGTAATTGGGTCTTTCCGACTGTTAATTTTTCTAGAATTTATATTTTGGTATCCACTTTACAAGTAATAATAGCAGTGCTTCAGTACACTACCTGTATGGGCGGCTACATATGCCCTTTCACAATGTGTAGCTCTGTACATACACTCTGAAGTTAATAAAGCAGGACACATTCTGCACTACACCTGCACATTTTGTTTGCTCAGTATTGTCTTACAGATTTTTTTTCCATGGGCCCATGGGCAAGACCAAACTGAAAACCACTCTGTATGTGCAGAGATGCTGCCTGGTCATACAATTGTGCAAGCTGCAAATTTTTTTACAGATTCATGCACTCGGAGAACAGTGATATGCAAGAACTCCCACAAATTAGTTTAAACTCATGCATGTGAAAATGCACTCTGCTTAGTATAGAATTTTTCTTTAACCATTTACTGTTAAAGTGCTTGTAATGACAAAAATTACGCCAAAGTGCTCAAAGAAAAAAAAAGCCCATGGGCTGGTGACAGAATAAATCATCAGCCCTGACTCAGATACCACAAGCCTGAACTACAATTTCTATATGCCCCAAATTGCTCCCTTTTCAATATTTGTCATACAGTGATGCAATCACTGCATTCTAAATATGAAACGATTATAACAAAATTATATTAAATGATTTGTTTATTTTGATTTCAGTAGATTAATAGTGTTTATGTTTGTTTGCATCTGAAGTTCATCTTGATTTATACAGATTCTGTTTACACTTTAGATGTTGTTCATAGGTGCCACTTAATATGTATAACCAATGTCTCATTTCACTAGTGAAATCTTGAGCTAGGGACAACTGAATTATTATTAATTAGTCTTTAAGTTGAAATATCTTGAACAATGCAATAGCAATTAAACAAGACCATTAACAAAGTTTAAAATATTTAAGCGTTTTTGACAATTAGTCTTTTCTTTTTATCTCCCCTCTGCCAAAAGAATGACCAATTTTTAATCAAAGGCTCAGGAGCTATCTAAACCACATTTGGTCCCTTTATTACTTATAATACCATAAAAAAACATCCCACATTAGGCCTAAACTCTCCAGATTACAACAGTAAAGTAAACAATTAACAGTTTGTCATATATACACACTAGCCTTAATCCCATTAGGCGGCCACACATCATTGCATCAGTTGCAACAATTGCTAGAACGGTTCTGGTACCCCCCTTGACTGGTTTTGGCTGATTTCTGTTACAATAATATCCAAAATATTCTTTTAGAAACACATGTATGTTAAAGCCATGTGAGCACCAGTTATACTAATCCAGGGAATCTGTTCCCCATTCGTAAATGACATGCTTCGCTTTGTATGCAAAATGTACAGCCTTCAGTATAAGCAGACAATTTTCAAAAGGCTAGGAGATATACATTGGGGTAACTATTAATAATTTATTAGTCTTTCATCATCTTAAAAATAAATTTCCGCATCAGTGCAATCAAAGTTTTTTCAGGCCCATTTTTTTTTTTTTTTTTGACATGCCAACAGGCACCTCACTTAGAATATGAGAGGGGCCCAATCTGAAATTTTAGTAGCTTTGGACATTGGATTATCAGATTTTTTATAGCTTTATGCTGGCAGAGGTATTGTAGGGCTTATCTGAGCATTTGTCTTTTCAGGTAGGCAACTGTTTGCACAGCAGGGTTTTTCAGCTTGACATCAATGCTTGTTAAACAAAATTAGATAGCACATTGGGGCCTGGAACATGTCCTAGTTTGAACCTTACATCAAAGAAGTTTTATAGATGTGCGTTTAATGTGCAGGCCAATCAGAAAACCCAAAAATGGGCAATTCCCAGTATGATTCATCTTCAGACAATGATTTTGTTGGCAGATACTGGATGATGGTGGTGACAATTTTCTTTTTTAAAGTTATGAAGTGTATCAGGTTATTGGAGATGAGAAAGTGTTAATGGAGATATCATTGAGTGATTTTTCCTGTTTCACAAACACAGGTTATACAGGCACTCTCAAGGGTATGTCTAACCCACATAGTGACCAGTAGCTTCTTGTGGGTCAGTGGTTCTCTCTGGGGTTATCCCAGGTTCTTCCTCCACCATTAATACTGGCCGCCATGTATAGCCCATCTTGTGCTGAAAAATGGCGTTAAACCCTATAACAACAACAACAACCCACATAATAACACTCCCTGTGTACGATGCCTCAGTGTCCAAGAGATGTCAGTTCACTTTGTCCTGAAGCCTTTGACACTCAGCTTGGAAATCACTGTATCTATAGTAAATGTCATACGGGTGATGCAGGCATTCAGCACCGACTATATCAGTAATGGAGTCATTTTTTAGAATTTCATTCTACAGACCTTTAAGTGGCAAGTATTCACTTCATTTGGATTCTTATGCATTCATATTTCTTTGGAAGGTCATAATTTAGATGCCCTGAGAGGTGCATATGGCAAAATCAATGTTGTTGTTGTTGTTGTTGTTGTAGTGTTTAACGCCATTTTTCAGCACACAATAGGCTATACATGGCGGCCAGTATTATTGGTGGAGGAAGAAGCTGGGATAACCCCAGAGAGAACCACTGACCCACAAGAAGATACTGGTCACTATGTGGGTTAGACATATGTATGTATGGATGTATGGATGGATGTATGTATGTATGTATGGATGTATGGATGGATGCATGCATGCATGGTTGGATGGATGCATGCATGCATGCATGCATGGAACATATAATTGATTTAAGTATGTCTGTCCAGTTATAAAAAGGTTCATTTGAAACAGTCTATAGTCTATCTAATAACATAGAATTTTGTGAAATAGGTTTGAATATTTGTGAACTTTAGAAAAAATCTAGAACATCCAATATGTCTAACAATTCTATCACATAATGTGGATAAGGTTGACATTGCCTGGGGTGGGAGTGGGAGACAAGCGCCCCAATCCTCCAAAATGCCCCACACGGCCTGTGTCTCTTACTGCCTCTTGTCAACTAAAATCCAGCTCCTGGCCTTCGCGAGTGGCTTAGATTTGAAGCCCGGCAGACCATGTTTTCTACTAACAGGAGAAGGGGTGAAGGCGGCCCACTGGCGCCTTAAAACCAGTTGCTTCGGGTAGATGGGACTCGTAAACCTTGGATGGTAGCTCATCTAGGAGAAGGAAAACTCCAATTCCAAACCTCTGCTGCCTTGTGGCTATACCCACTCATGGGAAAGGCTAAGGGAGTAAACCCCGACAGAAAATCCGGAGATGGAGTCCCTAAGGCGGTATGACAAGCTGTATCGGCATTCGTCGTTCCCTTGGGCACACCAGCTGCGTGGAGAGGGGGGATCTGCTGCATGGGCAACAGCTGATTCTCCATACCACTCTGCCCAGGCTTCATAGCTCCACTGGAGAGGACACTCCAGCGTCGTCGTACGGCGTTGGCACAACACGAGAAGTAGCAGTTTACCGGTTCTAAGTCAAAGCTCGATTGGCGTAGAGCTTGGCGCCAGGGGTTACTTCTGACAGTGGGAGAGATCATCAGGTCTCACTGGACAGCTACCGCCCGCCTCAAGCTGGGCAGCCCCCAGTCAGTAAGGTGCTGCCCGCCATGGCCTGCCTGCTTCACTGGGTGTGTGGAGCTTAGAGAACCATCTCGACAAGTGGGCCACAAAACTCTGCACCAGGAAAGACTAAAAGAAGAAATAAAAAGACTCCAACTCTTCATTTTGCAACCTGGAACATCAGGACCATGTGTCCTGGATTGACCACTGACCTACAGCAGATCGACGATGCACGGAAGACTGCCGTCATTGACAGAGAACTCTCCCGACTGAACATCGACATTGCCTGCCTCCAGGAGACCCGACTGGCTGACAGCGGCACCATCAGGGAAGCCAATTACACATTCTTTTGGCAGGGGAAGCCCTTGGATGAACCTAGGCAGCATGGTGTAGGCTTTGCCGTCAAGAACACGCTAATCGCCTTCATTGAACCTCCATCATCAGGTACTGAGAGAATCCTTGTCCTCCGGCTGTCAACATCCTTAGGCCTGGTCAACATCTTCAGTGTGTACGCCCCAACCCTCTACTCCACCTACGAGGAGAAAGACAAGTTTTATGAGGCTCTGGATCAGGCAATATCCAGTATCCCCAACAATGAAAGCCTTTACTTACTAGGAGACTTCAATGCTAGAGTGGGAGCTCACCATGAGGCCTGGTCCACCTGTCTCGGCTTTTACGGAAGGGGCATGATCAACGAGAATGGTCAGCGACTGCTGGAGATGTGCTGCTCCCACAGCCTATGTGTGACAAACACTTTCTTCAAATGCAAGGAGATCCACCAGGTGTCGTGGAGACACCCACGTTCACGCCACTGGCACCAGCTAGACCTCGTCATCACCAGGCGTGCAGAACTGGCCAGTGTCCTCCTTACCCGCAGCTACCACAGTGCCGATTGTGACACGGACCATTCCCTCGTGGCCAGCAAGGTGCGAATATTACCCAAGAAGCTGCACCACGCCAAGAAGAAGGGTCACCCACATATCAACACCTACTGTGCAAGCAACCCAGAGAAAACACAGCAGTTCATCAGCAAACTGAAGGAAGCCCTCACCAAAGTGACACCTGATGACACCATTGATTCCAAGTGGTCCCATATCCGTGACTCTGTGTACAATTCAGCCATCACAGCTTACGGGAAGAGGGAGCGAAAGAATGTCGACTGGTATGAGGCAAACTGGGAGGAGATGGAGCCCGTGACTGAGGCAAAGAGGAAAGCCCTCCTGGCATACAAGGCTGCACCTAGCCCCAGAACACTACAAGCCCTCAGGATTGCAAGGAATAACGCCCAGAAGACCGCCCGCCGCTGTGCCAACACCTACTGGCTGAACCTTTGCAACAGTATACAGACAGCTGCTGATACCGGGGATACAAGAGGAATGTATGAGGGTATCAAAAAAGCGACAGGCCCCCCCAGCTACAAGACCGCCCCCCTCAAGTCCAAGACGGGCGAAGTCATCACAGACCAGGGGAAACAACTGCAGCGATGGGTTGAGCACTATCTCGAGCTATATGCAACCCAAAACAATGTCACTGGAACTGCCCTGGACGCCATTCCAGACCTGCCTGTCATGGAGGAGCTAGACACACAGCCCACCCTGGAAGAGCTCAGAAAAGCCATCGATTGCCTTGCCTGTGGGAAGGCTCCTGGAAGCGACGGCATTCCGCCTGAAGTCCTCAAGAGCGGAAAACCAGCACTGCTCCAGCCCCTACACACACTCCTCTGCCTTTGCTGGGAGCAGGGATACATCCCACAGGACATGCGTGATGCCAACATCGTCACTTTGTACAAAAACAAAGGAGACCGTAGCGACTGCAACAACTATCGGGGCATCTCCCTCCTCAGCATCGTCGGAAAGGCCTTCGCCCGTGTTGCCTTGGCACGCTTGCAGATCCTAGCCTCCCGCGTCTACCCAGAATCCCAGTGTGGATTTCGAGCCGGCAGGTCAACTGTAGACATGATCTTCTCACTACGTCAGCTGCAGGAGAAGTGTCGCGAGCAGCGGATGCCCCTCTACATTGCCTTCATAGACCTGACGAAGGCGTTTGACATGGTTAGTCGGAGTGGACTCTTCAGACTCCTGCAGAAGATCGGCTGCCCCCCACGTCTGCTTGCTGTCATTATGTCGTTCCACGAGAACATGCACAGCACAGTGTGCTTCAATGGCGCAACATCTGAAGCATTCCCAGTCGTTAGCGGAGTCAAACAAGGCTGTGTCCTTGCACCGACGCTCTTTGCCATCTTCTTCTCCATGCTTCTCCAGTATGCATTCAAGGACTGCAGCGAGGGAGTGTACATCCATACCAGGGCTGACGGCAAGCTGTTCAACATCGCCCGTCTCCGTGCTAAGACTAAAGTCACAGAGGTACTCATCCGTGAATTGCTCTTTGCCGACGATGCAGCCTTGACATCACACACAGAAGATGGACTTCAGCAGCTGGTATGCTGCCTCTCCCATGCATGTAAGGAATTTGGACTGACCATCAGTTTGAAGAAAACAAATGTCATGGCATAGGAAACAGACTCCCCTCCCTCTGTCTCCATCGATGGGTACAATTTGGAAGTTGTCGACAACTTCACATACCTCGGGTCTAACATCTCCAGCTCACTCTCCATTGATTCTGAGGTGGGCGGCAGGATTGCCAAGGCAGCAGCAGTGATGGCCAGACTTAACCAGAGGGTCTGAAACAACCCCAACCTCACAGAGAAGACCAAACTGCGTGTCTACCAAGCGTGCGTGCTCAGCTCACTTCTCTACAGCAGCGAAACATGGACCACCTATGCAAGACACGAGAGGAAACTCAACAGCTTCCACCTGAGATGTCTGCGGCGCATTCTGCACATCCAGTGGCAGGACAAAGTACCCAACACAGAGGTTCTAGAACGCGCCAACATGAACAGCATGTTCTCCATACTCAGCGAGAGGCACCTTCGCTGGCTCGGCCATGTCAAGAGAATGGACCCAGGTCGCATTCCCAAGGACCTGTTATATGGGGAGTTAGCAGAAGGTGCACGACCAACTGGACGACCACATCTGCGCTACAAAGATGTTTGCAAGAAGGATATGAAGACAGCAAACATCAATGTCAACGACTGGGAGAGCTGTGCAAACAACCGTTCCAGATGGCGTCTAGCTGTCAGGCAGGGAGTTCAAAACGCAGAGGAAAAGAGAAGAATAAAGCAAGCTGAAAAGAGAGCTAGAAAGAAGGATAAGCAAAAGCGTACTTTGGAGCTATGCCATCGTCTCTCGTAGACAGACGGATGCCAAGAATTATATTTCACATACCTCTACAACTGAAGATTGCACCCAGTAAAGTGGACAGCTTTCTGACAAAACTCGCTGTGTTGTAAAAGTACATTCAAACTTGACTCAATGAATAGCACCGCTCAGGTGGCCTAGTGGTTAGAGCGTCTGCCTCGGATATGGGAGGACATTGGTTCGATCCTCGGCCAAGTCATACCAAAGACTTGCAAAAATGGTACTAACAGCTGCGCACTCAGCATTAAGAAGTTAGTGTTAGGACTGGTCGGCCTGGTGTCAGGATAATGTGACTGAGTGGGACGTCATGCTACATGTCTGCAGCATGATGCCCAGTGCTAGACATCACTATAAACTGCCACATTACAGACATTGTAACGATATGACTGAAAAGTTGTTAAAGCTTCATTAAAAATCCAAATCACACACACTCAATGAATAGCAAGAGAGCTTAAGGTAATTGGTTTTCTCATTGCAGGCACTTCTATCTTGCAGCATTTGGTGAATATAACTCAGTATTTTGAAATAACTCTAGATAAAAATAAACCTCTCTCTCAGTAATGCGATATTCGTTAATGAAACCCAAGCCATTTTTATTCAGTTTTAATGCATGAACATTAAGTACACACAAATCTGTGACAATCGGACAAAAGAAAGACCCATTCAGTCTTCAGTCCAATGTTGATTACATGTCCAAAGATATTGGCTCTGTGCCCAAAGTGGAATCTCTCATGGGTACTAACCTGCCTGAACAAGACACCATTTGAATCATTTTGAATTAGTAAAATACATGCTCTATCAGCAGACCCGAACTACATGTGGTGACAACAAGCTGGTCAGTATCGCTCGTGATGGTCCCTGCTTTTATTGCCAAAAAAAGACTCCATTTCATGGAGAATCTGACATTTGTAATCAAATTCCTGTCTACTCTGGACTCTTCATCTCAAGGTCTACAGGACCCAATGCAAGCTCTAAAGTAGTATTTAAAGTCCCAATACCACCATTTGTGCAAAAATTTGTATATGCCAAATCATCTAAATACAGACAAACCCACTAATCTCGACCTCAGTTATCTCAAGAACCTGTGTATGTCAAGCATTTTTGTCTGGTCCTGAGAAAAAAATCCTTCTTTGTGATGCTAATTTTTCTCCACTTATCTCGACCCCTATTAAGTCGATAACCCTGTTATGTTGGGCATAAGTTTCAATCCGAAGTGATATGTGGACCTGCTTAATTCAGTGAAATGCAACTTTCAGTGTCCATCTCAGAGAAATTTTACAACAAATGATCCGGCGTTTACACTGCTACTGGTACCTCATATTGGCAAGGATGGAAAAAGTCGATACAAGACCAAATTTTACCGGTACAAATGCTAATCAACCAACCTCATCAATGCATGATTTATCATTTGCATAGAGTGGAGAAAATTATGCTGTAAACAGTACTTAAGACTAAGAAAATTGAGTGAATGTGTTTTTGACCTTTATAGGAGCTGCATTCATAATATAATGGACACTGTCATATGTCAACACCACAACAATATAGTTTGTTCCACAGCATCACAAATTTTATCTCTTATGTAACTCGGTAAATTATCAGTTCAGTACCATTAAATGTAGCTAAAAATACCTAATTCATTTTACGCTATATATTTAAAATAAATTAGGTACTTTTAGCTACATTTAATAACGCTAACCAAGCCTTCAACTGCGGTATGTTAGATCACATGGCTTACAATCAGCTATAAATAGAAACTGGAAAAATTCTTAACAAAGCTGGTACAACCCCACCCCAAACGCCTGGTTATTAAATTTTGAAGAAGAATAAAAAATAGCACAAATGATATGCTCATTATGTTTTTTAAAAATAAAGTTGTCCATTGTTGTGCCATGATTACACTTTCTTCAACGCAAAGGATTGAAGCAAAAAGTGACTGATAGGAGTAACATCACAGAGAGAGGACATTTCTTTTATCTTGAATCAAGTAGCAAAACCTTGCAAGCCATCAAAATGTATCTCAGACTCCCTCTGGTGCTCTGTTGTTGCCAACAGTCAGCTGATCCAAGTTGGGAAGGATATGGGACTTTAACTTTGTGAATAAAATAAGTCGGCTTCTTACAGAATTTGGTGTCAAGACCATTAACATCAAAGACTTTAAACACTTTCGACATTTTGTTGGTACATAAATACTGACAGCCTTATCTTTTTTTCCAGTACAGAGGCAAATTTTTTCTGTAAAACTGACATACAGTGTAAAGGAACCTCTGATGCTCAAGAAAAGCTATTGATTTGCACGTACTATTTTGGTCAGTTGCAATTTTGCTACTAGCTCAAGTCAACACTAAAAAAAGAACAATCATTAAAATATTGTGCTTTTTGTGTCACACAATGAAATATATCCCATAGGAAAAGAAAATGTCATATATATTGTTACTGTCATGGTCTTAAACTAAGTAACAGAAAAAGCAAAACAAACAAGTGTATTAAATTTAATAATAATTTAATTCTCAAAACTATAAAATGAAAATTTAAGAGGAACATGCACTGTTGTAAATTAAAACCAAATAATTATAATGGTACTATCACAAGTTCAAAAGTAGAGAGTGTCTGGAATGAATTCCATCTTGATTGCTTCATTGGCCTAAGTGGTTGTAGTGTCTGCCTAGGCTGTGGGAGGCCTCTTCATACCAAGGACTTATACAAATAGTAATAGCAGCTGCCTCTCTTAGCTTTCAGCATTAAGAGGTTAGTGTGTTATACTGGTCAGTCTGGTGTCAGGATAATGTGATTGGGTGGGAGATGATTCGACATGTCTGTGGCATGATGCCCTAGTGCTAGAGATCACTATAAATTGCCACACTGCAGACATGATAGTGATATAACTAAAATTGTTAAAGCTGTGTTAAAAATCAAATCTCTCTCACACACACACACACACTGTCAAAATCTTAAATGACATTTGCATATGCCCTAGAATCTGCAGTTTCAGATTTTTATATTGTCTGTTTCTTCCAGCACTCAAAGAGAAAATTATGTCTATGCAGTTTGCACAGGACTACATATTTAAAAAGGCCCGTGAGCAGGTGATGAAAGCATCAGGTGGTCACTACCCCGCGCCACTGAAGATTCTGGAGGTTAGTATCAAGCTTGTATTCCTAGTTTAAAATCATCCTCTTCTGTATTAGTTTTTTTTTGTATTCTTGTATACTTAATTTAAAGGTTAAGGTGTTTGTGTGTTTTGTATCGGTTAGATGCACATATGTGAAGTAAACAATATATAGTTCAAGAGCACATTTTTAATCATTTATGCATCTGCCATTAAAGTCTAATGCAGGTGTATAGACTTTACAGGCTATTAAGAGCTTGTATAAAAATAAATAACTATATGTCATTTGTTGTCATGCCTTTTATGGAGAAACATGCAAGACAATGATGTAATCAACTCATTTGTTAAAGTTTGCCCATAAGTCTGAAAAAGGTAGCACAACTCTACTTAAAAATATTTGTCTGATAAATTGTGAATTTTACCAAATTCCCACCCATAATTTCCAGCTTAACAAAATCTAAACTCCGCAGATGAACTTGTTTGGTATGGGTTATTTTTCTTACGGATATTTAGCTCTCCTTTACAACATAAAATAAAGATATTGTCAGACCACTGGCTTCTGCATTGGCATTAGTGTCCATACATTCTTCCTCGGGAACAGTTTGGAGTGGGTTTCATAACCTCTAATTCCAGTACAGGAGGGCCAAAGGACTATGTAAATATATGTCCATTACTTTTTCATTCTTCAAGTTCCTGCATTTAGCTTAAGGTTTTTTCATACTGTTGTACCTTGATCCAAGAAACTAAGTGAAGAAATGCATCATGATACACCTCATTACAAAATAGGTCACTGTGACCCTATTTTATGCATCACTGACTTTGCTTTAATTCTTTGTTGTGATTCTTTATGCTAAAGTCATTAAACTAGATGATGATTGTATACATCTCAGTTGTTAAAACACCCATGCAGCCAAAATGGTCACAGTGCCATTTATTTCTCATTTCCCTGGCTTAGGACAAGTTTTTGCATGTTTTGTACATAGTATCCTATTTAGAATTGTGATATAAAAACAACACAAACACCGAAAATTCTGTGCAACTAGTTTTGCATTTAATCTATGCTTCTTCAGACACGAAATGTTTTGAAAGTAACAGATGACATCTTTTATTTTAAAACAACAATTACATCATTACGTAACATCATAAATGATATGCATCATCATAACAATTATATATGACAGGATCTAAAAGATACACAAGTCTCTAATGAAACTTGAATTAGTAAAATAATCAAATAAAATGGAGACAAACAGTCATAATACATATAATTATATTGTTATAAAGGATATACATAATACTAATTTTAATTATACAATTTTATATAGTGCATTGGCATTAAGTCCATTTGGATACAGAGTATCTAACTTATGAATCCAGTAAGTTTCTTTTATGAGTCTATTCATGTCACCATGCACAATATCTATTGGCATGAAAGAAAAATCAAGTAGAAAGTGATTACTGGTGTTAAAGTGTGTTGAAATAGAGGAAAACTGAGGATCTCTATAATTTGTATATGAAAGCGATGATTATTCATTCTCTTAGAAACTGGTTAAAGTGTTTGTCCAGCATATTGCATGCTACATTTTTTACAGGTTATTAAATAAATCACATCAGTTGATATGCAGTTAGTGTTATAACATAGAGAAAATACCTCTTTTGTATTGGCACTACTGAAAGAAGTACTTTCTCTTATGTTTGCACATTGAGAGCACCTGTGTCTGTTACATTTAGATGACAAAATGTGTATTTTTTATTTTCTGTCTGTTTAGTTCTAATTAAAAAATCTTGCAAATTCTTGGGTCTTCTATAAGCAAGAATTGGTTTAATTTTGTAAAGTGATTTGATGCTGGTTTTATTGGATAAATTTAGGAGACTATAATATTTATTAATTATACGACCTATATTAGGTAATGAAGGATTATATTGTATTGTGAAAGGAATTACATCTTTCTCTATTTTACATTCTGCTCTGTTTAAAGCCTCATGTTGAGTAAGATTACGGGCTTTGTTCAGCGCAGAATCAATTATATATATTGGATAATTTCTATTTTGGAAATAAGTTCGTAATTTATTCAAAGAATTTTGTAATTGACAATCATCTGAAATAATGCATCTGTATCTTTTGGCCTGGCTATATGGTATACCATTTTTACATGACATGGGATGACATGAAGAATATTCCACATATCAGTGGATATTAGTTTCCTTGATATGAATATTTGTAGAGATAGTGTTATCAATATTTTTTAAGAAAAGGGTGTCATAAGAAAAGAATGTCATTGTAACCTTTTACTGGTTCTGGTTAATATTTGCATTTAGAAAAGTTTCTTACATACTGTATGCATATTAGGCAACGCAAAATCATGAAAATTGGTGAAAAGAATTCGACTTGGTAAATACCACTGCCTAATTGCAGAAAGATGTCTCAGTGACCTATATTCAATGCTTCTGTGACTTTGCAGAAATTTAGAGCAGTGTTCATTTATTGGGTGCTGTTTATGTTCAAAACATGATGCATCTCTGTTAGTACTACACCATCACAACCAACGAAGGTCACATCTTTTCCTTCCTTTTAAGGACTCCATTGATATTTTAGCTTCCACCTTCACATCATATGGTGGATTGTCTCTACGTTTAAACAAGCTTATCAGTCCCTTATTAATAGAGACTTTTCCTTTAAGAAATTAAAAGCCCATAAAGCACAAGCCTTCACTGCCTCTGGTGCCTGTCTAAATCATTCTTCCTTGGAGAACCTCATAATAAAGGCAGCATTTTAGTGATCACATACTTACCTTCTCCATCTTCTCTGCACACTAACACAACAGAGCATAGGTATTTTTCTCTGGAACCCATAGTTTTAGAACAACATGTGACCCAGAGAAATGCCAACATTCTGTACACTGAATCATTGACTCAGATGGTGAGTACATTTCATATTTTTTATTTTTTTTATCAGTTTTAACACATCAGCCTACCCACCTGAAAAATTTAGTTATGCAATATTGACGGGGCATATATTGCTGCTGTTAAAATGTAGTTGGGGTGTGAAAGTAATTTTAATTATATAATACTTACCCATCGCTATTGCTTAATGCCCTCAACCTACCTTACTCCATTGTCCTGGCTTAATCGTCATCTGTAAAACAGATGACTGTTCAGTTTATGGGCATGTGAGGTACATGAGAAAACCATGTCATATTGACAATTCTCCAATTTGGGGAGGATATGTTCACATGAAACAGTCATGGTGTTTTTGGTGAAAAGTAGTAGTTGTGCAATTAAAATTCATTTTACCCCTCCCATAGCTACATTTTGGAACTTTTGTTTTTGTCCTTGTCTGGAGTCTTAATTTTGAAAAGCAAAAATATTGTACTGAAACTTTGAACAAGCATATAGCATAACTACACTGTGTTGTGTACCACGGCAACACTCTCTCGTGGGGCAATGTCATGCCAAGGGGAATTGTAATTCTGTGACTTGTATCTTCTTCCATGCCAGAGAATAACCTTTGAACCACTGAAGATTATAATGAAACTTTTGCCAGCTGTATCTCATGTATGGTTGGTGTGTTATGTGCTATATCCAACAACAACCCCTCTTTGACAATTTCAGGATCGCAATAAGAGTAAATGTAATTGTGGCCTGTATCTTTGTCCAGAAATAACTTTTGAACCACTTAAGCACTTAATATTTTAATGACACTTTATAAATGTTGACATTCAATACTGTAGTCATGCTCTGCCCACAGGGAAGGTCATTGCAAGGGAAACTATAAATCAGTAACTTCATGCCACTTTCACGTGTAACTTTTGAACAAATTAAGACTTTTTATGGAAACTTGAGCATGTTGTATATCGTTATCAGTTTCCTGTTTGCATATTCACAGTCATACCCCCTTTCTTCTAGGTCAAGGTCACTCAATAGGCCTGATAACCCATACAATTTGAATGTAAGTCTCACTGAAATGACCCTTAAAATACATAGTAATAAAAGCAACAGCTACAGAAATGTGATAATTGCAGTAGATTCCAGATACTGTCTTATTTGTTTGATCCAGATCAAGGTTTCATATTAGATGCATGTTAAAGGCAAAAGAGATAGTAAGGCTCATAACAAGTTTAAATAATACACATTAAATTATGAAAAGGAATATTCAGTACATTCTTGAAAAAAAGACAGGAAAAGGAACAGTTAAATTTATTGGACATCATGCCATGTTGATTTGGATATGTCGCATGGCAGGAAATCATCTTGATTTCTTTTGCCATGTGACATTTAAAAAAAAACAAGAAAGATTACATGAAATTTAGAGATAGATGCCATTTAGCTTCTTGGTGTTTAGAACTCCGGTTCTGAAAATGTAGTAGAGGTAATAATGGTCTGGAGTTTTTAGTTGAACATGATGTTTTCCTTCAATGCACCAGTTTCTGATCACACTTCTGAACTTGTTTAAATGCCTGTTTTTCAAGTCTACAATACCAGTGCATATTTTCTTACACCTTGCTGAAAATTGATCTAATTGGAAAAATACTGACTGTCTTTAGAGAAGGTCTTGTTAGCATTGACAGTTCTGCAACAAGGGACAGTCTAAGCTAATGGTCTATTTCCTTATCCTGGCTGTCACTTAAAGCTATTGTCTGATATTTTATTGAAACTTTACTCATTTCCACACCTTGTCATACTATATGGAAGAGAATAATTTGATTGGTCATATAACCAGATTGCTATTTCATAGCATGATAATTTAAATGGAAAATTAATTTAATAGAAAAAACTGTAATATAGGATATTTGTACTGAACAACTTCACTATGAAACAATTCAGAACATCAGCATTTGACAACAGAATAAGATCAATTAGGTCTCAGAATACTCTGTAAAATTTGTTGGGTTGTTTTTTAACTGATGAAAATTACTTGACTCACACAATGGTGAAATTTTGTTACTAGGAAGAATACAATTTTCATTAAAATCTCCCATTAAAATTAAATAGGATTAGTGGATTGGGCTTTCTCTGTGCTGAATGTTTAATGTAATGTTTATTTTGATCCAAATACATTCAAGGTTATAAAGCTTAGAATCTACATTATTGCAAATTAAGTTAAGACATATCTCATTTAATTTCAGGTTGTGAAAGATGGACTTCAGGAAGGCATTGAAAAAGGGTACATTTCTGAATCTGAGGTACAGTACATGTACATGTAATATTTTTATGCATTTTAGCAATATGTTTAATGGAGAGAAAAAATCCTTTTTACAGATTAAAATATACATATTTGTTTACCATTCTATTCATGAGAACAATTTGAAAATTGTGTTGATCTTCATTAAGACCTACATAGGAAATTTATTAAACTTGGAATAAACCAAATTATTACCGACATCATCTTGCACTTTTGGTTGAAGAAATAAGGAGGAGATAACCCTGTTAATTGCTAGATGTTGCCCAGATTCAAGAAATCTGAACTAATGGTTATCACAGAAATTTTTTCAAACTTGAAATAAAAGAAATTATTACCAACATCATCTTACCTTATTCGTTGAAGATATCTGGTTGATCAGGAGGAAATAATCCAGTTAATTATCTGATGTTGCATGGACTCAAGAAATTTAATCTAATGAATCTAAAGTGAGGTAACAACTTAATCAGTTGATCTTTGTACTGATCTTCGATAACCAGGTGTCATTGATTTTGTTGAACATCTACCCGTGGCATATTTAGCTAGCTGAAACAGTATATGCTGCTGTGTAGTTTGGATGCAGCTGAAAGAAAATGATCCAATCAGATCCCTTGTTACATTTAAGATGGGAAATTTTGGTAGGAATAATCATAGCTGCCTTCATTCACATTGACATCTGACATGTGTAAATTTATACAGTTTAAACATTTGAAGCACCTTAGATTATGAATAACTAGAAGAAGTAGCCTTACTGAATAACTTCTCAGTCATGTCATGAGCACTTTCATTAGTTAACTGATTTTGCTTGCTGTGTGCAAGGATGTCTTTATCTGCAAAAGGATATATCTCACCATTTCAACTAGTTCAATATGCCATTGTTTGATATGGAACAACATTGTTTGGTGACACATGGCTAGTTGCACTGCTTTGTAGGAATTGTTTTTGTTACATCACTGTCATAATTGTTGTTGGAGTAGACATCAAAATGAGTTTTACATTTAGTTTAGTTCTTAGACACCATTCTATTTAGTCTTGAAATTTGATGGGTACATGAATTGCTAGCTAGAGGTAACATTGATCAACTTTTCATGATCCAGTGACTTGACTGGGTATTTGGAATATACCTTGATGGAATTCTTAATTTCTTGTAATGATCTATCATTTAGAGACATAGTCACACAAAAAGAATTCCCACCCTGTGGAATAATTGTTTAGTTCTTGTTCTGATTGTATTTAATATGGCTATTTGGTTTTCATATTGAAATATTTCATGAATATGGAGGGTACCTATAGTGCTATCTTTTTCCATACGTATGTCTGTTTTCCTGACTGGTTACTGTATATTGGCTATTATGTTTGGTATTTGTGCTCTATGAATACATTTGTAGTTTGTTTTCATTGCATGCAGAAATGTTTCCCACAATAAAACTTCTCTCCTGACATGTTACTCTTTTAAAATGAAATTTTATTAAATGGAAGTTAAGTAGATCCAGTATTGACCATCATTACTATTTCAGTGTTTTTAAAATCAAATTATTAGTATTGTTAATGTCTCCAGTTATTTCTATCTTAGAAATATTTGGTCTTTGCCAGAATATTTTATGAAATTTAAAACAAAATTATGAAAATGGTCATATCTATATTAATTGGGCCATTTTGACACTTGTGAAGACTCCTGGCCAGAACACATGATCAGACTGTCAACATTATTAGTAACAAATTACTTTTCTTTTCTACTACTAGGGTTTTGGAGAGCTTGCTATGACCACACATTCCAAGGCTTTGATAGGCTTGTATCATGGTCAGACTCTATGTAAGAAGAACAGATTCGGAAATCCCCAAAGACCAGTTAAGTAAGGACAAGACCTTTCAATTCTATATTTTGTATTTTGCATCAGTTATTTATGTATGCATTCTGACAATAGCAGAGTGAATGTGAATAATCTTTTCCATCTGAAAGAGTTTAGTGGAAATTAGATACTAACATGTCAAAATAAACATGTGCAATTTGTTGTAAAGTATTCAGTAATCATTGAAATTGTAGAAGATTTTTATATAAAAAAAAACTTAAATATATTTTGAGAACAGGCAGTAAAAATTGTTTCCCAGTATCATAGTTATGTGAAAACAACTTTTATGACTGAAATAGATAATTACATCTAATGGTGAAGACTGCTAGTAGTGTTTGGATTCCAGCCTTAGGGAACATGATTACTACGAGTACATGACAATGCAGGGAATTTTCTTGTGGGATTGGCAAAGGGGTCTGGGCCTGTCATATGGGGAAAATAAGGGACCAATATTGAATTATTGGAAATACAGAGATTAATAAATTTTGCAAGCAGTTATGGTAATTAAAAGAAACGGTGATCAAAAACATTTGCATTAAAATATTACAATAATAACAAACCTTGTGATTAAAATGTATAATTTGTAATTTATCACTGAAAAAAAAGTGTGAAATAAAAAATATTAGAGAAAATCTTCTATTTCAGGCTAGTACAAACCAGGTGTATTGATGTAAAAAGGAATCTACTAATTTTAACAACTTTTTTTATTTTTCTCATATTGACTTTATTAGAAGTATTACATTATGTGCCATTATTGTACTGCTACATCACTTCCTGCCACTAGTTCCCAGTCCAAGGAGATTATTCTCTTCTCCAATTAGTACCTTGAGATACAGAATAAACAGCAATATGATCCCAGTCTGGTTTCTTAATCCACTTGGGCAATTTCATCCTACAGGTTCAAGGTTGTAGAATAATTCCAATGCATGTTGCATTTTGTTTCATTGGAGGAGAAGATCCTAGTAGTAGTAGAGTAGATAAGTGCATTTTTTTCACTGGAATTGTTCAAATTATGATACAAACATGGAACTTGCTAGGGATAATTACAATGGTGAATCTTTTTAGAAAAAAAACATTAGCCGCTTGCAAATCCATGTTGACATCCATTTTTCTAGATGACCACCTATGATTTCAAATTTCAGTACTGATAGAGACCCAAGTTGTCCAATTGGGATAAATTTAGTGTCCATTCATATGTTGATGAGCATGGAGTAACTGATTTTACAATTTTTCAAACTTGTCAGAGCACAGGAAAGCTAAGCCAAGGATGATGGGACATTAGTTATCTGAATGGTGTACAGATCACATGGGACTTAAATGGCACTGGATGAACTTTAGGGTTAGGTTTAGGGCAAAGTCATGAACCTAGCTGTATCCTATACATTAATGTGCTTTCATGAAAGGTGGTAAAAGGATAAACCCTCTGCCTTGAATTAATAATGTCAACCACTCAAATTGATCCTTTCTGGTAACTTTCAATAAAAATTGGAAGACTGACTGGAGAAAATTCTGCCTTTATCACCACCAGTTCATACAGTTCAGAACAAAATGGCTATAAAAGCATTGTAACAAATGTTTCTATGTTTCATTTTATCAATACTTTATCCATCATCATGGATCCAGCCAAAGTGGATAAAGGTAGTGGTATAGAAGGCACATTCCTAAGAATAAAGTAAAATATTGTCAAACCTATTGACTGACATTCAAATTACAACATGGTCAGAAAAGGGCACCTGCTTTTGAAATAGAGACAGTTCCTAGCTGCAGCAAAATGTCAAGAAATAGTGTTTCTCAATCATCCACATGCTTTTTATATGAGAAAAGGACTCCTTAATCTGCATTGCAACAAGCAGTGACCATAAAACTCCATGGCAGACTTAATGAATATACAAGGACACTTGCCAAAGGAAGGTTCCTAGCAAAACACAGCGGTAGAGATCTTTGGGCACATGAGTTGAAGTACCATCCAGCTTGCTTAGCAGTATTGTATAATATACTCATTCCACCTTAACCATGAGAAGTGTGGTTGAGGCTTATCTGACAGAGAAATCTATTCACTGGCATTATCTGAAATAATTACCTCTATAAGTAAGCTGAATTCTTGCAATGACAGTACCAGTCCCACCATATTTTTACCTGCAGGCATTTCTGAACAACTGGGGCTCTATAGAGATATTTTGTACTTCAGAGATAGGTATATGGTGAAACTGTTTGCATTTGCAATATGCACAATGGAGAGAATGTTGGCATACTTCTATGCTACTTTAATTTACTGTGGCTGAAATTTCTCTAAATATTCTACTTATAGAATTGTACATGATCTAAACACATAGCTAACCATATTGGCTGTTCCCTTGTGCTCAAGAAATGAATTAGTTGAATGTACATTATTTTTAGCAGTTATTAAAGTAAGAAAAACTATTTTGTCAGAAAAGGCAATACCAGTACTGAAAGTGCAAAGAATGAATTACAAAATATATAAAAAGTATATAAAAAAAGGTTATTGGCTTCTTTTTTTATTTACCTTTTATGTCCAGCAGATGTGGAAATGACAGTGGAGCATGCAGTTTTTTTTTTTGTAGGCACACAACTGAAGTCAGGCCACACTGTATGCTCAATAACCCAACTTACACACTTGAATCACACACCAAAATGAAGGAAATTACAGTTCTTTTAATAATAATAATAATAATAATACAACTGTTCACATAAATGCTATGTTGCTGCAGAATTGAAAATGAAGCACAGGAGGTGTTTGGTGTACTTTAATAAGTACACCATTTTTTATGATTTCATCCATCCAGTACACTTACTTTGGAAGGAAGAGATGCTTGGAGATGATTTATTATAATGTAGAATGTTATTCCAGATATGCACACCAAAAAATTAAAAACAATTTTGAATAGCTCCTATTTTGGCTTGGGTACTTTGAAATTTTGCTCTTTTAATGAGCTTAGATTTTGGATTCCAGTAGATTATATTTACTGGGAAATGTGTTTAGGTAAGCGGGGGACAGATTTTGTAAACACCTTATACTTGGTGAAAGCATAACTGTTTAGTAATATTCATGTATTTAACTTTTCAATTACATACACACACAAAATGGAGAAAGCTAACCTGAAGCTTTCGTCCTGACACTAAGGACTTCATCAGCAGACTGATGTGATCTCTTCTGACTGTCAACATCACTCATTGGAATGGTGGACCTATCTATCACATTAAGTGTGAAGGACAGAGTGGAAGTCAGTGCCATCATGACTATATTGGGGAAACTGAAAGAACACTGAAAATGAGATTTAATAAACATCGAAGACCAAGTTCAAGCTTGTCTGAGGTATCACAGCACATCCACAATGTTTGCCCTGGCCATATTATAACTTGAAGCTCCTTAAAAATCCTAGATTGAGAACAAGCCTGATTCAGGCAGGAGGTTAAGGAATTGATTTACATCTGTGCGCACAAACCAACACTGAACAGGGATTGTGGCCTTTACAACCTGCCACATACTGGGACAATCTGTTAACATCACTCACCATTCCATCAAGCGATGTTGACAATCAGTAGAGATCACGTCAGTCTGATGATGAAGTCCTTAGCATAAGGATGAAAGCTTCAGGTTAACTTTCTCAATGTTTTGTATGTATGTAACTGAAAAGTTAAATACATTGTCAAATACCTTGTACATTATTTTGGTCATTCTTAAAAATATTCTTTCATGTATTTGTAATACTTTGAATGTAAGAATTGCAGTTTGAACATTTTCTGTTTGCTGATTAAGTATGATTTTACATGCCCTTTCCTAGAGTCTGGAAATTTTTCTCATATTTGTTGCTTTGTGTTCCCCCTAAATTATATTACAGTAGTCAAGATGCAGTTGAATGTAACTTTAATTTGTAAAAAGTAACTCTGTAATGAAATGGAATGAAGACTTTGATTTTCTTTAGGAGCCAAAGATAAGAGTTTATTTTCTTTGAAATATAATTTATATGATGAAACCATTGCAAGTTATTATCTACAGATGTTCCAAGAATTCTATCTACAAATGTTCCAAGATATCTATCAAACCATGTCATTTTCAGATTAGTGTTATCATAGAGAACTTGCAGCATATCAGTTTGCAATCTCGCTCTTTTCTGCCATTTAGTTATCAACAAGACTTTTTGTTTTGTCCATATTGAAGATTATACCATTTTCCTTGCATGATATTTGAAGTCAGTTGAGAGCAGTTTGAAGGTTTTTATTTCAACTTCATCTTGGTTGCTTTGAGCTTAAAATATTGTGAATCAAATCCAAAATGTATGTCGCAAGTTCAAACATGAAGAATGTTCTGAATAAATTCCAATAATCTTGAATGTGCTGATGTATCAGTAATTTTGGACTAGGTTGATGTACCAACTGTCTTGATATATCACAGTGATATAATCCAGAATGTCTTTGAATGAATTCACAATAATCCCAAAGGAATATTTTTGTCAAAAATATAAACGAGCATTTTGATGAATAATCTGCCACAAAGTACAGCAAGCATATTTGATGAGTATGCCAGGATGAATGTCCTTCCCACAGTAAAGGCATACTGCACCAAGTACAAAAGAATTGACATTGTGTTTGATGTATACTGACCATCCAGTTTTAAGGTTCAAACAAGATCTAAGCAAGGTCAAGAAGATAGGAGCAGGATGACAGGAACAAATAAGATTGTTTTAAAAATGGGCAAAGCTTCTTGAGCGATATAATGACAAAATAGAGATCTGCTACTATCACAAGAGGAGAAAATGCCATCAGCAGTCTAAACATCAGCCTGGACAATTTCTCTCTCTATTCTCATGCAGAAGCCAATACCCACACTTTATACATGCCAACATGCAATAATGGACGGCAACAAGGTCCTTAAGATCAATGAAGTGACACAGATGTCATGATAGCAAATTTTTGCTTCCTCGAAAGGATCTAAGCCTGAAAAACTATTGATAGCTTTTGGTCAAGGAGCAACATTCCAGTACATTGTATCATTTTTCGCAATATGCCATGAGAAGTAAAACAGCTTCCTTTTCTTTCATGCCTTCATTAGGTACAATGCTGTGTCTGCCTGCTGCCACAATGGAAAAAAGTCTGCATGGCAGATAAAGAATGTGTGTGATAGGCTTAATGTGTCTTTATAAAAGATAGTAAATGCACAACAAAGGCTGAAGGTAAAGCAGACCTGCCAACCCTAGTGATTTTGGCATGAATTTCACAACTCTCAATAGCGATTCAAGATTCGCACTGCATGCATAAAAATCATGAATTCCCGGATTCTCAATCAGCTTAAATCAGGAATAAAATAACTTTATTCCATTAAGTGCTTGTCAAAATAGCAGCAGTGTCACTGACACCAATAACGGTCACGGTATTTGCTAGTCGCGATGTTAGAAGAACTAGATCCAATTGTTACAGTTTGCCCTGTAGCAAGCATTGTAAAGTATATAATCTATATTTAGAAAATAAGTTTTACAAATGCTATGGGGGAAAAACGGGGCCCAAGTGATTTTTTTTTATGGCATGGGTACATATTCGTAGCAGTCGTAATTTTTAAAAAAAAACAAACACTAAATGAAGACAGCTTTTCTGAGTATGGGAATGTTTGAGATATTGAAAGATTAGCATATATCATAATTTGCTCGAGTTCATATTTTGTCGTGCATGCACCGACACCACTAATTGTTAATCGTTCGACATTTCATCTTCTGGATTAATACTATTTCATAATTAAGCTACGCTACAGTTAAAATGTTTTCACCTCCAAGGGAAATATATGTATTTACAAAAATGAAGTATAGATTGGAGTACACCAAAATTGGCCTTGCATTCAGCCATGAAACATCGATGGACATTATGCTTTTTGCACAGTAGTGTGCTGCAAGTTTTAGAATTTGAAATGTACATAGGGGCTCGTATCATTGCTTACAATTTACCTGTCATACATGTACTATATAATAATATATGTGGACATGTGGCAGAACGATGTGAAAAAGCACACTACTAACAAAAAGCATATACATTTTGGGAAAATTAAGAGTACCCACAGCAGATTTCAGCTTAGGAGAACTTGAAGCCACTTACTCAAGTCCTACAAGCTACCAATGTGAAGTATTGTTTGTGAGTTTTCTGTTGAATACAACCTGCCATTCTCAGCTGGAGATCAGCAATAGTGAAAGAGTATTTCCTATTGTTCAGTAAAATAAGACCAACTTTAGTGCCTTCTTAGTTGCT
This sequence comes from Sinohyriopsis cumingii, assembly GCA_028554795.2. Classification (NCBI taxonomy): domain Eukaryota; kingdom Metazoa; phylum Mollusca; class Bivalvia; order Unionida; family Unionidae; genus Sinohyriopsis; species Sinohyriopsis cumingii. The sequence continues at coordinate 78,046,060 of CM068824.1, forward strand.
GAAAATTTGTAACAATTTTAGTCACCAAGATTAAACAGCTGGCAAGAAGCCTGAACTATTTTGAAAACAAATTTACCATAGCCCATTCAAGGAAGTTTGCTATTGCATCATATTATGACAAATAACCTGAAGTTTGTGTATATCAGTAAATGTGGCTGCAAATAAATTTGTACACATAATCAATGTAAATAATATTATGTTACTGTTTTATTTTGGGATTTTCATATAATGCAGTACTGACCCTCAAAGTTGATGGAGCTAGTGTCATGGTATAATTTTCACTAATTGTGTTCAAAATTCACTAATTTGTATCCCTCTTTTCACTGATTGTGAGTCTAGATTGTTGGCAGCTCTAGTAAAGACCATGAAAACCTGGAGAATTACATGACAGGTCCAGCACAGCTTCAGATATAAATTATGTAAGATTGTACCTTTTTGCATAAACACAGAAATCATATGAATCAGTCCCTTTGACTCATGTTGCCCTCCTGCAGTAGTCGAATTGGGCTGAATACCAGGCAGGACATATTTGGATTTGGAGTCTATCAGCAGTGAAATAGTCATTAACTAAGTAAAGTCAACAACTCTAAGCAAATTGGTTATTACAGTACATGTATGCTCGCTCCTTAAAACACTGACTATAAAGTTGCATCATCAGTTTCTTTCTGATAATCATGACATTAACAAGGTGGCTTTAGAGTTGTTAGTAAAATTCAACTTTGATCCCTGTCAGTTTGGACAAACATTCTACGAATGTAGAGACACATGGCCAACTGTCCATTCCATAATGCAGTTAGCAAGCAGTGACATTTCATTTGTTCAGAACCCATCAAAATGTAGAGAGGCTACATTGAAAAAGAGTGGACTGACTATTTTGTTTGAGCCTGTCTCATGTATGAAGCAACTTCATCCACTAGCTTTTACAATAAAATAAAGATTAAAGAATTAAATTCCCATTTTCACAGTAGGCATTCAAAATATATCACGGCAACCATAAGAGAAAAGTAAGACATCACTGTCAAAGATCAGTGTACTGTATTATTGAACCTTAAAACTGCATCAAAGCTGATTCATGCTGAATGAATGATTATGGTTAACACTAAAATGCTTGAAAGATTGGACCTAATTATCTATGACTTTGAAATTACATGACTTTTTTAATTCAACAATTTTAGGATTATTTACCTGTAAAATATTTATGTGTTTTAGCAGACTTGATTGACACAATGTTGATTCTGTGGTTTTGTCCAAAAACCAGTGAAGTGTGAGCTTCTATTCTATGCTGTAATTAGAATTTCGTTAATGCTTGTGTTTCTAGCAGTAGTTCTGGTTTTGGTATCTTACAGTAATGAAGTTCATTGGGATTAAGTATGCATGGATAAAATGAGATGTGCTTTCATAAGGAATGACATTTTTGGACATTTTCAATTGAATAAAAAAAATTATTAAAAAATTATTAAACCTAATTTACATACACTGGGATTTATTATTCTTTCTTTGATTTTCAGTAATTCTATTGTTTGACTATCTTGTGCTTTATCTCATTTCTCTCTCTATATATATTTTTTCCACAACATAGTGATTTAAGGCAGTGACTGGAAATTACAGCTACTAAATGCCTTATAGATACATATACATTGAAACAATATCAAATGTTTTATAATTCATTTTTTTAAAGAGTTCAAATAAAACCTATGCAACAACTAATATTTTACAATCAGATTACAGAAATGACATTGATTCAGCAAATAGATTTGATGATCTCTAGGAATGAAAGACAGTGGTAAAATGGGGGAAGATCTTCATAATATGTGGATAATTTTTTAGTTGGTCTTTACATTTGAATTCCGATTCCAGGGCAATACCAAAATCAAACAAAACTTAGTACAAAACTTAGTAAAACCACAGTATTACATTATTTAAATTACCTTTACCCCACCACCCCTGCCAATACATTTTGCTCCAACGAAAACATTTCTTGTAAAACCATATGCCTGAAATGTGACATTTTTGTTATCACATGTACTGTGCATTTTTTATGGTATTTCATAAAAAAATATTATGGGTATTCCCGTTACTTCATTAATATCCTTGCTACTTGTTTTCTTGGGGGGGGGGTTAGCTTTTAATTGAAAAATATTTCATTATTGAAACACTTCTAAATGTAATTACTGAGAGATAAGAAACAAAAACAAGAATTTTAATTCAATTTTTATGAAAGCCTTGTGACCGCAAACTAAAGATTCATATGTCAGTTTTGCATTTAAAGTTGTTATATGATGATGATGAGCAAGAGACTGTTTGTTAGTTCTGCATTTATCTTGGGAAAAGAATTTATATCAGTCTGGTTAAAAAATGGTAAGTTGACATGATGCACAGTTTGGGAGATACACATGTTGTATTCCTACAATTCTACAGAAGTTGTCTTAGTGAAATGATTATTTGTTAAGCGATATTTAAGTTTGGTAAGCTATATCTTGTCCACTAGGGCATATAGTTTATCTGCTTCTACATGTGGTCTTTTATTGAATACATTTTACAGGAATCTTGGAATTCTTGGAGCTGGATTGATGGGAGCAGGTATTGCAGGTGTGTCAATAGATAAGGGTATGACAGTTTACATGAAAGACATCTCACTTGAGGGACTTGCAAGGGGCCAGGATCAAATCCAGACTGGAATGGATTCTGCTGTGAAGAAGAAAAAGATGACAAGGTGATAATAATATTCTTGCTTTCATATGATAGAAATTTATATGTTCAGGCTTGATTATAAAAGATCTGGCAAATTATTCATTGTACTTTAAACACTGTACATGTTGCTAATAAGAAGTGTTCTATTTGAAGATAATCAATAATAGATGGTTTAAAGGTGCTATTGAATTTGGGACTGCTGAAATACAAAGCAGGTACTTCACCACTGGGCCATCCTGGCCACAGGGAATATTTCCAATGCAGTTTGGTGCATTCCTGTTAATGTGTATCTCAATTTACCAAGTATAGAATATTCTTTTTTTTTTTAAATTGTCAGTGAACACCTACTTCTCCTTTGTCCATACTTTTGGTTGCAATTTTAATAAGAAAAATGATTACTTAATAAAAATTCATTATATAAATTGCTTCATTGTCATTAGAAAGATACATGAGCTGTATTAAACTAGTCCTAGAAGTTTTGCATTTGTAATAATTTCTAATTAATTCTGGAACTTAGCATACTTTGTGAATATTTAGCAGCTATTATCAGCCTTTTCATTTAGTAAAATTTATGGCAATATGCTAAGTTTGACTTCAGAATTATTATTATTATTATTATTATTATTATTGTTATTATTATTATTATTATTATTTTAGTGCTGCTTTTCACTAAGTTAATATTCTTCGTGTTTGATTCATTTTCACCTTTTCCATCCATTGGAGCATTCATTCATCAGTCCATCTGTTTACTCTTCTTATAACATCCATTTACACTTCTTTTAAATAGCATAATTCTGCAACCCCCATGATATATTGTTGTTGTTGTAGGGTTTATGCCATTTTTCAGCACAAGATAGCACAGCTATATATGGCAGCCAGTATAATTGGTGGGGGAAGAAACCTGGAAAACCCTGGGAAGAACCACCAGCCCACAATAAACTACTGGCAGGCTTTCTCATGTACCCACTTTAGCCAAGCCTGAGACTCAAACCCATGCAGACAGAGGTGAGATGGCAGTGATCCGGAATGGTGAGGGCTTTAGACCACTTGGCCACTCTGGGTCCTTCCACTCTGGAGGCCAGATTTCAGGCCTGATTTCGATCACACTTGAAATATATGCTGATTTTAAGATTTTGTACCAATTTGTTATTGAGCAAGATGCATACATATCCGCGAACTGATCAAGCATCAGATTATCTGAGATTGTTACCACTCAGAAAACCATATTTCTGATCCAGTTATGATCAGACTTGGAATATATTTTTTTTCATAAAAAATTTGGACTTTCAAAAATGGGTGAGATCAATACATATTTTAAAGGTGATTTTGGAATACATATTTATGCCATCAAGATCTTAGTATTTAAAGTATGCATGATCAGTGCATATTAATATGTGATTTTGGATCTGATTGGATGAGCTTGTTACCAATTTCAAGGCCATATTTATGATCTATTAGATTTATTACCATCAGGATCATGCATGACTTCATTTATGAGGAAGGTCTTTAGAAAGAAATTGCATCAGGTTATACTACATAAGAGAAGTTTTTGTTATTTTTTGTGTGGGTTTAACACCATTTTTCAGCACATGATAGGCAGACAGTAAATCAGGCGGAGGAAGAATACAGGAAAACCTCAGGAAGGACCACCATCTCATAGAAAGCTACTGGCAGATGTTCTCACATTCCCATGTTGGCTGAGCCAGAGATTTGAACCCTCAAAACCAGAGTGTAGGTGAGGTATGATCTGTAAAGGCGAGCGCCTTAGACCACTCTTCCACCAAGGGCTCAAATAGTTAAAGTCAACTTGACATAAAATTTGGAGGATAGTTCACTTAGAATATATTCTGGCAGTACAACATATGCTTGCTTATTGATATGATCAATGGTTAAGTTATATAAGCCAGATGAGCAATACAGTATCAGGCCCACATTGGCCTCTTGTTTAGAAGAGTTATGCCCTCTGATTACCCATCATCCTGACTTTGTTTTCAACAACACGTCTTTACTAAGGCATAAAGGAGATTTTGAATGAGGTTGATTTCTCGCATTTCATATCAATCAGTGGAATTATACCCCTGAAGGGCCATCTACAAAGTTTGGTTTAAAAACAGAAGTTTTTCATTTTAATTTCCTGTCAAGCAAACTCGTGTTCTTTTGTGATTGATTACGACTGTAGCTCTTGTTTTCATTTCAGTTTTGAGAAGGACTCAGTAATGTCCAACCTGGTCCCAACTCTAAACTATAGCGACTTCAGACAGTGTGATATGGTGATTGAGGCAGTATTTGAGGATATCAACATAAAACACAGAGTTGTCAAGGAAGTCGAAGCAGTAAGTTTGCTAGTATAAAAATGTGTGCATAATTTCTTTTCATGGATTTGTGAATAAAAAGGTGGATTAATACAAAATGTATTAATAGATGGATTGGTGAATATGTGTATATGTACATAAAGATGTAACAATATGATTCCTTAATGAATATGATCTCTAGATGATGTTCATTTTATAAATTTCTAAAGAAATTGCAATAATTGTTTCTTAGTTTTAAGATAAATATCATCAATAATTTGAAACTTAAGGAGAAACTCGGTTTAGATGTAGATTTATGATCTTGTCTGGATTAAGTGGATAGCAGGAGGGTACACCTTTTTTGGACAGTGACTGGAAATACACAAACTAAAACAATACAAAGATTCTGTTTTTAAACACTATTAAAATGCTTTACAGTCATCAGGGTTTCATTATAATGCAATTGCAGGTGAGACCTAGTGTTCTGTTTAATCTGTATTGGTGCTTTGGGGATGGAGAAATTTCCTCAATCTATTGGTATCATGAAGATGGCATACTTGCCATGACATCCTCTCCGTAATGATCTAGTCAAAACCACCATTTTGAATTATCACTTAGCAAAGCAAAGACACTGGCACAACTTAGCCAGTTACAATAATCTGATCAAACTTGAAAAGCTACAAAGAATGATATATGAAGATCCCAAATATATGCACAGATCAACTTTTTTTTTTTCTTAGTTGTGCTGTAGCAAGACTAACAAGACGAGATTCTTATATGGTAGCATGTAAGAAAGCAGTTGTACTACATGTATTTCCATTACTACCAGTAATATGTAATAAGTTCTTATACTGTTAGTAAAGATTATTTGATTTATACTACATACAATAAAACACTTTTTTTTGTGAGATACTAAAATTTGACATGGTTATCTTCATCTATTTTTATTCCCTCGCCAGTGAAGTTTGAAGGTGATATGTAATTTTGCTTGTTCATTTGTGTGCTTGTTTGTTGATTACACCATTGATTTCTTGGACCTTTTTTAACATGCACCTGAAACTTAGTATATGGATGTATGTTGAGGAAAGTAACTCATTGATACTAAATCTCAATCTGTGTATTTTAATTTTCATGCTTGAGTAACTTTCTATATCTTCTTCTGTCTGTTCATTTTACTATTATCTTGGACCCTATTTCACCAGTGCATGAAAGTAATTGTGTGGATGCATCTCAGGTAGAGTAACTCACCTGTTTCAAAACCAGGTCTTTTGGACTTAATTATAATACTTAAGTATCTTTTTTTTAGCTGTCTGTTACAACTTATGTATCGTGAGCTACACTCATAAAAATTGGAGTATGGCTTTAGCTTGAGGAAGTAAATCAATTATCCCAAAACTGGACCATTCTAATGTAATTTTTGAGCTCGAGTGACTTTTGTTTTGTGAGCTACTCATCCATTACACCTTTAATACTCATGACTCTGTCACCTACACTCCTATATTTGGTGTATATATGCATTTCAGAAATGGAAACTCATCCAGACTAGAATTAGATTTTCATATCTGACTGATTTATGTTTTCAACAGTATGTTATTATGTCCTCTAAATCATGGAACCTATATCACCTTTATACCCACACCATATGCATGGGGAAAGTGTCAAGGTCACAGCAATGGAAAATGTACCTCTAGTTTTTGTCTTTATCTGGAGTTTAACTTTTGAATAACTAAAGATACTTTGATGAAACTTTAACTAGTTGTATTGTAATGGTTGGGAGTCAAGGCCAAATATAATGGAATAGATGGACAGCTCAAACCTTTTTAATTACTAGATCTCTCCAGTGTATTATATTGTAGTGCCAGGAAATGATGCTTTCACCACAAGTGTTCTTATTTATATTATAATAGTACAGAACAAAACAAACAAATAATAACACTTTATTATATTGCTTTTAGGCTTACATAAATTTTCTCAAACGTTAATATTCAAAATGGCAAAATATGATATTAGCAAATGTGCAGAATGATGAATCTAACAGGTGTGATAATCAAAGCATGTTGAAATGACAACATTGGTAGTAGTGTTAAATAGCAAGTGAATAACAGCCTAAATATTCAGTTATTTTTAATGATTCACATAATCTTTAATTCAAATAATCCTAATTTCAAAACTTGCACAGAAAAATAAGTTGATGGTCTTTGCTTTGCTAAATGATAAGTCCAATCAAGATTTGGAACCAGATTGAGTTTTAGAGCTAAATGGTAAATAGAATAGAGGCACAGTCTGGGACCTCATGTCATTAGTGTGTCGTGGGGTTGGATACAACTCACTGCATTATTTTGTAGTGATAGTGTTGTCAGTCAAATCCTTCTATGGAAACTTTTATATGATATGATGAGGGAAATAAATGATGAAACAATTTCAGAGAAGTATTATATTCAGTATTGGTAGTATGTTTCAATGACAAAATTTATATTGGAAAATGACCAATGACTGTTCTTGGCCAGTGGTTGGCAACATGTAAAGTGTGAAAACACTTGAATGGTCAGAATTACTAATGAATCAAGGCCTAAAATCCTTTCAATATTTAATAATATAATGTTTCGTAGTAACTAGTCTACCATATGTTTGAAGAAATTTTGATCATCAAGATCAGAGAGAGAGAAATATTTTTGATTATTTAGCAGTTTGTTTGGTCTCTAGAACTTCACTGGAACCCAGTTGAACCACAACTGCGAGAACAATAGATCTCCCCCATTTATGAGTGCTTGGAAACAAATTTGTGGAAATTCATTAATGTTCACAAATATTACCAAAATGGAAGAATGTATGAAACTATTAACACGAGCACCCTCTAGTGGAAAGCTGAATGGCCAGTACAAACTAGTTACTATGTTACAATGGTGCCCGATTTCATATAGCAAAAATAGAAAAAATAGATCACATTTATAAGTAGATTAAACATTGAAAGTGAACAATTTCATTGCACTGGTGAAGAAAATTTATGAAAATACGTGAGTATTACCTTAACCCTGGAGACAAATGGACACAACTGCTGTTTTCTCTACTCAGAGTAGAAGGTAAGTGAAGACACTTTACAATGCTATCTTGTACAAACTGGCCATCAAAAATATTTCCTCAGATGATGAATATTTTAACAGATTATTTATATACAAGATACATATGCAAAATCACATTCCTTTTATTGAAGATTCATATTTATAATTTTTTGCTACAGTTAAAATTATTTGCGTTTGAAACAGGTACAAACATTTCAACATGAAGGCAATGTAAACAATGAAGGCAATTGTATTTTCTCCAAGCATAATGATAAATGCAAATGTACTTGATAAGAAAACATTTGACAGGTAGTCAGGTTTCAATATATCATGACTAGGCATTGTGTCACATATCATATCCACACAACTTTGCTTGTGGTCAAGGTCATTTCATTGGGAAAATATCCATGCACAGGTATAACTTTGGAACCAGTGAAAATATTTGAATGATACTTAACCTTGTTATATATATCTTGACTTGGTACTGTCTTGCATATTCCGTGATACCCCCTGTCTGAAGGTCAAGGTCACTATAAGGGACAATACAAGTTAGTGGCATGCTTCATTTTTTGTCGCTTTTTAACCCCCACATAATTTGATGAAACTTTGCTCAGATCCGCACATCAGTGTACAGTAAAGTCCTTTGATCAGATTAAGGTCATTAGTAGGGAAAAGATCACAAGACAGGTGTACCATATGCTCTTTTCAGTACTATTTTATTTTTAGCTTTTTTATATTGGACATTATTTTCCCCTCCACTCAAGAAAATTGGTATGTGGATGCATCTAATGTAACCATACTAAAACTAAGCCACTTAGCGATTATGCCACTTTTTGATCGCAGTAGTTGAAGTAGAATCAGTTTAATAAACTCATCAGTAATATTTGACTTTAAAAGTAAATGAAATCAGTAAAATCAAGTTACAGCTGCTCAAACTGCTCAACAGAGATAGATGTCTCAGCTGTTTCAGAAAAATTCAAAATATGCAAGTACAAAGCACTGAATGGAATACTGCACCCTTATTGATTGACTGAAAATCAGGTTATCATTTGACGCAGTATGTCATTTTCAGTTGACCATTGAGAGGGCACTATTCCATTCAGTGCGTTGTACTCGCATATTAAGCAGACACGATCATGGTTATGTCAAGTGGTAGTGTGGGAAAATGGTCTGGTATTTTTTAATGGTATGATAGTAAGCCAAACTTTGGATAGGCATAAAAAATCAAATATCTGAGTTAAACATTGATACCAATTTATTACAGTGCATGAAATGTAGCTTGAAATATCAACTTTGTTTCTTGAATAGGTTGTGCAGGAATGCAGTGTCCTATGTTGTAGATTTTATAGTACATGTATGATTTATATGAAAAGTGTAAGGAATGATACAAGCTGATGTGTTTAATGCAAACTCTTAAGTACCTGTCATGCTTACTGGAAGCTCATAAATTCCTACCTGAGCACCAAATAGACTCAAGAACATGGAGTCTTACAGGTTATCTTGATCCAAAATTAGTGCAACTCCCATTTGTGGACATAAAGCAGATGTATTTGCATCCTGTGAGTTTGTAACTGCAGTTTTCAGATCTATCTTTCTCTGATCTCTTTTTGCTGTAAGTTTATACCATCACAATGAACATGACAAATAAATGCCAATTGCAATCTCATGCATTACAATTTGACCTTATTTCACTGCAATGCAGGTGCAGCTCTTCATAGATATTTGTTCCTGTGTCAAAGTACACCATTTGAAATCTTTTTCCCTATTTACTTTACATGTCTTTGATTTCATGGATGGCTTCTCTGATGGCTAGACCTAAAATTGCTTGTCATTAATATCTCTGTTTCTTGAGGCACTTCTGATCCAAGCATCGAGTAGTATTTTAAACAGTCTGCTTCCTTGATTGGTATACTCCCTTAGCCTTTGTGCATTTTATTCCACTGTACCTATAGTGGAGTGCAAGGCAGGAAGAATATGAGGTAGTGAACTATACTACATTTTGAAGACACAAAGTGCTGTATGTTAGATAAACTTTAACCTTTTCCATAAGCTGGAAATCATTTTTGATCAGCAGTTTTTAATGTCTGACAGGACTCTTACGATGGGGTTTTAATGTGTCATTCTTAATTTCATTGCATCAGGGATGCACATTTGCAAGTTATTGGTAGCCTGATACAGTACATCCAATATTTTTATTCAAATAAATTATTACAAGAAATAAGGTTTTGCACAGTTAGCTGGAAGGTTTATGATGATGAGGTCAGAAGTTTAATTAAGTCACTTTTTATTTACAGAATATACCAGAGAACTGTATATTTGCCACAAATACGTCAGCACTACCAATAAAGCAGATTGCTCAGGCCAGTAAAAGACCAGAGAAGGTAGGTAAAAAGGTTCAGAGGTAAACAAATCAAACTGCTCAGTGTTTAGACTGGGATTGTAAATGTTATTAAAGCTTAACCTTAGGTAAAAGGACTTCAGATCATCATGGATTTTTGTAAGAAAAATTATTAAAATAAATAAATGAATAATTGAATATTGCTTTGGAAATTCATTGGCTTGTTTCAGTATCCTATTGGTGCCTGCACATTTTTTTAATTCTATATTTATCTTGACTGTTTAAGGGTGACATACAATATTGTGGGTCTTCTCCAACATGATAGATGTGAAAAGTAATTATTTAATTTCGGTGTATTTAGGTTAACAAAATATGGCAAAAATGGTAAAAGTAAAAATCTTGCCAAAGGACAACTCCCTCTTACCAAAAATAAGTCTGTACCAAGAAACAAAATATAAAAAGTTACTATGTTACAAAAATCCCTCCTAAAAGGCATAAAAACAAAGATATTGGCAAAAAGGTTAGCTTTCTTAAACTACAAGGTCAGAATTTATATAGAAATGGTTTCATCTTGTATTTTTTGGATTTTATCTTTTCCATACTTTTCTTATTGTTTTATATGGGTAAAAAAGATTAGTCTCAAGTAGATGAGTTTGATATATGTGTGATGAGTGATATGTGTTGAATATACAGAATAGGAGAAGATCAAGCTCTGCAAAAACTATACATTTAAAGTAACATGCTGGGTAAATTAACAGTGAATGCACATGGTCAGATATCATGAATAAAAACATGTAACTTGTTTGTTAATTTACAAAACATTTGTGATCCTTTTTTTCAGGTTGTTGGGATGCATTATTTCTCACCTGTAGACAAAATGCAACTACTGGAAATAATTACAACAGATCAAACATCAAAGGATACAGCAGGTACAAGCTAGCAAACTGTTTGTTTTTATACTGTTTTTAAAAAGTAAAATTCATATATTAAACTTTCAAGCAAAAATTATTTAAATTTTATGATATTGAAGTAATATTATTGAACACTCATTTTTTCTTCATTAACTTTACATTGTCAGAATGATGCAGTATTTTTTCATACTGAACAGCTTCATACTGCACAATATGTCTGTCTGAAAATAGTATCATCTATTAGAAACTACTTTGTAAACAAGCCATGTTCGCTCATGTAGTATGCACTTTAGCTTTTGGTTTTTTTAGATTTGTTTCTGAATGAACTAAAGAAGCTATTTCATCCATTTGAAAGTAGAGATTTTAAAGTTGAGAATTTGGTCAAGTTTACTGGGTAACAAAAGAAACTTTCAGACAAGCAAAAATAACATGATATTCGCATTGTTTAACGAGTCAGTCAAAACACTAAATTTGAGGGGAAAAAATGCAACTAAAGCCTCAGAGCCAATATGCCAAGGTGATGAAGAAATCTTATTTCTGGGGGCTCAGTGGACTGTCACACACAAAAACTACTTTGCAATTTTCCATTTAACTTTTCTAATACAGTGTTAGGTTAGAAATAGAAGCCATATAGGTCATATACATTGTTGTGGTCCCTCCAACAAAGAGCATGCAAGTGACAGGGCAGAAACAAAGAGCATGCAAGTGACAGGGCAGAAACCTGTCTTCTTTAGCTGGTAATAAGAATTGCAATAAGTATACTTTTATTTTGAAATATCTTGAATTTCCTCAAAATGTACTTAGTTCTGCAAATCCAGATGACATGATCCATGTCATGGGTTCCAAACTAGATCAACACTGCAAAATTGTACTGCTATTTTGACTACATTTCCAACAGAAATCCCAGTCTCCTTACTGTGCTCAAAACAAAATGAATGTGATATTCCATAGTGTCTGTTTGATAATTTCATTTAAAAGAATTCATGTTTTTCCCACATGATACCAAACAATCATTGACAGAACAGTAACACAGGTGCAGTTGATCCATCGATGCCCATCCCTCTACTTCTCAAATCACATGTACATTGTATGGAATTGACCCAATAAATCCAGTCCATCACAAGCAGAAAAGCAGAGCTGAGTTCACTTGACAGAAGAACAGAACAATCCATCCATTCCAGATTAACAGGAAAAGTTGTTTCAATGCACATTCATTCATAGTATACCTCTAAATTTTAAGTAGACCAAAACAAGAGTTTTAAAAAAAATAATAATAACAAACACAACAGATTTCAAAAGTTGCGGACTTGTGATATGTGCTCATTAATATTGCTACTGTGTATTTATCAATCATGGGTTGTTTATATATTTTTGAATATAGCATAACTTCATCAGTCCAAAAAGATGACAATGACATACTCATCTGTAAGTAATTTAGGCAGCTTTTTGCCTTGCAGAAAAAGAACAAAATATTTGACTGCAGTAATTAACCAATCACCAAGCCTGTTTAGTAACATAACATTAACCAAATAAACCTTTGCAGTCATCTTTATGAGAGAAAAAAAACAAAGCTAAAAAAGATGGCAACTGAAAAAATTTCCATGATTTTAAATTACTCTGTCTTATTAGTTGCAGAATAAGCAACTCTGCTATCTGGTGATTTACTATCCAGTATAGGATATATCCCTATGCCAATCATCTCTGAGGCCAGGTCTTTATGTTGAGTACAACAAAATAGTTCCAAACACTTGGCCCAATTACTTTGTTCATTTTCTTGACTTAATGAAGTCAGTCTAATACATCTCATGGAATTAATTTTAATCTAAGCACAGTTTTTTCCAAAATGAGTGATAATATGTGATTTTGCAACGCATAAAATTGCTGATGCTTATTGAAGCACTTCTGTTGTAAAATCTTCGTTTTTGGTGTTGTGTAGTTTTGCACATTGTAAAGCTCTTCAGTCTAAGAGGTTAGTAAATCTTGCTTATAGTTTGCATACCATTATGCCAAGTAGATTGATCAGTTGTTTTTTAAAAAACTTGGTAGACATTATTGACATAAAGTAATATATGCCTAGTTTTGCGCTGCAACCATTTCTGTCATCAGGTGAGGATCCTGTTTTCTATAGTATTTTGGCATTGACCCTAAAAGCTCTCCAGGTGTGCACCAATTGAGTTGATTAGACTTGGCCTGTAACTGATTAGCTTTTTCATCACTCTTGTCTCTTTTGCCAGAACCTAGGCCTGTTTGCGAATCTTTGTGTCTAAATTCCTCTGGCTAGAGCCTGTAATCCCAATGACTCCCCAGTCATGCCAAAAGGTCTGAACTGCAAAGCCACACCATCCTATTAACATGTAGATTCCAGGTCTTCCATTCATTCTGATGGCAGTCATGGATGAGTGGCTGATACTTGGTCAATTTCCCTTCATGGCACTGTAAGTTTCAACAAAATCACCTGTTTGGTAGTTCCTGACAATAGTACAATATCAAGTCTGAAGTTGCAGTTACAAATGTCCCTTGGGAACATAAGCTGTTTGTTTGCATCACCCTATATTTCCCAATCTTGAGTTGTTTTCAAGATGCTTCTTGCTTCTGTCTTGTTCCCTTGTGCCTCTCAATTTCTCCAACAGCAGATGAATTTGGGATGTGCTTTTCACTGATGTTTCTTTCTTCTGTCTGGACCCAGACTGGCAGCAATCTCAGCAAGCACTTGTTCATGACACCAACAATAACGACCATCTTTCAGAGCTACATTGCAGGAATGCAGCACATGTTCTAAATTTGCAAGTCTCTGTCCCACAAAGTTTACAGTTTGGGTCGTCAGTTAGTCCCAATGTCTTAAGGTTTGTTTTTGTAGGGAGAACATCTTACACTGAGCATAAGAAGATGATGATTTTCTGGGCATCAACTGTGCAAGCATTGCACCAAGATGGTTTCCGTGACCTCGTAGCTTCCCAGCATAACCAGTCCCCCAGCTTCTTCATGATGACAATTGAAACTTGGCTGTGTTCCTTTTCTGCAAAGCATACTACTTCCTGGACCATGGCACACTTCTCACTGGTGCTTGCTGCTTGCCATGCAGCTCATTTTACAGTTCCCAGCCCCAGTCTTAACAATTTGAGTCATATAGCTATGATGACTGCAGTGTGGCAATTTATAATGTCTAGCAATGGGGCATCATGCTGCAGACATGTAGCATCATGTCTCACCCATTCACATTATCCTGACACCAGGCCAACAAATCCAAACACTAACCTCTTAATGCTGAGCACCAAGCATGGCAGCTGCTAATACCGTTTTGATAAGTCTTTGGTATGACTGTGGTTCAAACTTGCGACCTCCCACATCCGAGGTGGATGCTGCAACCAGTTAGGCCATTGGAGCAGTCAGTAAATACTAAATGAATCTTGTTTACATATGTAGACAGGATAGGGAAGTCTAACACAGTTGGAATAAGATTTGTACTTGTGACTTGGCAAGCATGGTTACTAGCAAAGATCTTATATCTTCTGGTTTGATTTTCTATACAGAAGATTCTATTAATCTTCCTGATCCAGCTCCACAACAAGCATTTTTACTGTTTTATGATAACTGTCTTAAACTACTTGACTTTGTTTAACAGTTCTGACTCTCAGACTGTTGTTTAAAAATTTATCTTGAAGTATCTGATTTATTTATAACGTGAAAATTATATCAAGCAGCTACTATTTATTTATTGTTTACAGTATCATTTGAACAACTTTCAACATTCTGTTGATTTCTAGATATAAACATGCATACATAGTGAAATTTGTCCAATTCAGACACCATTAGAATTGACAAAAAATATAGGAATAGAGAATGATTTGGAGAAGAATAGGTCATTTCATTAATAATGTAACCACATGGATCAAGTTTTGGATTGGGATTTATGAAGAATTTGGAATATTCATTATCGGAAGAGGAATGAAACTCAAGTTTATGCTCCAAACTCTAAATTAGGGTATCGTGCTTTTATGAAAATCTGCATAATTAGGTTTTAGCATTCAGGGTGAGGAATAAAGGTAAAGAAAATCCTTAAAGTTCTGTATTTATGACTTTATTATAATAAAAATTATAAAGAGCTAAACTTTTATAACTTAAGGTCAGGACTTTTGTTCCATATCTCACACTCACAACTATTCTCATTTGTATTGTGCTTATGCAGATTATTATTATTGGTTTTCAGCTTCTGCTGTTGCTGTTGGACTGAGGCAAGGGAAGGTAGTGATCATTGTGGGTGATGGTCCTGGTTTTTACACCACAAGGATACTGGCTCCAATGCTGGCTGAAGCTGTGCGCATGCTTCAGGTACACAACACAGCAACAACTTTCCATCATAACTGATGAACTCTTTTTAAAAAAACGCTCAGCATTAAGAGGTTAGTGTTAGGACTGGTCGGCCTGATGTCAGGATAATGTGACTGGGTGAGACATCATGCTGCATTTCTGCGGCATTATGCCCCAGTGCTAGACTTCACTATAAACTGTCACACTGCAGACATCGTAGGGATATGACCGAAAAATTGTTAAAGTTACGTTAAAAATCCAAATCTCACACACACACACCAGAAATCTTTCCCTTTTAGAGTACTTAAAGACTTCCCCACACCAGATGTCTTTCCCTTGTAGAGTACTTAAAGACTTCCCCATACCAGATGTCTTTCTCTTTTAGAGTACTTAAAGTCTTCCCTACACAAGACATCTTTCCCTTTTAAAGTACTTAAAGGCTTCCCCCCACCAGACATCTTTCCCTTTTAGAGTACTTAAAGACTTACCCACACCAGACATCTTTCCCTTTTAGAGTACATAAAGGCTTCTCCACACCAGACATTTTCTCTTTTAGAGTATTTAAAGGTTTCCCCACACCAGACATCTTTCCCTTTTAGAGTAGTTAAAGACTTCCCCACACCAGTTGTCTTCCCCTTGTAGAGTACTTGACTTCCCACACCAGACGTCTTTCCCTTGTAGAGTACTTAAAGGCTTCCCGACACCAGACGTTTTCCATTGTAGACTACTTAAAGACTTCCCCACACCAGACATCTTTCCCTTTTAGAGTACTTAAAGACCTCCCTACACAAGACATCTTTCCCTTTTTAGAGTACTTAAAGGCTTCCCTCCACCAGATGTCTTTCCCTTTTAGAGTACTTAAAGACTTCCTTACACAATAAATCTTTCCCTTTTAGAGTACTTAAAGGCTTCCCCACACTAGACATCTTTCCCTTTTAGAATACTTAAAGACTTCATTACACCAGACATCTTTCCCTTTTAGAATACCTAAACACTTCTCCACACTAGACATCTTTCCCTTTTAGAGTACTTCAAGACTTCCCCACACCAGACGTCTTTTCCTTGTAGAGTACTTAAAGACTTCACCATACCAGATGTCTTTCCCTTGTAGAGTACTTAAAGACTTCCCTACACAAGACATCTTTCCTGTTTAGAGTACTTAAAGGCTTCCCCACACCAGACATCTTTCCCTTTTAGAGTACTTAAAGACTTACCCACACCAGACATCTTTCCCTTTTAGAGTACTTAAAGACTTCCCCACACCAGATGTCTTTCCCTTGTAGAGTACTTAAAGACTTTCCCACACCAGACGTCTTTCCCTTGTAGAGTACTTAAAGGCTTCCCCAGACCAGACATCTTTCCCTTTTAGAGTACTTAAAGACTTCCCCACACCAGACATCTTTCCCTTTTAGAGTACTTAAAGACTCCCCCACACCAGACATCTTTCCTTTTTAGAGTACTTCAAGACTTAACCACACCAGAGATCTTTCCCTTTTAGAATAAAAGATTTACCCACACAAGACATATTTCACTTTTAGAGTACTTAAAGACTTCTACACACCAAACATCTGACCCTGTTAGAGTACTTAAAACCTTCTCCAGCACAAAATATCTTACAGTTTTAGAGTACTTAAAGACTAGCCCACACTAAACATCTTACCCTTCTAGAGTACTTGAAAACTACCCCACACCAAGCATCCTACCCTTTTAGAGTACTTGATAAAAGTTGCAGGAACTTGCAGTACAACTGACAATGAATAAAATAAGTTCAGATTTGAATGTGACTAGAAAGCATGAGTTCAACAGATCACATGTTTCTTATGTTATTAAAGTATAATGTTTCATTTTAGGAAGGAATTGGACCAAAGAAACTTGACAAGTTGACAAAAGCATTTGGATTCCCAGTTGGAGCTGCCACACTAGCTGATGAAGTAGGTGTTGATGTCGCAGCCCACGTAGCAGAGGATCTAGGTAAAGCTTTCGGGCCCAGGTTTGGAGGTGGCAATGTGAATGTGCTTAAGGACATGGTGGCAGCAGGATTTCTTGGTAGGTTTTAATATACCATTGTTTGTAAACAAAATTATTTCATTACATGCTCATCAAGTAGATTTGAGCAGAGTTCATCTCTCCGGTCATTATTGCAAATTCTACTTTAAGATGTCATTAACCACAGAAGACATTTTTCAAGTATCTGAAAACACGCCAATTCATTTAGGGAAAATTAATGAATTGTATCAAAACTATATATATTTATTGTTTTCTTACAAGATTTCCCAATTTATAAGCATTGCTGTGACACTTTTAAAAACTGTAGTCTCTTATATCATCTGGTGACATTTTCTATAAAAGAAATGTTTTATTCTATTCTTTTCTTCCCAAAATTGGTTGACTAGCAATATTACTGATTTATCCGCTGATAGAAAAAAATACTACAAAGACAAACAGAAAAAATAAAATCTATGGTTGTTAGTAGATGGATCATTATTTGGGAAAGTTTTGCACACCTATGGAATCATTAATTGAAATGAATCTCATTTGGTTTGATTTGTAATGGCTTCATATATTTCATTTCTACTACAGTTTTAGAATAACTAGAGATTACTTTCATTCTACTATTTGTCAGCATGAATGATTTTTCCTTTTTTTATTGCAAAGATTTCAGTCATATTTTTTAAAGCTATTATTCATTATTGGACAGGGCGCAAAGCTGGTAAGGGCTGTTATATTTATGAAAAGGGAAGCAAGGACCGGCCAGAAAACCCACAGGCTTTGGAGATTGTTAAGAAGTATAGCCTTCCATCAAAAGGAGCGTAAGTTTGTTAAAATATTCCTCTGGAAATGTCAGTTCAGAATAATTCAGAATGCACTACAATCTCACAATATATTCACCTCAATCAAAGTACTCCCTTTTTTACAACCATTTTCAATCCCCTCTAAAACAACTTTTAAAATTTTGTTGATGTATTAAATGACCACCAGATAAATGTTACCAGAGACCAAAATTAGATATTATGTATGGTTTAGCCACACTGAGGTCATCAAGAGCATGTTTTTATTGTTTGCAGTCTACCTAAAGTTTGGATTTTAAACACTTAATTTTTAGATCAAATTTCAACCAATTATTGCTCTTGAGCAATCTTGTATTAGTTAATTGTCTGGAGTAGTACTGCGAACTATGATTTTCCAAATATTTCTTAACATGAACTGCCCCTCTTTATTTGCTTCTGCCACGATGCCATTTTCTTAGCAATTCTGTTGATGCTGATTGATAATAGTTATTCCATTGCTTGGAGTGTGACATGTTTATAAAGACACAGTTTAGTCTGAGAAAAAAAACCCCGTCGAAATAAAGCAAAGATGGTCTTGGTAAGTACAGTTAAATTACAGATGTCATGTCTGCTTTTGTGGTAATGGTACTGAGAAACAGGAATTTTAACTGGGTCTTGGAATAACAATACATTAATGTCAGCCTTTATTTCCAAAACATATACAAGATTTGTATGGTTTTATACAAGTATTATATCTTTATATTTTTGTCATAATCATTGAAAACTGAAATCACAAATTCCCATCCATTTTTATACACCCAACAAATGGGGGAGCATATATTGTTATGGAATTGTACATCTGTTTCTTTTCTTGTTTCTGTGAAATACTGATAGCTTTACACTGTCTACCTTTTAAAAAAAAATTCTCAATGGTTTACAGCAGAGATAAGAAACAAGCCAATTGAACTGGTCACAGTGACCAAATATAGTACAATTGTTTCCAGGCAATAACTTCCTTCTAAACCGGGGCCCTGAGTGGCCAAGTGGTCTAAAGCACTCTCCATTACGGATCACTGCCATCTCACCTCCGTCTGCCTGGGTTCGAGTCTCAGATTCGGCCAAGGTTCTTTCCGGGATTTTCCCGGGTTCTTCCTCCACCATTAATACTGGCCGCCATGTATAGCCTATTGTGTGCTGAAAAATGACGTTAAACCCAACAACAACAACAACAAATCCTTCTAAACCAGATATATAAAAGGCTGAAAAAAAGAAAAATGGATTTCTCACAATAAACTTAGTTCCACAACAGATATCTTGTACAAACTTGGTCAAAAGCTTGTACCAGGTTCAGTATAGACATCAGTTGCTTTTTGTATTGAAAGGTTAAAAGTCAAGGTCACCATTGCCTGTATCATAGATTGATGGTTTCTGCACAAAAAATTGTTTTTTTACTACTTGCCTTAAGCAAAGGTTGTTGGATAGCAATGAGGAAAAAAGAAATTAAACCTGTGAATTTAGCATCAAAAGATCAAATGTTAAAAGTCACAGCAACTTTAAAAATGATCAAGGTCCTGGTGTGTTGAAGCAAAAGTACAGTTGTTTTCTGAAACAATCATTTTAAGTTTGATAAAAGAGTGATCTTTCAGCAATGTGTTCCTTAGTAATAAACATACTATTGTGGGGGTGAGCCCTTTCTTTAAAGGGAAGTAACTTTTGAAGTACACAAATCGGGGAACTTCCTAAATAAAATCTTACACTGTGCAGGTGTATAATTTACC
Organism: Sinohyriopsis cumingii; assembly: GCA_028554795.2. NCBI lineage: Eukaryota > Metazoa > Mollusca > Bivalvia > Unionida > Unionidae > Sinohyriopsis > Sinohyriopsis cumingii. The sequence continues at coordinate 78,066,204 of CM068824.1, forward strand.
ATTCATGGTATTATTGTTAATCAAGAGAGCTGTTAAACAGGCGATAGATGAAACATTTATATGCCTGTATATATTTTTGAATTGAATGTGAAATAATAGAATAAGGTGACAATAAAAAGACAAAGTCTTTCTGTCCTAATGAAAAGACCACGATATATAATAGATCCTCTTAGCAACATTCCTTTGGTCTTGAGACAAGTTGGACTGTATTTATTATGCCGTTTCTTTAATAAATGGGATATATCTCTTGCAGTTGAGAAATTTAAATATTTATCAGTATTTGTACCATTGATTAATTCAGTTTGAAAGTAAAATACATTATCTCATATGTGTTAAGAATCGTGTTCAACGAGTAAGAGGGCTAGGATCGGCCATTGTTAATGTGCTTGCTCTTCATCCATGCTGTCATTGTGTCTCTGTTTTATGAAAGTCTACCCATCCATGATTGTTGGTTTCCAATCTCGACCACCAAGAACATATCATACCAACTTCAGAGCAATTGATAGTACTATGCACAGTAGAATTAAATATAAAAAAATAAAGATGAGATAATAATCAAATAAGAAAAAATAACAAGTACTTCCCAAGAACCAATCATCTGTGAAAGAATGGTTAAAAGTCCAAAATGATTTTATTTAAACTTCTTGCTCACAAATTTTTGATTTTCTATTTCATTTTAGGGATTCTGATGAGGACATCCAGTACAGATTAGTGTCCAGATTTGTTAATGAAGCTGTTCTTTGCTTGCAAGAAGGAATCCTTGCCAACCCGGTTAGTATACTAAGCACCTAAAATAGTTGTGCTCACTATGCAACATGTTGTATAAATGGGGGTGGGGGAGGGGGCAGAAGTGTGCAGGTATGGTTGTATTCCTAAATGTTGGCAGGTAATAGAGGGAACAAAAAGGCCTTATATTCAAGACCTTACTTTTTTTTGTAACAGTGGTGTGATTGAAATATTACTTAGTTTGAAAGTTAGTGAAAATTACTAAGACACTTGGAATTCATTCAGATTTAAGTTAGGAAAACAATTTGTGTGTGAAAGTTAATTACATACTTACAGATATTTCTGCTGGTGTCTTTGCTTTGGCTTGACATTGCATTCCATAAAACCTTGCTTTCTTGCAATATGGTGTTTGGAAGCATTACTGTGTATCAGAAATGACCCCATCAGTTACTAATATATGACATGATTTCTTTCAGTGCAAGTCAAGCCAGAAGAAATTTTTTTGTAAACCTTCCTTGATGGAAGCTCATCATGGCAATAACTTTGGCATTTCCAGTGTTCATGTCTGTCTATTTGTACATCCCTTTACACCCATGATTAGCCTCAGTGTTAAAGTGTTTTATTCAGAATATTATCAGTTTCTCAATACAGTGTCAGGATAATGTAATTGGGTGGGACATCATGCTGCATGTTTGTGGCATGATAGTGCTAGACATCACTATAAACTGCCACGATGCATACATCGTAGCGATATGACTGAAAAATTGTTAAAGCTACGTTAAAATCCAAATCAAAGACACACACACCTTCCTTTTCCATGTGTCTGCTCATATCACATGACCATTATAAGTCACATAAGCAATGTTAGTGGCTGATAAAGGCAGAGTGTTATTGTCAAATTTTTTTAACTCTTAAGATCTTTATGCTCTGAGCATAGGGAAATTACTAATGGTCTTGAATTATCCAGAGCAAGGAAGCAACCTTTTCAGTTGTATGCGTCACATGTTACTGATTCCAGTTAAGTTTTTACATTCGGCTCATGACTACAAAGTGATTTTAGATGCTCTGTACATTGTACATAGTTGCCAACCCTCACGAATATGGTGTGAATTTCATGACTTTTTCAGCGATTCACGGATTCATGGCGCAAGCCAAAAATTCACGAATTCTATGTATAAGAGTAGTTTTGCAAATGCTTTTGAGAGAAACTGGGGCCTAACCGGAATTTTGCTCTGCGCATGCGTCACCAACACTGGTTTGAGTTACGGTTCAGCATCGCATGTACAATTTTGAAAATGTCTTCACCACCAAGAAAAAATGTATTACTCAAAAAGTAAAGTTTAATGTGGAATATATCAAAAATTGGCTGTGCATTCTGCCATTAAACATTGATATTCATCATGCTTTTTGCACTCAGTGTGCCATCGCATAGACAATGTGAGGAAGTATGTCGGTTGCAAAAAATACATAGAAGTTGGGAAAATTAAGAATTCGCAGATTTCAGCTCCGGCAATATTTTAAACAATTGGCGGAAGAAATGCAGGCTACCAATGCTGACGCATTATTTGTGAGTTTTCTTGTCGAACACAATCTACCTTTATCAGCTGGAGACCATGCTAAACATTTGTTCTGACAAATGTTGACGGACTCGAAAATCGCATCCAAATTTTCCTGTGGAAGGACCAAAAGTGCTGCAGCTCCTGTGCATTCCTCACAGCAACAGTGCAAGCGAAAGTGTATTTTCTCTAGTGAGGAAAAATAAGACTTTAGGGCCTCCTTAGCTGCAAAAAATTTGTCAGTAATTTTAGTCCCCAAAATCAACCAGCCAACAAGAAGTCTGAACTGTTTAGAAAACAAATTTACGATCAAGCAGTTGAGGAAGTTCAAGTCTGCCACAGTATCATGTCTTGATAAATAAATATTTCTGCATATATGTAGTGTTTTAGTTTTATATTGCGAACTTGATATAGTGTAGTATTGATGGTCAGAGTGGATGGAGTTATTGTCATGGTATTTTTCACGAATTGTTGTCCAAATACACGACTTTTTGTCGCTATTTTCACTAATTGTGAGCCTGAAAGGTTGGCAGCTATGATTGTATCCTATCTGAAGCCATGAAATTTTGCAAGGGGAAGCATCATAAATGGCAATTTTACCTTAATGCAAAAGATGGTGATTATGACTTGGGTTAAAGTTTGTGTTTGATATTCACTTCTCCAGCACTGTTCATGCTACAATCACAAAGTTACTAATGCACCCATAAAATTGAAGTCCATTGTGGCCTCTTGTCATCTTTTACTGACTTCAGTGGTGTGTTCAGCTGACAACCTCAATTTGTTTTCTTGCTATATATAGGATAATTAAACTTAATAAGGAGATGCACCTTGATACATACTCTTCCCTTATTGCAGAATAAGGTATCTGTGACCTATATTTCATGTTTCAGAGACTTGAAATTTGCTGTTGAAAGCTCATTTATTGAGTGCTGTTTATGTTTGGATCATGAGTCTTTATCATTTGAGAAGGTCACTGTGCCCTGTATTTATGCTTTACTCACATCAATCAATTGTTTTTATTTGGCTCAGGACCACATATTTTTCCTTAATACTGGTAAATTTCCTCTAGCCTGCACAGAAGGCCCTTTCTAATCAGCACAGATGGAAGTAGCAATACACATGTTTAATCTGTGGTAAATTTTGCACATTAGTACATTAATCACTATACATTGTATATTTTTATGGGTTACTCCCAAGAGATCAACTGTATATTGTGTTAGAATATAGGATTTAGATGAAGGAACTCAAGTTTTAGTAACCTTGGAGTGACACCAGAGATCTTAGTTGAGTAAGATCTCTGGTGTCACTCCAAGATTACTTAAACTTGAGAGTTTCACCCTTTCAAATCTGACTTTGAGAATTGGACATAAATAATAGCTTCTCAAACACATTTTAAGAATCAGTTGTTTCATTTAAAAAAAAGTAATAGCAGTTTTTTTATCAATTCATTATATTACTTCTGTGAAAGTTTCCTTTATTATATTGGTTTATGTTTTTTATTCATGTCACTGGGGAGAGAGTACATAGTGTTATCAGGATCACCTTAGTCTTAATTTATTTTCTCCTTGAGTATTAATGTTTACTTTTCCTGTTGGATAGTACTTAAACTTAACTGAGATGAGTAATGTAAATGTTGATACACTCTGCTTAGAATTATGAGAATAACTCTCTTACGTAATCATTGATTGCATTCTGTTGTATTCCAGATGGAAGGAGACATTGGAGCAGTATTTGGCTTGGGCTTTCCACCATTCCTTGGAGGTGAATATTAAAATCCTTGAGCCACCAAACTCAAAAGTGCAATAGACTTAACTTTGTACACTATTTTGACAGTATAGTGTCATCATTAATCCATGCAATCTGTTCTTGAAAAATTGTGTGTAAGCCTTTAAGTATCATAAAACTATAAATCATTTTAATTCATTAAAATTTATCTTCATTCCATTACAGCAGTTTTTCAGAGTTTTTTATATATAGTTTTGAATTTTACAAAAACCTTGTTTGCAGGATGGAGCAAAAATCAATTGATATAAACATGTGAAATTTGTTGGCATAACTTTAATTCTTGATGATTTTAGTTTCAGAATATTACAGCAATTTTTATTTAACATTTGGACTTGGCCCTTTTTTGGACTAAAAGCAATTGTTTCATGAATAAGCAAAATCCACTTGAGATTAACAGATGATGTTAACGGGCATATTTGTATTCATATATAAATAGGCCAATCTGTTTTTCGGGTAATTATAGCATTTTAAATTTGTACGCATTTTTGAAACTTGTCAACATTTTTTAAAGAGGAAAATCCTGTTAGCATGATTAACTAAAAACCACTTCAGATTCACAAATAAAATATGATATACATATTTGTACGTATATGTAGATAATCAGATTAAATTTTCATGGCTTTTCAAGCCATTATACCAGTTTTTCAAATGTTTCTTAATGTGAGACTTCTGCGACTGAGACTTTTGGCCTGTAAAGCAAATATACTAACAATAATACAGAAATGGTGGCACTTGCCCTTTACATACACAAAAACTAATTACTAAACATTGTGCCTAACATTTTTTTATGAAATTTGCTTATAGGCATCATTCTGAACAACTGTTTCCTTGACAGAAGTTCTCTTTTAATTTTCATTGAGTGAAACAAAATAGATTTTATACAACTGGAATGTTATTTTTTAAGTTAAGATCATATTTTTTTAAAATGTACATTGTGTTGCATTTTTGTTACTTTATATTATTTATATACTCTTGTAATCCTTGTGTCTGTTGGTCCAGGCATCCATATGGCACTTATTAACACAACTAGATTGGCAGTTTTATACACCTGCCATAAGGTATATGAGTATTATGTTATGATATCAGTCCATCTGTTACCAGTTTGGTTTCTGTACACTAGCTTACTTTGAGAATTTAAAAGTCAAAGTCGCTATCTCAAAGATGGAAAATTGTTTCTGCACAATAGCTCAAGTTCTTAACCATTTCATTATGAAACTTTGTAAACAGCTTTCACTTGGGTGAGGAAGAACCTGATTGGTTTCATGTTCAGATGATCAAAGGTCAGGGCCACTGACTGAAAGAAGAAAAATCTCTTCATATACATTACCCAATCATAATACTTTAGGAGAACTACTGTTACCTCACAAAACCAGCCCTTCCATGCTAAAATGTTTTAGGTAAAAGCTAAAAGTTATCTGCCCACCTAGGTGGCAGTTGATCTCCCTTTGATATAGGGGTTGGTGTCTGATCCCAAGAATACTTTGGTTACTACTTCCACTCTCGATGAGTAGCATGCTTTCTACCGACAGATAGGCCTCACAATCCACATACAAGCATTTTGGAAGTTTTCTACCTTAAAACCAGTTTATAGAAGTGTTTTCTTCTAATGGAAGTATACTTTCATCTATAAATGTTCAACTTTTCTATTCTTTCTATGATGACAAAGTTTCTAGCTTTTCAGTGTTATCACTTTGCAGTCCTCACACACTTCGACACCCTTGGTACACACCTGCAAAGTATGTGATTGCATCCCCTCAGATTGGTTTAACAGTAATTAATAAGTCCAGTTCTGGTGGGTGATATAGAATGTTCATATAATATTGCTTTATAATTTCTGCTATGGTTATATACGTGCAGGTAAGTTTTCTATATTAAATTATTCTTAGGTTCCCCTTTGTTGGTATATATGCAACACAGTACTGATTTTATCTGTATAGGCTGTCATTTGACCTTTTGTACAAGTAACATTATATTACAATTGATATTATAGCATCCTCTTCTTAAATATCAAGAATGATGCTTCAGTGCATTTTTATGTGCACTTACGGTGTGTACTGTAATCAATGCTTCTGTGATTTTAATAGTATGGGCAGTCAGATGCCCTTTCCTACAGGTAACTTCCATTAGAATTGATATTTCAGCACTGTTACGACTCTATGGTCACAAATCAAGTAACAGAAAGAAGCAAAACCAACAAGTTTTGTAAACTTAACAAGACGCCATTTACCAGTTCAGGGGCACTCCCATTTGGACTCCACATCAGTCCCTGGGCTTCACTCGATTGATGGTATGGGAAATGGCCCATGCCCAGACAACCTCCATGGTAGCAATATCAACTACCTGCCATACAGTCTACCAAAACATCAAGTAGGTTATATCTTGGAGCAAGACATGATATCCCTTGTTACTCTCCTTGTCAGCAAGGCCAAGTCTGATCTGATATCATCTCAACTATTTATTCATCTATACATGGAGTTGAGCACTCAGTAAACAGAGTATGTCTCCCTCAATAATAAGCATTGAAATGGTACAATAGTGGCTTCCTTGCATATATGGGACAGTCTAATTGCACAGTAATTTATGGCACTAAACCTCTTAGTCCTACATCACCTTTGTCTCTCAAGATCATTTATATATCAACATCCTTGAGATGAAAGCCATTTTGAAAGCTTTTCATTGGTGGCAGGAGGATCTGCTTAGAAAGGGAGTGCTCATTCTGTCAGACAACTCCACTCTGGTGACTTATCTCCAACAGCAAGGTGGAACCAGGTCCACAGAACTGTTTGTTCTTGTTTGGGATTTTCTAAAGTGGCACCTTCAACAACAAGTTCATCATTTTCATGGCTGACTAAATTTATTACTGGACTGATCCTTCAAGAAACTAATACAAACAGAATGGTCCCCATCCCTCAGTTTTCACTCATATATGTGCCCAATGGGAACGACCAGTGGTGGACCTACTCCCAACCTCTGTCTTGCCACACCAGCATCCAAAGACCTGGACAATCAATAATCTTTCTATTGGCCTGGATGCATACGCTTACTGTCCAACCCATCTGATCACATATGAAATATAGAAACCAAAAGAATCATTGTGTTGTCTAATCCTGATTGCTCCACTCAAATGGGAAAAATCGTTTTTTAAATCTCCAGGAAAATTGAAATAGTCCCACATCTGCTCAAGCAACCACAATGGCAGGTGTTTCATCCCAACCCATGCTGCCGAACTTGCACATCTGGATCTTATTAAATAAGACCTCAGAAACAAGCAGTTCACAGATCCAGTGGTGGGGACATTGTTGAATGTCTTCTTTATCTACTTTATAAACATACAAAGGCAAATGGGTAATCTACACACAGTGATGTGTCGCAAGCAGCAGATGCCCCTCTACATTGCCTTCATAGACCTGATGAAGGTGTTTGACCTGGTTAGTCGGAGTGGACTCGTCAGACTCCTGCAGAAGATTGGCTGCCCCCCACGTCTGCTTGCTGTCATCATGTTGTTCCACGAGAACATGCACAGCACAGTGTGCTTCAATGGCGCAACATCTGAAGCATTCCCAGTCATCAGCCGAGTCAAACAAGGCTGTGTCCTTGCGCCGACGCTCTTTGCCATCTTCTTCTCCATGCTTCTCCAGTACGCATTCAAGGACTGCAGCGAGGGAGTGTACATCCATACCGGGGCTGACGGCAAGCTGTTCAACATTGCCCGTCTCCATGCTAAGACTAAAGTCACAGAGGTACTCATCCGTGAATTGCTCTTCGCGGACGATGCAGCTTTGACATCACACACGGAAGATGGACTTCAGCAGCTGGTATGCCGCCTCTCCCATGCTTGTAAGGAATTTGGACTGACCATCAGTTTGAAGAAAACGAACGTCTTGGTGCAGGATGCAGACTTCCCTCCCTCTGTCACCATCGATGGGTACAACTTGAAAGTTGTCGAGAACTTCACATACCTCGGGTCTAACATCTCCAGCTCACTCTCCATTGATTCTGAGGTGAACGGCAGGATTGCCAAGGCAGCAGCAGTGATGGCCAGACTTAACCAGAGAGTCTGGAACAACCCCAACCTCACCGAGAAGACCAAACTTCGTGTCTACCAAGCCTGTGTGCTCAGCTCACTTCTCTACAGCAGCAAAACATAGACCACCTATGCAAGACACGAGAGGAAACTCAACAGCTTCCACCTGAGATGTCTGTGGCGCATTCTGCACATCCATTGGCAGGACAAAGTACCCAACACAGAGGTTCTAGAACATGCCAACATGAACAGCATGTTCTCCATTCTCAGTGAGAGGTGCCTTCGCTGGCTTGGCCATGTCAAGAGAATGGACCCAGGGCACATTCCCAAGGACCTGTTATCTGGGGAATTAGCAGAAGGTGCACGACCAACTGGACGACCACATCTGCACTTAAAAGATGTTTGCAAGAAGGATATGAAGATGGCAAACATCAATGTCAACGACTGGGAGAGCGGTGCAAACAACCGTTCCAGCTGGCGTCTAGCTGTCAGGCAGGGAGTTCAAAACACAGAGGAAGAGAGAAAGAAAGAAGGATAAACAAAAGCTTACTTTGGAGCTACGCCATCGTCTCCCGTAGACGGATGGATGCCAAGATGTACCCAAGAACATACAATTCCACTGCAGGCATAAATACCTCAAATAGCTAACTTCCCACTATGGTGGCTGTTTAATGAGAAACAGTTAGCAACAATCAGTCAAAGGCTACCCTTCTACATTCACTGACACCCTGTGTCGTCATAGAAGAGAGGATATCTGACAAAACAAAGACCTATCCAATCTTCTGTCCAATTTTGATTACACACATTCAAAGACACTGGCTCTTTGCCCAAAGTAGGCTCTACCATTGTAATAACCCAGGCTGAACAAGATACCTTTTAAACTGCTCTCAAGAGCCTTATTAATTCACCTCGCATGGAAGACTGCATCCTCAATGCATTAGCAAACAGCAGGCAAATTCAGCAAAACACATGCTCTGTCAGTGGACCCAAACTATATGCTGTTTTGCCAAGATGGGTCAGTATCATTTATGACAGCCCCGATTTCATTGCCAAGAATAGACTCCCATTCGTGAGGAACCAGTCTTTTGCAAGGAAATTCCTGCCAACTTTGAAGTGGTACTTATGAAGAACCAAGCTGTTGTATCAAGAGAGATCATGCCTCTTTTTTCTCCTCACAGAATGAAAGTACAACATATCAGCACAGACAGTTTCATCCTGGATAAAGTGGATTCATTCTACAAGTAAGAAATGAACCTCAGACCAATTGATTGTGCTTTGCATCTTGGCTCACGAAAGTACAACAGTTGTGAAACTATTGCTAATCATGCGGTAAGATGGAGATCTGAGTCCACTTCCATTTTTTATCTCCAAGATCTTGCATCTTAAAACTCTCAACTTTATTCAACAGCTTCATAAGGACACACTTTCACGACTTCCAATGGATTTTAAGGAGGGAAAATGTTTCCCTTTTCCCAACATATGAAGTCTATTTTCCAGTCAGGTTATCTAGAAGCTGTCTCACATACCTTAGGAGACTGGAGACCATCTGTCTGTGTTAAGGGAATATACCTCTCTCCATCTTTTACATATTCTCTGAAGGTATTATGATTGGGTAACATATTTGAAGAAGAAACCAATTTTTGCTAGTACTTACCTGATCATAATACACATACAGCCTCCCTACAGTTACATAAATATAGAGAGCGTTCCTGCCATTCCAGTAGAACAGAAGTATTCATGGGATTTGGTGACAATCCCTGTATCAAGGGGAGATCACTCTAACTGCCATCTACATAGGTAAATAACTTGTAGCTTTTTCGCTGCAGAGTTTTAGCATGGGAGGGTTTGATGTGCAATGTAGTAGCAGTTCTCCTATGATATTATGATTGGGTAGGTATTATTGAAGAGATCTATTTCACTTGTAAAAATTGGTTTCAAAACTATCTACAGTTGCCCGACTTACTGGATGGCTTGCACAACTAGAGTAAGAAAAACCCTACTGTTTTCAGGCACACATCATGGTCACTCTGATAGAAAAATAATGGTTTTTGACATTAAATCAAGTTCTTTTTCATTATATACAATTAATAAACTTTATGAATTGCTTCCCCTGTTGTAAGGAAGATCGTTGTAGATTTCAGAGTCAAAAAGTCGGAGGTTTAAGATCACTGACTGAAAGAATAAAAAAATGATCTCTGCACAATAATATGAGTTCTCCAAAACATACCTCAAACTTTTTATACGACTTGCACATGCTTTGAGTGATAACCTTTTTGATTTTTTTAGTCTGATCACTGAGACTGAAAGAAATGAAACAGGTTTCCAAACAGTAACATTTGTTCTTCATGACTTACCTCAACCAAATTTTCTGAATGGCTTGCACTTTGAGTAAGGAATAAGGCTATTGATTTTAAGGTTATAGGTCAAGGTCTGTGACTGGAAGAATGAAAATGGTTTCTGCTTTATAAAATTGGTTGCACATAACATACATGGACCAAACATTGTGAATATCTTGTACTTGTGGTAAGGAAGAAACCTGTTGAATTTGGGGTATAAAGTTAGATGTCAAGGTCATGGACTGCAAGAAAAACTGGTTTCTGTACAAAAGGTTGAGTTCTCTACATAGAAGACTGATAAACATATGCTGGTCATATAATGTGCCATTTATGGTACTCTTATTGTAAGAGTTACTGCCCTTCTTACAGCTGAATGCAGTGTACAACCAAATTTCGTTCCAGTTTTTATTCGATTGCTGTAAAATTTATTACTTATTATTGTCATGGTCAGAAGATTTGTATGTTGTGGGCTTACATTGACTGTAGAGTCATCTCCATTACGATGTAGGTATCGGATAGGGGGGTATATATTTGCCTGTGCAAATTGCTTACCATTTTTCTAATTCTATTTCTCATCACTATGCAGAGCATATCATACTGTCATGTTTGGCTGGCCAGCAGATAGTTTTTGGTTTGGGCATAGTAATTTTAGTTCTGAACATGCACCTACATCTGTCTTGGTGGATTTGGGGTGAAAAGGTCTAAGTTAGGTCACAGTGACTGTAATTAGAAAATGTGTAGTTTTGGGTCACATTATTTTACCAGAGCTTGTTGATAGCTTTCATTTAGGATGAGGTAGAAACCTTTCAATTTGGGTTAAAAGTTCAAAGGTCAGGGTCACTGTTACTCAAATGAGAACATTTTTTGCTGCCTGCATATTAGCCTTAGTTATGAACGATCAAGTTTTGTAAATGGCTTGCACTTGGGTTAGGATAGGCACCAAAGTCATATTGAAGCAAAGAAGAAAAGAGAAATTGTTTCTTCACACAAAGTTTTTTCTACACCATGCACCTTGACCAAACTTTGTGGATGACTTTTGTACTTGAAGGCAGAAAGAAAAAGTTTATTTGAGGGTCATAAGGCTGAAGGTTAAAGTCAATGAGATACATACAAGAGAGAAAGTTTCTATCAGTTAACTTTAATTACACACTACACTTTATAATGGCAAAGAACTTTAATGATGACTTGTCTGTATTGGAACGAAATGGTTAGACAGCTTGAAGTTCAAAGTGACAGTGACCCAGTAAGGATAACTGGTTTCTTGGTCAAATTTATCCATGCCCTGGTAGTACCTACATACAGAAATAAATGGTATATTCTTCTTGTGTATAGTTGCCATAATGAATGCCTTATCAGGACTCCAGTACTTGTTTGTATTTAAAACAAAATTTTGTATGGTTCTCAGTTTGTAGCATGATATGAATGATGCACAATGCATCTTTACCATGAACATATTTACCATTGCATGAGGTTCACCTAACTGAGCAGTGATGATACAGATTTTCTGTGGCAGATTGTACCAGAAAATCAGGCTCTACAGATAGATTTCACTTTGAAGCATATTTGTAACAAAATAGCATATCAGCTATCACATAAGACAGTACATAGTAATCCTCAGTGCCTTATTTTTAGTGCTGCACATTATACAGTTTCAAATACAGATTCTTTTTGTACTAACATGTCAAATGTTTTATTACAGGTCCATTTAAATACCTAGATCTTCATGGAGCTAAACAGCTTGTGGACAGGATGATGAGATACCAAGCACTGTATGGGGATCAGTTTAAACCTTGTCAACTTATCTTGGACCATGCAAAGGATTCAGCCAAGAAGTTTCACAAATAATTAGCTACAGAATTCTAATAATGGACAGCTAGCATGCATGACAAGTTATCTGTGATCACATGTAAAGGACTATTGAAATAATGTTCTGAATATGAAATGTGGTGCTGTAAATTTTGCTACCAGTTGCATGATGGATCACATATGGTGTACATAAAGATTTCAGTCAATGTATGAAAGCTGTAGTGCTTATTGAAATTGCCTTGCAAATATAAGTTTCTATTTTTTTGTGAATTATCCTTTTGTAATTGACTCAAAGAGTTATTGACCATGTTCTCATTTATGTGATGTTCAGATTAATCTTATATAAATGCAGTTATTGCTTTCATACATATTAACCTGAAGTTATGATTGGCTGAACAGATCACATGCTTAGCAACAATATAACATTGGTTTCCACATTGACTTCTGCTCCATACACAAAAAAACCCACATTGTTTGAAGGTGAGTGTTTTTTTTAGATCAAAGTATGAAAGTAAAAAAAAAGTTACAGGCCTTTGTTTCTCTTAATACATCGTTGTTTTGAGCTGTGAAATATAGATATTGTCCTCCACTTTCCATTGGCCAGCATCATATTCACAGTTCAGTAAAACAATATATTGAACTCAATGCCCATAATTATGTAATATGGGAGCGAAAATATTTATTTACCTTGATGTTAATCACCTGTCCTTTGTACAGTTTGCATATCTACAATAAATCACTGCTTTCCAATTTTTCTTCAGTATTGAATTTGTTCTTCAAGCTGTCTAGACCATATAACACCATTCATTGATAATATTATCTCACCTTGTCCTTATGATTGTAGTAAGGTCCTGTATCATATTTCTATGTCAAAATGAGATGCTGTCAATCATAATAGTTTAACAATATACATTTTCATAAATCTGTATATCTAGCATATTGATATCTTAAAGAACATTTTTGGGGAATTAATGATTGACTTAATGCATACTTTAAATTGCAGACTTTTCATTGAAAATATTGATGGTAAAAGTATATTCAGACAAGTTACATCCAGACATTATTGATATAAAAATCAGCTGAACATATGACCATAGTAAATACTTGGGGTGGGGGGGGCACCAAAACTAGTATGTTTCACTTTGGGCATCATTGTAGTATGACCTTCTTTATTGGTATTTTACAAAAGATTCAGTGCTGTCTTTCCCTCAGTGTGACAGTTTTATACACCCATCAAAAGGCAGAGTATATATTGTGTGGTCCATCTGCCTCTTCCCTGTTATTATGCACAATAACTTGAGTTTTGCACCATCAACTGTTGCCAGACTTTGAGGATGACTTGCAGTAAGGAAGAAGTATATAGATTTCAGATTCCAAAAACATCAAAGGCCTAGGTAAATAGGACTGAAAGATGAAAAATGTCTTCTGCACAGTGAAGTTTATTCTTCATCACAAACATGGACCAAAATCTGTGGATGACTTGCACTAGGGGTAGGAAAAAGTCTATTGATTTGAGTTCTAAAGGTCAAGATTACTGTGACTGAATAAAAATAATTTCTGCATAATAACAGACCTGGACTAAACTTTGTGGATTTATGTGCACTTGGATTCAAAAGGTCCAAGTCACTGACTGAAAAATTAAGAAATGGTTCCTGCACAAATTTGTCAACACTCATCCATGCACCTTCAGCTAAGTTTGACAATAACATTTCACTTTTGGGGAAGAAAGAAGCCTTGATTTTATGGGGTGACTGTTAAGGACACTAAGAAGTAAAATGGTATTTCCATAATCACTTTAGTTTGTGACCATGGACCTTGACCAATGTTTGTAAAGGGCTTGTATTTAAGGTACTGAAGAAAACTATTGATTTAGGAATTAAAAAAAGTCAAGGATGATATGGCTCAAGAAAAATTGGATTTTGGAGAAAAGCGTTTGTTTTGAAATTTACTGACCAAATATTGTGTATGTTGTAAATGTATCGTTTTCAAGAACTCGGGGAAATTTTTGGGTCTAAAGATCAAATATCATGATCATACTAAGTCTAACTGCACAGTAAGTTTAGATCAATACTGCATACTTTGATTAGATGTCTGGTCATTGATACCCATTGGTAAATAATAGCAAAAGTCAAATATATCCTACTAATGCCTATATAGAGAACTATTAAATGCAGGGTGGACATATGATATGTTGTTCCTGGTACTTGTGTCAGTGTTTCTTACACACAAATTTTGGGAATTCCTTGCAAATATATGTGAGCAACTCTTTTGAAAAACAGAAGACAATCCACAGCTCTCTATGCTTGAAGTAAATCTGCAGCTTCTTTTCTTCTAGATGCAGAATAGAAATAAAATTACACAAGAAGTAAAATGAGTAACAAGACATTTTAAATTTTTAAGAATTTTTCTTGCCAGTTCATGTGACTTAATGAATAATTTCTTTCAGAAAATAAGTTTTTCAAGTTAAAAAATTTACAAAATACCTGTCTCATTACATCTTGACAGATTTATTTGTGAAAATATAAAGTGTAGACGTCGAGCTGATCTTGGACTTGTTTATGGTGTGAAGTAAAATGACTTGCTCAATTTTAATGAGGTAAATATTCAATATTTCCATAAGTTTCCATATGTAATTATTTTCTGTCTTAAACTAAATTAATATAGTTCTGCCCTTTTTTTTGACCTGAATGATGTGGGTTTGAATCCTACCATTAAGTCAACTCAAGCTGGCTACTGAGATATATTCATGTGCAAGACACTTATTACAATTGCCTCAGCACTAAATTAACTGCAGTTTTATACTTGCTAAGAAATTTTAATTTACAGTATCTTTGAATCTATTCAAATCATGTTTTTTGTCAACAAAATTATAACATTTATTGAATTATAGCCCAAACCATAATAATTCTGCTTAAATTTCTCCATTTTTGGTGATATTTATACACAGTGTATACTTGTGTCTATTTATACTAAGGTCATTTCATGGGGCATGCCTTACCCACCCCCCATTCTATCAACAAATTCATAAAAATGTCAGTCAATACCCTGTCTCAAGACATTAGCTTCCCATGGGTTTGTGGTTCTTCTCCACCAAATATACTGGCTGCCATGTATAACCTATCATGTGCTGAAAAATAGTTTTAATATCCACGAAGCCAGAACCAAAATCAATGTCCTGGGGCATGCCCTACCCTCCCACCATAGTCTATCAATGAACTCAGCATGTCAATAAATACACTATCCCACATGAGGTATAATATCAAGATAGCATTAGCTGTTCAATGTTTTGTTTCACATAGAATACTTGTTAAGTGTCTTTTATTAAGAATTTTTATAACACTGATTAAACCAGCTCTTTTAAACATTTTTTACTTTTTTATGCTCGTGCCATATTTTATTGTGTTATACATGTCCCTCCATTTCATCCCATTACATCCATCACAAATTTCGTTCCCATTTTGAAGGAATTCATGAAAAGAAACCGGCTTTGGTATGACATTGGTCAAGGTTGATTTTCAGTACTTGTGACAAAATTTAAGTGTTTTGCTATGTATGTTACTTGAATTTCACTCTTGCATACAGTGGCGTCACTCGGGTTGGTGTCACCCAGTGCAGTAGCTCATGGTGTCACCCCCATGGTCCTCCTTCCGTAACAGACCATACAGAATCCTTAGTAATGTCATTTTGGTGTCACCCCCTCTGATGGTGTCACCCGGTGCAGTCCGCACCCCCCGCATCCCCCTAGTGAAGCCACTGCTGTGCCTGCTAGTCATGTATTTAACTATGATTGGTTATCCGCTTTTGAAACCCGACTAGACCGAGCAGTGTGTGCTCTGTAAAATTTGCAGTTTTTAATTTGGTGTCACCCCTCTGAGATGGTGTCACCCGGTGCGGTCCGCACCCCCCTAGCAACGCCACGGATTGCATATTGAGTTTTCTTAGATGCTGCCTTGTGTCCTTGGGAGAAGCAGTTAGCTCCCTTTTCCTTGGCCTGATACAATGCTTGATTAAAAATGTCTTTAAAACCAACTAAACCTGTCATTACACTATGTTTTCCCTTCTGCTTTATTATTTTAGAGCTGTTTGAGACAAATTGATGAACCTTTGTATATTTATACATTATCATAAGTAGGTGTTTTATGTACCACAGTATAGTTCCTATCTTAAAGGTTATTGGCTCAACTTAAACTTTTATTTTTCCATCATACTTTCAACTCAACTTGATAACTTTGGAGCCATTTGAGATTAAGGAATGAAACTTGGTATATGTCACATTATCAGGTGTGTTGTGTACAACATTGGCATATTATTTTCAAGGCCATTGTCTTGGCCTTATGTATTTAATTTTTCCATTTCACTTTCCTTTCCACTCCAGGATTTTAGATCTATTTAAGAGGAAAAATCAACATTACATAAACGCACAGATCTATTTAAGAGGAAAGTACGAAATTTGGTATAACTATATATCATCACTAAAAGTTGTATCACATCCCACATTGGAGGTCCAAACATACAGTCAAGGTCACATGTCAATATTTTGGGTTTCACTTGCATTATCCCTTCTGCAAATGCAAATTGAAATGTACCGGTAGACCAGTTTGAGATGTAAGGTCTGCCCATAGGCTCATGCCCCCACCCCGAGTCCATTCACCTGGACAGGTCTCTAAAGATGCCACATTTTGTTTTACTTGTATCAAAATGAAATGACACAATTGCTGCACATGGTTAATGGTTGGAATGACTGTTTGTTACCAAAGTCATTTCTGGGAGATAACTGTAAAGTTTGTTTGCGAAAGATGATAAAGAGAAGCATTCCACCTATGCCTTGCTGTTTGTGTGGAAAGAGAAACCAAGTCTGCCACCCATGTGGTAGCAATCGGGTGCATCACAAGCTAGTGTATACAGAAAATAGAGCTAGAAGACCTCGAGGGTTTTTGTTACAACAGTTGGTGGTGGTTGGCATATCTCACACAAGGGTAGAAGGGCGCAAGGGACCAACAAGCAGCAGGATCATGTGTGCAATATCACTGAGGTCACCATTGCTGGTGCCAAGCATGAAGTCCTTTCTGCCAAAGACTAGTGCTTCGACTATACAATTTATTTGCTCAGCTCTTGAGCCTGCTGTCAACTACCTCCAATGGTTCAATCTAACATTTGGCTGTGTTCCACGCGGTGTACCAGTCTCACCTCGAATGTGTCACTGTGTCACCAGCTGAGGAGGATGGGGTTAAGCATGCACTGACTGAGCAGGAAATGTGCAAGGCTGTACCGTCGGTGCAAAGCAAATCATATAGTGCAGGAGGGCTTTGCAACCATATTCTCTAATGCATAGACCTTTATGGACCAGACGGGGTAATTGGCATGCCACTCATTGAGATAGTCGAACCATCTGATGTCTTGCATTTCGAGTCTGCCCAAAGTACATCAGTGGCTTTGTGAGATGGACTCATTCCTCATCGGCTTCATAGCAATTCAACAGTGAGAAGAAGTAATTCAAGCCAGTAAAAACAAGGGCATTGACTATCACCATTCATACTGATTTGATCATGTTTGCCAGGAGAACATTTGTGACCAGTGTGAAAGGGATGTAACTGTGATGGCCATCACATCTTCAAATTCCAACAAGCCAAGGTTGACCGGTCGCATCTTCAACATGCATCTTGTAATCATTGTTTAATCCACATCAAACCCGCCAATCATGCCACCATGGTACCATAACTATTAGTGGTCTCAGACATATGGTGGTGTAGATTCTAGTAGTGACAATCATTATTCCATGTGAAAGGGATCGGCAGTTGTACAATAGAAGTCACTGGCAGACTCACCGACATTACTGAGCTTCTAATGGACATCTCTTCAACCTGTGCTCCTCAAATCTATACTGGCGTACACTATGAGGCCTAGAGCCTGCAGCAGCAAAAATCATGAAGCCCCAGAAAACATAAGGCAGCATCGCCAAATCAGTCGTTTTGCCCGAGGCATGTTGGCAGTTCCCTAGAAGACTTCTTTGTACCGTGGTGTCATACTTAAGCAACCCGAATCACTTAATACAATGGTACCTTCTCTGGCAGCTGTTTGTAATCTAGCTCGGGGACCACCAGTTCTGCTGACTTAACAGTATTTACTGTTGCTCAGCATTCTTTCATCAAGGTAGTATCGGTCGTTGTATGAGGGGAATATTTCAATAATGAAATTGAGTGTGATGCACTCAGAGTGATGCTGTACCCTCTGATGGACTTGGCCAAAAGGTATCGACTTAAAGGCCGGCAAAAAACGGTAGTTTGATTCTTTCTTTGCTGCTTCACGAGTCATCGACGATAAAAAGAAGTCAAGCGACTCCTCGGACACCAGAACCATCGAACTATGAATAACCAGGTTTTTTAAACATCAGTGAGTGACAGTTCTATGAATGTTTTCCGACACTAACTTGTGTCCTTTCACAGCCAAATGACCTCAGTTAAAATTGTATCACAAAGCTCATAGGGAAGTAGCTTGGGTAGAAATCAGTCATTATACGCACGCCCAGGATATCAACGAAGGTCAATACACTTTCATCGTCGACATCATGAACGAACGAGTTCAGGAACAGTTAAACAAAATGATCGTCACATTTATGAACAAAAAAGCATCACCTACAAATACTCAATTGACTACCATGATAATTTATGTTGACTATTATTTAATGTTCAAACGATTGCAGCTATCAAAGGATCAGTTTGGCAAAGTGCTAGAGAAAGCTAGCACTTGAATGCCATAAAATCACTCATTATCTTCAAATGCATTATTCTGACAGCACAATAATTTCCTTTACTTTTGCCGCGGTTTGCTTTCTATTTTTCGGTGGATACACTATTCTTGCTCCTATAACAACATTAGAATAAAAGGAGATCACGGACAAAATGTTATATTCTCGAAAGGAAAGGTCACATTGAAACTACATTTACGAAAACAATTCTCGAGTGAATTTTAAGAGATGTATCCTGTGTACCAAGGAATCACTCGAGAACAAGAACCTGGTTTAATAGATATGTTAAAATCAGCTGATTGGAAGTAGGATCGTGTTTAATGGTTAATGTTAGCAAATAGAAAACCATCATCAAAGAAGCCATACCTTACGTGCGACGTTTGGAAGCTTTACCTAAAGTGAGAAATGGCATCAGTCAAACTTTGTAGAACGACAGCCTATTATCCAGTACGACGAGTGTAAGTGACAACCAACACCATTGCCTCTATACACCGATCCAAGATCGAAGATCATGTTTTCCAAGGTCAACTACCCAAATTTAACCCTGCCCTCAACGATCAAAACATTTGCGTTCCAACTCGTCGACATGTACAAGAAAGAAATCTCACTCAAGATGGCCAAATGTTGTGCACCAGACCCTGTGAACCTTACGTTGCCCAGAAAAATTACTTGAGGTCTTATTGGACGCTGTCTGAAGTCATAGGACAGTTAGGTACCAACAGCAACCACGATATTTCATACGATTGTGCAGAATGATACACTTTGTGGGAATTTGATTTCATTCTAGACCAAGGTAGCGACGAATAACATTTCTATCCTCTAAAATCAGGCCACCTTCGTGTGGAGCTTGAGTTTGCAGTTTCTCTGGAGAAAACAATTTACGTCAAGTCGTATGCAGAATTTGACAAAACTTAGGAAATCAACTGTTTGAGGGAAATGATCCTATACTATTTAAAAATATGAGACTTGAAGAATCTACTGATGAGGTTGTTTTTGATTCAGAACAAGAAGACAAAAATTCATGGTGTCACGATGGACAGAAGAAGAACATTTAGTCTCATGGTTTGCTTGACTAAAAAGAATTACAAGTCTAGCAAGAGAACATTCTTATGAATGTCAAATCGATCATCTTGTCAGAAGCAACCTGACAAATGTATGATGATGAGTCAAAAAGAGAAGTTGGGATAGTATTTGGAGAAGCATGGACTCTCATCTCAGAAGAGAAGATATTGATACAGTTGTATAAAGACTTGCCTGACCATTCCATACCTCCATTGACGTCTCTGGAAACCAAACGTATCGAAGCTCTCTTGCAACAGAGTAAATAAGGTCAGTAGTTCATCGACTGATTTGACGGAACTTTTTACGGAAAAAGTCGGGTGTGACCTGAGGACTTAACACTACCTGTGAAAAAAAGGATGCATAGGAACTCCATTGCCTTCTAACTCTCTGATTATATTCTTTATGTGCCAAAGATGAACTTCCTTACAGAACACCTAAAATGTTCGTGTTATCAACACAGTCGATAGCCATTATCAGGAACCCATTGGATAACTTCTACGTTCCCAACGATCATGGCGTGGAATATTTTGATTCATGTAGATTACCTACTCACTGGCGCCCTAGAATTCACCTCTAAACATGTTTTGGTTTACATCCGTAAAACTTAATAGCTGCCAATTACATTTCTGCGCCCACCCCCACCCCACTCGAAAATAATTATGCCGGCGCCCCTGTACTTGCTCAGATTTTATGAGAAGAAATACTGTATCGACTCGATTCATCAGTGTCAGACTACAAGGATCAGATTCCGTGGTGTGTGGACAATATTGCGTGCATTTTCGAGATCAGTGAAGTCTTAGATTTCCCTTAGAACATTTCGTGACTTGTTCTGATATTGAGCACTCTGCAAACGATGATAAATTAGAACAATGGATTTATGTACATTATGGTTATCTCTTTTCTGCGCCCAGAAAAGCAGTTTGCATCGATAGCAAAATACCAGTTTGTTACATTATTGTATGTCAAGTTTTAGTTCACAACGTTGCTAACCTTGTAAATACTTTTCATATTTAGTAGTGCTGGTTTGTTAGGTGTTATTATTAAACATTTTAGTTCTTGTTGTTGAAATGTTGTTGTCCAACAGCCATGTTACTTAAAGCAAATCTTTTAAGGTCTCGGATGATATGGTTGGTTGCGCCTACCAGCGTCCACTATTTGCTAAAATTCAAGTACAGAATGCTTAGATAATTATACCAGCCAAGGTCAGCGATTATGTCAACATGGTTTTTGGATACTAAACCTGTATTATGAGGAAACACATTTCGAAAAGCATGGTATACTGCCTAATAAGCTGAACGTTTCCTTGATATTAGAACAATTTGGTTTTGGTCCAGTTTACTATGCACGGTTAGCTATATTGTCTTCTGACAGCTCTTGTTCTTCAGTGTAGCATATACTGAAACACACTCCAGATGGCAAGCTATGTTAGACCAGTTTACCAGATACCTGTGTACCTATAGAATATCATTATGTTAAATTTCTTTTTTATAGAGCATCTTTATGTGGAGTGTTGTATCACTTGTTTCGACATCTGACTGTGATTGAATCAAGTCCATAACTTATTAATTTGAAAACTACAAGTAGTTCTTCTCATATTCAATGATTGCAGTAAAATTACAATTCTTTGGCATGTATATT